>CM034151.1:15371143-15591143 GCA_019776745.2 Taxus chinensis | reverse complement strand
GATAGTTGGGTTAAACCCCAACCCTGCCCTGTCCTCTATATACTCATACTTGGCTCTGCCCTCTCTCGCTTATAGAAAGTTGGATGGTTCACTCAAGTCATCTCCTTATTTTTACTTTACCCTATAGATATCAAATGGTCTAAGAAGAGAACTACTAACTACAGAGAGTTTGCCCTTCCTAAACTACCAACTATAGAGAGTCCTCCCAAAATGAGCAATTTTTAGTCAAATTATATAATATGCATATCTTTACCTCCCTCTCTCTATATGGGCATGGGCTCGTCGACCCTCCACTCGACCCCCCCATATTTAAATAGTCCCCCTTAGATCTAGATAGGCCCCCTCAGTTTTAATTGCCCCTAAGATCATATTGTCTCAACAAAACAAATAGAATATGTCAGGTCATATCGGCTTCCCCTATCTATAATTGTCAGATCAAATAATCCCCCTCTATATATACAAATTCCAGCATCTTCCCAATGAGTATAACATGATGAGCCCAAGTTATGACTGCTCCATAAAAGGAGAATAAGTGTATTAAGAAAAGGTATTCCCTAGGGATTCAAAACCCCAATCCTTTTTGGGGGTCAGATACCTCCAATATCTACTGCAAGTGCCAAAGAAGAATGAGAAAAATTTGAAAAGAAAGCAAAGAGGAACATGACCTCCAATACGACTCAAACGGACACCCGGAACTCAAGTTATGACCTTGTCAAGTTCCTGCTAATTCTGGCGCATCACCAGTGGTAATCTATATAAATAGGAAAACCATGTCATATAGATAGAGTAGAGGTAGTGGGAATCTTATATACGTGATATGATTCTAACATCAACCCCCCCATCATTATACCGGAGTGATTCCCATCTTCTCATGGATAAGAGGGTAAATGTTATATATATGGATGTAACTAGTTTGGAAGTTTGATCACTTAACAATGAGAAATGATGGTTTGGCTTGTAAGGTCTCTAGATTGGGAAACATGACTCCATAACTTGTTTGAGTGTGCTTTGGACATATGTGGAGGTTGTTCTTAGAGCATGTTGTTTCTTTGAAAGGATTTAGGATATTTTGGAGTCCTTTTGGAATTTATTTTTGCAAATATGGTCTTGAAAGTACCAAGTGAGGTCAACAGGTGATTGAGACTTGCTTATATAGGATTTCGTAGGTAAATTTTTGCATGACTAATAGGATATGAATTGACCCATAGAAGATATCAAATTAAAAGAGTAACATTTGGGTTTCTAGGAATGAAACTATGGGCTTTAGTCCAAATCATTGGACAGTTTGGTCTCAGGCAGACAATCCCATACATGCAGTTCAAGGTAGTTTATAATGTTTTAGGAATGATACCTGGGAGGAATATATCATTGCAGAATGATGTAACTAGTTATGTGAGTGACTAAGCAATGTGAATAGAAAATTCATGCAAGAGAGATAAGGATAGGTCACCTAGGCTTGGAATGTGTGTATGATTCATGATTTAAGTGCAAAACCTAAAGTTATCATTGCCAAATTTAGGTGTCTACACCTCCTTTAATGGTAGTGTCCATTAATATTTTTAGACTACCTCCTCCACTAAACTCCTTACAATAATTTCCTGATTCCATTCACGGTCTTTGTGTGTACTATACATTTCTCCATTAAGAGATGATCAAGTACTTTCTATTGTGTAGTTATCTCTATAAATATCTATTTTATCTCTCTATAATTTACCTAATCAACCCTCATTTAGGTTTATACTATTATATTTATTTAATAATTTGAATTTGGATAAAAATTGAATTTTTTAGGTTATTGTGAGTAAAATAAGTTTAAAAACTAAGTAATCAACACAAGGATGGTGTAATAATATATTTCCTAACATTTCCTCCATATTACATCATAATCTTAAGAGTATAAGAGATATAATTTTAAAATGCCTCATATTTCTCACATGCAAATAATTTGGTGAAAATATCTACACACTAAACTAGAGATAAATATTATGTTTTTGAACATGCTTTCTTATTAAGGGACACTCAACCTCGATGTGTTTCGTGCATGCATGGAATAAATTGTATTATGAATAATTTATAGATCACCTTGTTTATGTATGTGGCAGTCTCAATCCTACTAGCATATGACATAACCATATTGTTTCTCATACAACAACCCTTGTTATATGATATTTTGTTTTGGTGGAAGATCGAGAAATAATATTTATTTCTTAATTCCCATGAAATCAAATTGAATCCAAGAAATATAACAACTCAAAATGTGAAATTTCGTGTCATCAATTGATCATACATGGTGTGCATTTATGTATTCATTCCAGAAGAATTGGTCATTATTCTTGCATTTGAGGATATGTTCTATAATACCACAAACACACCTCAATAATATCTTTAATGCCTTTTAGTGACATGAATTTTGTTCTTGCATGAACCATGAAAGATATATAATATCATAATTGATATCTATCATGGTTTAGGTTAAGTAAATGACATTCTTAACCAATTCACAATGACAATGATATTTACCTGAGAAGATGGACTAGATCAAGACAATTGTAGTATTTTCTTCATGGAATTTCCAATTGACTTATAATTTTTCATCTAAATTTTCTTGAACATAGCCTAAACATATTTCACTTGAGACACAAAGATGTGGTCTCTCATTTTCCATACCTCCAAGACAAAATACTAGTGTGGAATCTTGAGATTGGTCATGTCAAACTAAGAGCATTATTTTTTGCATAAATCATCTTCACTAAATTGTCAATGATGACTAGATCATCAACACACACAATAAGAATTATGACCCCGCTTACTCTTTGAGGTGGATATTTAGACTATATGGAATCTGATAGAATACATGTGTAACACCCTAAATTTGGTTTAGGCACTTATCAACATGACATTTTGTACTTATTCTAATATACACTATATATACACATTATTTAACTAATTAAATATACCTTATTTGTCTATCCCACACCCTATATCCATTATCTTTCATTGGAAAAATTGTTCAACATAGTACATTGGTTCAGTGGGTTTTTTTTTCCTTTCAAGGGTTTTGTTGGCTAGATTTTCTGCATAGCTGAAAACCTAGGTAGTCATGAGATAAATCTCCCTCATTTACCGGTGAGGCTCCCGTGTCAGATTTGTCAATAAAAATATACTAGTATCTATATAGGGGTTTTACTTTAACTATTCAGCTCATGAACCATAACTGTATAGCTTTGCAACAAGTAAGCAACTATTTAAGAAAGGAAATATTTATAGAAGAAGGAAATAAGAAAACATAGGGAAGAAATGGGAAAGATGTGCAACCCAATCAATAGATAACATAGTTGATTGCATGCACATAGAAGAAACCAATAGATATCAACACATAATTATAAGCAAAGGCAACTCCAGATCTAGATCTAAAATAACACAAATTTTATTAGGAGATCTAAGATAAAAAGCTAGAAACAAAATGCATTGTGACATAAAGTTCTCCAGAAACCTGCTCCTTTATATTCCTTTGCTTCAAGTGGCTATCAGGGGTTTCAGCACAAAGTCTGGAACATAAGAATGTTTCTTACAAATTCTGATCCTTTAACCCGAAGGTTCTTCCTCTACTTATAGAATGTAGAGGGGCAATTACAAGTCGAAAGCTTTTAGTTGAACTGACACATGTGGAAGTGGGAAAGGAAACAACTGGCAATCTCCCTCCTGGAATTCCTCTTTGCATGACATACATGATTTGCAACTAAAAATAGAACCTTTTATTTTGCACGTCTGCCACCTATCTCCAAGTAGTTGACTTCTTCAAGTAATGGCTTTTAAACTAATCACTTAAGTTTCATAATTTAATTGATCACTCAATTACTTTGTCAAAGGAAAGAACAAGGAAGAGGAAAGTTGTAGTCTTGTTCTTTTTTCACATTCTACATGCAGTTGATTCTTTTGCCCTTGATTCTCACCATGTTGGATCTGGGAGCAGCTAGATCTGGAAGCGGCTGGATCTAGAATTGGTTGGATCTGGAATTTTGCTTAGGGGTGTTGCCTTCGCCTTGCCTTCCCTTTTATCCTTGAAGCTTTTGCAGTTCTTCTCCTGTACATGCATCAATGCAATGTCTGTCGTAAATAACTCATCATTTTTATCTTTAATTGCATATGAGCAATTAAAATTTTTAGAAAGCATTCCAGGTGAATGCAACTTCAATGAAGGCTTTAATTAGAAGATTGGGAGCACATGCACAAGATCATGGAAGAAATTTTCCACGCACAGACTTCTACATGGGCTGCATCAGAAACAAGAGGATGAATTTTTGTCAGAAGCTTTTGCAATTATGAGATTTGGATTTGAATCTGGATCTAGATTTGAATCTAGATCTGGATTTGGGCCTGGATTTGTGTCTCCGATGTCAGCAAACCTAGAAGTAATGCATGATTTTGCTGAGCTTTCTCGTTCATCCCGCTTTGCCATGGTTGGAGCAATCTTTGTCTGAACAATTCTTTTCCTCTTTATTCGACTGGAATTCTTCACAACCGGTGCAGATCTGGATAATTCTTCAGATTCGGAGGATATGTTCAATGTATTGGACATTGATTTAAGCTCCCTTTCTCTTATAAAAGCACCTACGATGAATTCCTGCAATTAATTTAGACAAAGATGGCAACTGGAACATGAACAATAGATTTTAATCATAAAAATCTGCATATATCAAGCTTGCTGCCCCAAAATTTGATGTTTTATTTGCATGCAAAGTAAGCATCAAATTTTACCAAATTACCTGAACACCTGTACCACTATGCAGACAATTATTTAAACACAAATCAAGCTCCTTCAAACCTAGGCACCAAATTTGGAAGCTTCCAGCATTAATTACACCTTCTTCTGAGTAAAATTCCTCTTCAAATGGGGCACATTTTTTGTCTGGGCTGCACTTCTCTACTTTTAAATTAATTAATTCATCCTTATGGCAGCCCCTGCTTATATAATCCTCATAATTCTATAATTAATTAATGCCTTTCCTATTCCTTGCAATTAATTAATTATTTAATAAGCTTTACTCTTCAAATGGGGTGCCTATTTTGTGCATGCTCATGGCTGCCATTAAATTTTATTTAATTTTAGACTTCTTCTTCTAGTTAACTCAAGCCTCACAGTATGCTTTGACCTTAGCCACTGAAAATAGGAATTAATTAAATCAATTAATACTATAAAAAGTATTATTTCTCTCCCAAATGGGGTGCACTTTTTGACATGAAGGGGCTGCATTAAATAAATAATACTTATTTAATTTTAGTATGTCTAATTCCAACTTCATTTATCCACTTTCCCTTTGTTGACTTTTCCACATGCTTGGGCACCAAAATTGGGTGAATAAATATTATTAAATGCATTATTATTCACCCAAGGTGGGTCACACTTTTTGGCAAGGGTGAATTCTATTTTTAAAAGCCAATTAACAATGGGATTATTCACCATGTACCATAGCTCCAAAAATCCCATGATCCACTTAAGTTGTTTGAATTTTATAATGGGATTATTTACCTTGCAAGGCAGGTAATAAAATCCCATTAATACCTTAAGTGATTTTTCTTTTATTTCACAATGAGAATTTTTACTCTACAAGACAGGTAAGAAATTCCCGCCTACATGCTAAGAAATTCCCGCCTACCTGCTACCTCTAATTTTCCCATTGTGACTTAAGTGGCGTTGCTTCCATGGGAAAAAGTACCCTACTAGGCAGGTACAAAATTCCCACCTATCTGTTGCTTCCAAAAATCCCATGATTCACTTCAAACCCTATTTTTTGAAAAATGTGGCCAGCCCAGAAGAAGCTTTTTGGTGCACGACTTCGTCTTTTCTGAGACAACCAGACCTCTGATGGCGAATTCCTTCTGGCACAACGTGCATAGGTGATCTCCAGATACTCCAGGCCAAGAATTAGGTCAAATCGGCAAAGGAATTGATCTAGAGAAATTTCACAGAAAATGAAACAAGAAAACACAAAAAACACAAAATGTTGCTAGAAGTCACAAATAAAGCCCAGGATTCATTCCTGGTTAAAACCCTACTGGTATATGGGAATATTGACATGTACGATCACAACAGGGTTAAACCGGAGCTCAATTTGCCTCAAACGGGGCTCAAAATAATTAAATACAACTTTCCCACAGACAAACCCCAGCGACATAATAGAAAAATTTTGGGCATCTGGGTATTCGTCGAAAATGGCTTATATGGCTCCTTGGGAATATCTTGACATAATACAGAAACTTTCTGGCAATAAAAACACAAAACGACCCATTATTTTAAAAGAACGAAATTTTTTAACATGGGGGAGTCTCAGATTTCAAGGTGAAATATGGGGACACCAGGTTTCCCACCTTAAATATTGTCTTCCTATGGTTTATACTATTGATTGCTCATAGATAGTGTTGTTGATTCTTCATAACAAAGTAAAGAAATTGAATTGTCTCTCAAATTTTGTATTTGCATTGATTCTCCCCCCTAGTGCCTAGAATTTCCAACAATTGGTATTAGAGTAGGTCCTTATTGAAGTGATTTTAATAGCTCAAAGGAGATCCAAATAGTGTAAACATGGCCAACAGTTAAGCACAAAGTGAGTTCTCCACTTCTAAGGCTCCTCTCTTCAATGGATCCAATTATTCTTTTTGGAGTATCAGGATGAAGACTTATCTCATGTCCTTAGGATTTGACATATGGAAATAGATTGTTGATGGTTACACCATTCTATTTACACCTCCAACTAATGCATCAAGAAAGAGAGCCAGTGATAACATCTCACAAGCCATGAATGCAATCTTGTGTGGTATGTCAGAGGTAGAATTTCTGAAAGTTATACATTGTACTATAGTTGAAGATATTTGGGAGAAGTTAAAGACAAACTATGAAGGGGATGATAAGGTCAAACAAGCCAAATTATAGATGTACCGTAGTTAATTTGAAAATATGAAGATGAAAGTGTTGCATCATACTTACAAAGGGTCAATGAAGTCATCAATCTCATCAATGGACTAGGGAAAAATATGGAAGAAACAATAGTTGTTCAAAAGGTTTTGATATCATTAATTCCTAAGTATGATTCCAAAGTCTCAACAGTGGAAGAAGAAAAATATTTAACCAATCTAAAGGTGGATGAACTACATGGCACTATAACTGTTTATGAAACGAGAAAAAACGAAAAAAAGTCAGGTAAGAAAGAAGATTCTTTCAAAGCTAACAAGGAATCTTGATCCAAGAAAAACAAAGATGAATCTGACATGGAGGTGGATGATGAGAAGGTTGAAGCTATGTTTGTCAAGAAATTGAAAAAAGGATCATGCAAGTACAAGGGAAATCTACAATTCAAGTGTTTCAATTGTGGATAAGTTGGTCATTTTACATCCAAGTGTCCTAATAAGAACAAGGTAGATCAAGATGAGCATGACAAAGAGACCTCTCATAAACACAAGAAGAAATTCAAAAAACATGAAGGTAAGAAAAATTATTTCAAGAATAAAAGGAGTTTCTACACCAAAGAAGAATCAAGCTCACCTGAATCTAGTGATTCAAGAAAGTCTAGAAGTGAAGATGAAGGGACTCAAGTTGAGACTCTCTTCATGGCCATGGAAGTGAACTCTGCAAGCAACTCAAAAGGTAACATTCAGTTTGAAGATGGGAGCTTAGATGAGGAGGATGTGGGAGTAAATCTTGAAGCTGAGCTAGTCAATGCTCTTAAGGAATTAAAACTTCAAAGGAGAAAGAATAAAAAGTTGAAGTTAATATTAAAAGATTACGAAGAGAATATCAATAAAATAATAAGCAAAAATGATCAAGAAAATGAAGAGGTAATCAAGGAACTTGAAGCACAAATAGATCTGATTGAAACAATATTTTAAAGTCAAGGAGAAAGAACACCTAAAACTGAAATCAGATTTGGAGCTGCTGCAAACTCTATTGGATCAGACCTCAAGTAAATTGAATTCCTATCATAATTTTGATAAAATCTCAAATGATCTAGTTGAACTTCTAAGCAAGCAAAGAGGTTTCAATGACAAATTTGGCATATGATTTAAGGAAGAACATAAGGATGATGAACTAGCAAGTAAGAAAGTGATCAAAACCACTCAAGAGCCACCTAAAGCAAGGAATGTTGATGTCAATAATGTCAATAAAAGATACAATTCAAGTAAGCAATCCCATGCAATAAGGTATGCTCACTCTTTCTATGGCTATTGCTTTTCATGCAATATGTTTGGACACAAAGATTCAAGGTGTAGTATGTTAGGAAAATTAATATTTACTTGGTTGTGGGTGATTTACCATTTGGTAGATTAATACTTACTAGTTTGTTAGTTTGGTTACAAGTTTATTTGTAACGTATTTGGCTAGTTAATATATTGTTATAACAAATGTATACCAATATATTAATATGATTTTTATATTGTTTGCACTTCCTATTATATAGGAAGTGGTTTTCCTATTTGTATGGCTATATATTAGCCTTCCTTGTACTATAAAAAAATAAGAAATTAATACGACTATTTTTTTGTTGTGCAAATTGTTCATTCCAAATATTTGGTATTAGAGAAGGTATGGCTTTGTGAGAGATTAGTGAAGGTGCAGTGTTGTATTCATTTTCCCTGATTGATGGAAGTTTGTTTATTATGAGTTTATGCTTTGCTAGTTTGGAATTTAGCTTTTAGAATAAATATGGGATTGTGAAGAAGAAAATTTAAATTTTTTTTACAAAGGCATCATTCTTCCATGGCTTATGCATCTTTGTAGCATAGAGACAAATCACCTAGACTTGTGGATGCAAATATAAGTTTGTTTAAGTTACATTTGCATATCAGTGTGATCCATTGTGCTAGATCTAAATTGTTTTTTTTGGTGCTGCCAAGCTACATTCAACCATCCACCTCACGCTTAGTCAGATCCATACACTTTTTTTAGTAATTGTAGCTAGAGAATCTGTAAAAGACTGATATGATTTACGTAATATTAATCAAAGATATAACTTGTTCGGGATAATTGCTTTGGTCATTGCCATTCAAAATAATATATTACATATTCATGCGTTTGATTGGCATCTTCCTAAAAAATCTAGGCAGTCATCTCTTTTGGCCTCCAAAACTATTATACTGGTTGGTATTTTTATACATTTGTGTGCTTAGATCTGATTTCCATACGCATGCTAGAAACATGTTCATGTTCAGATCTGCATCAGTTTTTTGAGTAGTTCATTACATTGATTGGTGGAAACTCCATCTCGGACGCCAGTTCAACCGTTGGCATATTCCATACGCCTGGGTCATGTTATTGTTCAAACGTCCTCGTCCACTAAAGTTCACATTCACATTTCCTTGAGATCAACACCCATCTTTTATTTGAGACTTGCACTACTACCACGTTCTCAGTTGCATCACGACATTAAGCCCTCCATGCACCAAATCACCTCAAACCTGAGCCTCATGTCTTCAACAAAACCATTTTGCATCAAAGCTGGTGGTTTTTGATTTAATTGCTTCATTTAGGTCTTTTTGTTAATCTAAGTCTAAAGTGTTTCTTATTAGTTCCTGCCTATGGCAAGAATACTATAGTTTTCGGTTCAATGAAATAATTTTTGTCAATGGACCAATCACAAATGATAAATTTTTTGCCTATGTCAAATTTTCTAATGTATAAACTTTGAATTGACATATTTACATAAATATAATTTCACATGAATTAATTTATTAGAATTTTGATTGGTGAGAAAGGGAGATTTGACAATTTTTTCCCTTATTGCGCTACAGGTTTTTCTATTTTTTTAAGCCAAAAAATTGTAAATGGCCAAGTGGCCTGGCATTTATTAACCCTTGTCAATTCATTTAATTCCATGTGTCCCATTGAAATAGTAATAGCATTTATTTACATTGTTCTTATTTATTAAATGTCAAATCTTATTTATTTACATTGTTTTTATTTCTTAAATGTGGCAAATTTTATTTATTAATTTCTCGCAAACACAATAATTTTCTCCATGCAACCAATCATGGTTAAGAATTTTTTCACTTTCAATAGTTATCAATTTTAAATAACATTTAAATCATTTTTTAAATAGACATAAAATCTATTAAATTTATTTTTTTTGAATTTTTACAATCAACATATCACTTAAGCAATTGCTAAAATACAATTACATCTTTATAGCATGAATGACAAGAACTGGCCGCTTCGCGGCTCTTGTTTTATTTGTTTCCGTAAGTGTTGTGAAATGCATATTATCTCCTCGTCAAGTCATATAAAGTATAGTCAATCTTTTTAGGGATAAAAATATGTTAGTTTGTCATAGTCAACTCTTTTAGTTCATTACAAATATTCCTCACATTTATTTATTTATCAGAGTCATGTGTCTTTTAAAACTAATGTGTTTTATAAGTCCTATATATCATTTTGTGTTCATTCAAGATAAAGTAGTCTTGTGTCAATAATTAAAGTAGTATTGTGTCCCTTGATTGTCAAGTCGAGTCATTCATCATCTTGATAATCAAATCCATCATTTAGTCAAAGAGTCAAATCGGTGATTTTACAATTTGTGTCATTCAAAATTTCAAAAAAAAAATTCCTAACGAATGCATTTTCAGTTAAAACCAATGTCCGAATAAAATATGTGGATCACATTATAGGGGGGAGACAAAATAAAGTATAATGTGAAACATGTTAAGCTTAATGACCGAATCCGGTTGAGTTAGCAACATGTACACTGGAGGATGAAGACATCAGAGGCTAGAGGTCAATCGACGACCTCTCGTCAGTCACCAATGACGGGGCCGCTTCACTGATTTGGTGGCATGCGTGTGAGTATTTTAGCGTGCAGTGTGTTTGATTTTATCATTTTAGTTTGGCGTGGATTTCAACATGATGTGAAAAATAAGAACAAATGAGGTATGTTCTTGTTCACTAGTATATGCGGTTATTCCTACATAATTCCCCAATGAAATAACATAGTGAAGAAAAAATAACACAGTGAAATGCAACGAAAAGGATTTTCAACATGCATATGGATGCGCCAAGGCGCACCTTCAAGAGGCACAACATTCTGAGCGCTGACAGGAAGCACCCTGATGAGTCTTGAAGATGTTGAATAGTCATATGTGTTCCTTTTCATACCTAGGTTTGTGGTTAGCCTCTGGAAAACCATTGAAGGTTGTTTATATGTGTTCCTTCTTGAGTTCCCACATTGCTAGGTCATATGTGTTACCTAGAGTGACTAGTTGATAAGCATATGATTCATGAGCATCCGGAGAGCTTTTCCGATTTCGCAAGGTCCCACACTTGGGAAAAGCTCCATGTTGTGCAATCACACTGAGATTCTCAACCCATCGAGTTGCAGAGTCCCAGGGGTGCTGTGATTCGACACCAGCAGTTCCCATTCTCGTCAGTTATATGTGTTCTTGACAATGCATGGTTGATAAGAAGTTGATGTTTTCCTTTTTCTACCTTCAGTTCGGTTATTGTACCAAGATCATGAGCAAGCACGGGCGGAAAGCTGCAAAAGATGTGTGACAATTGTTTCTACCATGTAAACATTAAGGTGGGGGGAATGTTAAGAAAATTAATATTTACTTGGTTGTGGGTGATTTACCATTTGGTAGATTAGTACTTACCAATTTTTAAGTGTGGTCGCAAGTTTATTTGTAACGTATTGGGTTAGTTAATATATTGTTATAACAAATGTATAACAATATATTAATACAAGTTTTATATTGTTTACACTTCCTATTTTATAGGAAGTGGTTTTCCTATTTGTATGGCTATATGCCTTGTACTGTAAAAATAACAAAAAATTAATACAAACTATTTTTTTGCTATACAAATTGTTCATTCCAAAAGGTCATCGAAGACATGGCAATTCATATCATATGAGAAACAAGAATGAGCTTATTTTCTACAACTATAAAAATCATGGTCACATAGCAAATTTTTCTAAAGCAAGACAAGAAAGTGTACACAATGAAATCAGATCCTACAAGTAAGAAGGAGCAAGGTTTGATAGCACAAACTGCCTTTCACTCTCAAAGTGTAGACATGGAATGGTATATAGATAGTGGATGCTCAAGTCATATGACAAGAAACAAGAGAAAGTTCATCTCTTTAGGAGAAAATGCATCACAAACAATGAAACTTGGTGATAATACATCAATTAGCATTGTAGGAAAGGGCACATTAAGCCTTGATAATGGAAAGACAGTCACTGAAAATATCTTGTAAATAGAAGGTCTAAAACACAACCTCTTGAGTGTTAGTTGGATGTGTAAACAAGGGTATACAATGGTGTTTCATAACAAGGGATGTGATATTAAGAAAAAAAAATTAGGCAAGGTGGTTGGCAAGGCCAAAAGAACCAAAAATAACATGTATGTCCTAAAGGAGATCAACAAAGAGAAATGCTTTACTAGTCAGGTGGATGATAGGTTGTTTTGGCACAAGAGGTTAGGACATCTTAATTTTTACAATCTTGTTAAGATCAAATATAAGGGTTGTGTAAGAAATATGCCCGAGATCACTAAACCTGCTAACACTCTTTGCAAAACATGCCTATATGGAAAACAAACTAGAAGAAGCTTCAAATCCAAAGAGTATTCTACAAGTCCTCTAGAGTTGATTCATATTGATCTTGTTGGACCAACCATGACTGAAAGCATTCAAAGAGAGAGCTACTTTATGCTATTGATTGATGAATTCACAAGGATGACTTGGGTTTCCTTCCTTAAAGAGAAATCAAAAGCACTAGAAAGGTTCAAGACATTCAAAGCACTAGTTGAGAATGAGAAAAATGTGAAGATTAAGAGCTTGAGCTCTGACAGAGGAGGAGAATTTTGGTCAAATGAGTTTGATGAGTTTTGTGAAACTCATGGAATAAGAAGGAAATTCTCAGCTACAAGAACACCTCAACAAAATGGGGTAGTGGAGAGAAAGAACATGATAGTGCAAGAAATGGAAAGAACCATGTTGAATGAATCAAAATTGTCAGATGGATATTGGAGGGAGGTAGTTAGCACATCAGTATACATATTGAATAGAGATAAAATAAGAATAAATAACAAGTAGACACCTTATGATCTTTGGAGAGGAATACTTGCAAGTGTAAAGCACCTAAGAGTGTTTGGAAGCAAGCTCTTCATTAAAAGAGATGAAGATAACCTTGGGAAGTTTTATTCAAGGTGTGATGAAGGAATATTATTGGGTTACTCAACTGTTAGTTTAGAATATATGTGCTACAATAAAATCCAACAAAATATAATAGAGAGCACAAATGTCGCAATTGATGAATCATGCCCAAGGAAGACTAAAACTAGCCCAAAGAGACTCCCCAAAGCACTTAAAATCAAGATGATGATGAAATTGCAAAAGTTGATCAAGAAGATGAAGATGAAGATGAAGATGAAGAAAGATCTGATACAAAATCTCCTTCAAGATAGGTTAAGAGGGATCATCCACCAAATCATATCATAGGAAACAAGGAAGCATGCATACAAACAAGAAGAAGGTTGAAAATCATTCAAGATCAAGAAAATATTGCTCTCCTATCCAAAATAGAACCAAAGAATGTTATAGAGGCCAATAAGGACCAAAATTGGATCAAAGAAATGAATGAAGAACTAGACCAAATAGAGAAAAATTAAACTTGGGAACTTGTCCCTAGGCCCAAGAACAAAAACATCATTGGAACTAAGTGGGTATTTAGAAACAAGCTAAATGAAAAAGGTGAAGTTACAAGGAATAAGGCAAGGATGGTTTGCAAAGGGTATGCTCAAGTTGAAGGAGTGGATTTTGATGAGACATTTTCTCATGTGGCTAGAATGGAGGATATTAGGCTCTTCTTGGCATATGTAGCATACAAAAGATTCAAAGTATATCAAATGGATGTAAAGTCAACATTTCTGAATGGGAACTTGAATGAGGAAGTCTACATTGAACAACCTGATGGATTTTCTCTCACTGAGGACAAGGATTATGTTTGTAGGCTGAAGAAGGAATTATATGGTCTCAAGCAAGCCCTATAGGGCTTGGTATAGCAGATTGGATAAGTACTTGGTTGATCATGGTTTTAGGAAAAGAGTAGATGATAGCAATCTATATATAAAAAGGAAGAAGGCCATTTATTGCTTGTTGGTGTCTATGTTGATGATATAATCTTTGGAAGTGATAGTGGGACTATGTCATAAGGATTTTCAGAGGTCACGAAGAAGGAGTTTGAAATGTCAATGCTTAGAGAACTTTCATTCTTATTAGGGCTGCAAATTAGTCAATCCAAAGAAGGTGTCTTCATATCACAGAAAAAGTACATCAAGGATATGCTCAAGATATTTCAAATGGAGAATTACAAGCCAGTAAGCACTCCAATGATTGTAGGATGCAAAATCCAACAAGGATGACAACTCACCAAAGGTAAATAAAACCTCATATAGCTCTATAATAGGAAATCCTCTTGTATTTAATTGCATCTAGGACTGATATCATGCAAGTAGTTGGTTTCATTGGAAGGTTTCAAGAATATCCCAGGGAGAACCATCTCAAGCTGTCAAGAGAATATTTAGATATCTCATGGGAACCATGTAATATGGGCTTTGGTATCCAAAAAGTAATGAGTTTTAAATCAAATCATTCACAGATGCAGATTGGGTAGGTAATATTGACGACAGGAAGAGCACAACTGGTGGAGCCTTCTTTTTATGTAAGTGCCTTATTTCTTGGCTAAGTAAGAAGAAGTCTCTTGTAGCACTTTCCATGTGTGAAGCTGAATATGTAGTAGCAACCTTATGTTTTACTCAAGTGATGTTGATGAAGAAAACATTTGAAGACTATAAAATTGAAAATGAAGGTCCTATACCTTTATATTGTGATAACACAAGTGTTATAAGTGTGTCCAAGAACCCAGTGCTGCACTCCAAGAAAAAACATATACCAATCAAGTACCATTTCTTGAGAGAGCAAGTGAGTGAGAAAAGAATCAAGCTTGAACATGTATCAACAAATGAGAAGGTAGTTGATATCATGACTAAACCTCTACCAAATCAGCTTTTGAGCATTTGAGACACAAATTGGGGGTAATATCTACCCCAAGCAATCACTAAAGGATTTAAGTCACCAAGAGGGAGCAACTCAAGTGCCATATCTGCTCTAGAAGGCTCAAGAAGTGTTATAAAAGGGGTAGCTAGTTCACTAGTTCACTAGTTCAAGGTTGAGAACACCAAAGAAAGGTATAGGCAAAGAGTGATGAGTTTCAAGATTAGATAGGGGGATCTTTGAGGTTGATGGTGTAGAAAACCATTATCATTTCAAGATGTACAAAGGGGGAGAATGTCTTAAAAAATGAAGACATCAAAGAGAGAATTCCTTTAGAAACAAGGAAAGAGAACTGGAAGGTATGAATTCTTTCCATCAAAGTTTCTGGTGTTTGTTGCCATCAATGACAAAGGGGGAGATTTTTGAACCCTGTCTTGATGTTGTTTTCATTGATGACATGGTGCATTGATGGAAAAGAGTGAGTGATGAGGTTCATCTCTTCAGGGGCATGAAGGTTTTATTGGTAGTGCCTTCACAAGGTGGTTTAATGCCTCCTAAAGGTGGTTTCAGTGTGTCTTCTTGAGTAAAAATGGTGGTTTTAGGGTGTTCAGTTCTTGGTTGGGGTAGTTAGTGCCCACTGAAAGTATGGAGATGTTTGGTTGTACACTTATAGGTGTCCTATAAGTTTGAAATTATGTTTTAAGATCGTGCAAAGGCTTCTAGGATGATCATCAAGTCATGTCTTATAAGTCATGGTTAGAACTAGCCCATTTAGGCCTAGTTCAAGGACCTAATGAGATGTATGAAGCAAAATCAGGCCATGTTAAGTCAATGTAAGCATGGGAGGTGTCTAGGAACATTGTATAGAGTCCTCATGTGAAGCTACACGTCATAATTAATCACTTGGAGGAAAATTTGAGATCTTTCCTATGAATTCCCTAAGAATAAAAATATAGGCATGATGAAAAAATGATATTGATTCATGATGGTACATGCTCATTTATGAGCAACCAAGGTGTGGGGCATGTGGAGGAAGGTGTTACAAAGTTTTGGTCCAAGTTTCATGCAAATATGAAGAATTTTTTTGAAGTTATGAAGGTTTTAGCTCTATCGAGCTTCTAGAAAGCACTCTCCCAGCTTAGAGGTCATCTCTCAAGAGCTCAAAGGCATGTAAAATTTTTGCATGGTGTCTTAAGGCCCTCACTACTGTTAGACCACTAAGTTAAGAACATTGAAAATAAGGAATGAAGTAAAATGGTGTTATACTCTATGAACAATCCTTAAGAGTGAAAATCACTCCAAACCCTAAGAATAAACATATGGAGAAAAATTAAAGTGTTTGACCACAAAATAACTTGTTCCAGCCAAGAAAACAAGTCAAGGTTGTAGATAAGTATTTATAGTCTAAGTTGGTGGCATTTTTATTCTTTAGACATGACTATACCATACATATTTAAGTCTGTTTTCAAAGGTTTTGTGTATATTGTTTTGTTTATAAGGTTCCAAGTTGAAAAAAATGATGTGTAAGGTTTCATGGGTCATGTATTTGTTTTCCATGAATAAATATAGGGCAGCCATGTGCAAGAATTGAGTGAAATATGTCAATCTCAGTCATCTACTGTGAAGGGAAAATCATGACAAAAACAAGTCTTTGGTGTATGAGATATTGTTGAGGAAAGAGATTATGTTCAAGAGATATATTTATATGTATAATTTGTATGATTCCTAAAAAATGTGTTCAAGATAAGTACTTTATGAAATGAAGCTATCTTTGTGTACAACTTCCAAAGGACTAAAAATTGTCAATTCAAGATAGTCAAGGAGGACTATGTTTTGAGAATGTAAACTATATATTTCTCCTTTCAATCCCTTAAAAATAAGTTTGATCATGGTTAATAACTTATTTTTGAAGTGTGAGTGAAATGCTTTATTGTGGAAGATAATCTTTGTATGTGAAATGCAATAAAAAATAGGACTGGTCCTTGAATTCTTATAACCCTTTCTTGAGTGTGCCTTTGGAGATAATACAAGTTTGATCTATTTTCTATGGAATGAGAAAAGATATGAATCTTGGAGAGTTAAAAAACACACATATTATCCTTTAAATGTGTCTTTGAAGTCCATGGACTAGCTGGGTAAGTGAGTGAGTTTGGTAAGTCTGTGAAGAGGTCTCCTTGTTCAAGAAAATTAGTTTGTACTCTGTCCTAATGCATGCTTCATGAAGAGAATAATGATGTCTTTCCAATTATTTTTAGTTGAAGGTGAGATCGAAGTTCACAAATCATCTTCTAAAAGCTTTTAAAATAGTTGAATACTTGTTCCTCATGTAGTGTTTCAAGCTCTTCCATGACTACGATATGAGTACTTCATGACTCTTCTTACAAGAGTGTGATTGAAAATTGAAAAGGAGTCTTTAATCCTTGATATGATGAGGTCAAAGCCCTTGTTAGCTGTGAAAAAACCCTGTAGACTAAATTTTACTGAATTAATGGATAGATTTGAGATCATAAGTCTTATCATTCTTCAAGTTTAAGACTGTGCTTACTAATACTAGCACCTAGTGCTCTCATAAGTGCCTTAATGAAATTTTAATCTATAATGGAAAGGAATGAAAGATAGAAATGAGTTAAAGAGCTAAAAGGAGTATGCAACGTTTTGCTCACATGCTTGTGCCACTTGGTGCATTGCAAAAAAGTGCTAAAATACATAGAAGTGTAAGCTATGCTAGAAGAAAAATAACAAAATGACCATTACAAATGGGTATTGTAGAGGTCTATTTTGGAATATCATGTAAGTGTAACTAAACCTTAGAAATCTATTTATACATTCTTTATTATTCTCCATAAGTACATGAAAGAGTTATGACAGTTGATGAAACATAGGATTTTTCATCTGACCTCCTAAAAATGTAATCACTGTTAGTTGAGAGTTTTGTGATGTCAATTAATATTCCTTATACGAGTTTAAAAGGTAGATGAGAAGTTGTATAGTTGAGAAGTGGAAGTGTTAGAGACATGTGAGAATGTAATTATCCTATATGTTTATATTCATTTATGCATATGATATGTTGTTGAAAAATTAATAAGATGTGATAATGTATTAAATCTACTGCAACTAGTGAGAGTAGAAAAAGTGTATAAGAGTGAATGAACAAATTTAGAGATCACAATATGTTATCTTAGCAAACATGTCAAGTGTGTGATCTAATTTATGCCAATTCTATGTAGAAACTTAGAAAAAATTTAAAGTAGGTGATTTCATTCAAGTTACAGCTTGCAAAGGAGTCAAGTAGGTTCTTGATCAAAATTTGAAGTTGGTGCTTCATGTTGAGTGCATGTTCAACAAGTTTGATACCTTTATAATATTTCATTACAAAAATTATCCAACATAGTACATTGGTTTATTTTTTTTTCTCCCTTTCAATGGTTTCCCACCTTAAATATTTTCTTCCTATGGTTTCTACTATTCATTACTCATATATAGTGTTGTTTATTCTTCATAACAAAGTAAAGAAATTGAATCCAACAAGATCTAAGAACACAAACAAGCTCAAAACAAGCACTGCAAGCACCAACGAATGAATCATGATCTCCAAAGGCATATTCCATATTTTTCAAGACATAAGAAGCTCCAAAAAAGTCATACATAGGTCCTAAAAAACATCAAAAAACTCAAATATCACTAAAACATGCATCTCCACCATGAAGCTCTCCAAGAAGCAAGCAAACCCTACTAGGTCTTCAATGCCCATAAATTCAGTCCTGAAGAATGAATGAGTTCATATAGAAAAACTCATCATCAAGGCTCAAGCCATATACCATTAGAAATATCTTTGAGTATACTTTCTATAACAACTCATTTTTAATTCAAATCACAGAGGAAGACCTCCAAATAACTCAATCTTTGCAACTTCTCCAAACCGGCTTCAAGACCCCAAAAATAGGTCTTCTAAACTGAGATGGTTCACCTATTAAAAAAACTCATCAAGACACAAACCATATACCATTATAAATTTCTCTGAGTCTAATTTCCATAACATCTTACTTTATCTTCCAACTAATTGTGGAAGGCCTTCAACAAAGCCAATCTCTGTAACTGCTCATTCATGTTTAAGGACTCAAGAACCAGTATTGAAAGAAACATGCACAATATACCTCCAAATCAACTTCTAAAATCATCCACCACCTATAACGCTTCAAGGGAACTTATACAAACATGTAAAAGCACTAATAACCATATGTCATGTGGAGAAATATTACCCAACACTCCTGCTTCAGTCACCTTCTTAAGCAAGCCTAATAAGAAAAATTAGAACACTAGGGTTTCAACATGAAACCACCTCATCATTCCATTTCGAGAGCTCAAACACATCATACCAGGTGTCAATCAACTATCCATTGTAGACACCAAATTTGGGTCACACTCCCCTTGGCCCCCTTCACTTAATTAATGTAACACATTTAACTAATCAAGGACCCCTTTACCCCATATTAATATTCATCCTCACATTATTAATTAATTTAATTATTTTAATTAAGTTAATTTCATCCTCACACCTCCACCTCATCATGACACCTCATCCTGGACCCATTCCAGGGGCATTTAACTCATAATGACCAAGGCATCACTCTCAACACTGAGTCATCACTCCCAGTGCTAAGTCACTACTTGACCTAACTAACTAAGAATTCTTCCTAAACCTAACTGGACTTCTTCTAAGATCTTCCTAGCCTTCTCTCACGTGAACTCTACTTTCCTAAGTGGACCCAACAAGGAAAACACACCAAAATCTTGGGAAAGATCTACCTATTTTTGGTAAATAATACTATTTCACCCTAATCAATGCTAGTTTATCCTCAGTTGACATCGGTCACCTAAACCACCATCGGTTCCTTTATATAGAATTTTACAACCCTTTACCCAGGTTGGTCATTTAGTTATTGGAGCCTTATTACATTCAAGCATGAATCTTCAAGCCCTCCTGCATCTAGAACGACGAACACACACAACCACAATGTGAGACAAGTAAGTTGCTTATCCTTCCAGAGCGTTGGAATACTCATGGGAAAACACATGTTGTACTTTCGTGGCAATGGACTCAAGAGCCTATTCTCTGATTAACCATCAACCACTCGACTCACATGATCTAAAAAATACCAATGGTAAGTATTGTGATTTAATCATTTGTGTTTATCCCATTGTAGATCTCTTACTTCTTTCAATATTTTATTTCTTCTATTACCCGTACATCATCTTCTTCCCACCAACCCACTATTCAACCACCTCAAGCCTTTTCACCCTTCTAAACCTCCTTCTTAGTATTCCTGAGTCTTCTAAGCCCTATTACGACCCAAACCACACTGCCCTCACTCTCTGTGTAATCACAGAGAGCATAAAAAACCCATTTTTAATAGTTCATTACCTATTTCCCCTACTGACATCAGTTCCCTAACATTTCGTTGGTTTAGTACCCATACTGACATTGGTCAACAAACCTATATCAGTCTCTGTGTCATTTCATATTATCATACTAGCAAGCTTCCCACTCACCCAAAACCAACCCAGACGTCAACCAATCAGCCCTAGACCCTTACCAGACCTTTGACAGACCTAAACAAAACCTTGGTTCTAATTAGATTTAGTGTTATTTTGATATCTAGCATAAAATCTAGTGTATTGTGTGTATGAGAAACCTAAATCATTACATTGCAATATGACCTATTTATTTCGATTTCTTATTCACATTAAATTATTATTAAATAGTGGATTGACAACCTCTTCTAGGAAGCACCACGCTTCCTGGATCTAGAATACGATAGGAAGTCCACTGTCATATGCTCTTTAAAACTATTTTTTGGCTTTTCTTTGCATCTACAAGTAGTCCTTCCCAGATAAAAAGAAGTTCTCTATGATCAACTTGGATAATGTCAACAATGTGCACATTCTACCTTCCACCTTCACCTCACAAGTATTCCTCCTTAACCATTTTACCTTCTATCTGTTTCATCCTAGAAAGCATAAAACTTATTGGTGAAACATTTTGGCACACCCGATGGGAATACATTGGGGTTCTTTGCATATTCATTCTTAGGGAATCATTGTCCAAGTTATTTACTTTTGAAAAAAGTTCACATTAAGTTTCTTCTATAAGAAACATTCTTCTATCCTGAACATAGTCTCAGGAACACTTCTCAAGAATTTTGGATTAAAAAGTTCCAACACTGTCTTTTTGATTTTGTACTACATTATTGAAATTATATCTTGCCTATTCATTATTTGCATTGTCATAGAATATCATTCAAGTGGATTTGGGTTTAAAAGGAGAGCATCTTAATTTAAAAATATGTTGAATTCTAGCTCATCTAAATTCAGGGAAACGACTATATGTTGGTCCATGCCATTAGCAGTCATGGTTGAGAAAACTAAAGTCATAGTTCACATTAATGCATACTCTTTATACCAAATCACTAAAAAGAAACCATGATTTCTTAAAAAACATCTTTCCATCAAAATTAATAGGTTTTCAACGTTTATCACAATGATAAAGGATTGACAGTGGGCTCTAACTAGTTTTTTGGCTAGTTATCATATCAGAGAAAAATACCCCATGCCAAAACTTACCAAAAATCAGCCATAGTTGTTAGTTTCTGTAGGGCACCTTCGGTAACAAAAAAATCTATTCTATTCACAAGTCAGTCCTAAATGGCATAAGCCACAACATAAAATCTACATCATAGGATTTCGTGTTTGCTAGCTTTTTCTTGATTTTTGTTTTGAGGTGTGATAGCTTCATGCTTCTTCATTTTTTCTCTCCTTACATACTCCATGAATCATAGTTGGTGTATTCCTAACTGGAATTTTTTCAGTGTTTTAGGACTAATCATTTCCATACTTGGTCTCTGATTTAGTCATTTTATTTGACCTAAATCACCAAAAAATCACTTTTTCCATTTTTCACAGATTTCATAGTAACCGGCATTGGTCCAGCGACCGCCATCGGTTCACTGACTGCCGTCAGTTTTATGTTGTTTTGGTCATTGCTACCAAAGTAGCTTACAATCTATATTTCTTTTCTTTCTGTGACTTCCTTTATCACTTTACTATATCTCTAAGTCCTTGATATCACCTTTATAGTCTAGTTCTACTTTGTCTTCATCATTTATTTCCAGATTTACAAATATTTCATTTCTCCACAGTAACTGACATTGGTCTAGTCGACTGGTGGTGGTTAACCCCTCATACTGACATCGGTTACCCATAACCGACATCAGTCTCCTGTATTCAGATTTTCAATTAGAAAAACGATCTAATCACACATTTTAAACTAGAATTTTCTCCATTTCTTCTGTGTTTTTGCATTATCAGCGAATCTTAGAATACTTGTTCTATCAGAAGTCACATGGTTTTGACTCATAAACAAGATAACTACTCTCGTGTTTCATGCTAGCCACCAAAGCCGCTCCCACCTAGTCCCATCGCTACGGAAGCTTCCATCTCATCACCTATGGACCCCAATCAAGCTCTTCCATACCCATTGGTGGTGAGGAGTTCATGTAAGACTCCTTGATCAGTAATAGTGCCAGCTCTGCAGTACTATCTCAATCATTCATCTACCGATGATTCATCTGGAAGCTTGTATATGGCATGCCTGTGTCCATTCCTCCTACCCTCACACTCACTTCTGCATCAAATAATACTAGCTTAGCCTTACCCTCTTCCACCTTACCACCTGTGGTTTCCCAGATTGACCCTACATCATCGATATCTGTTGCACCTGCAACATCTATTGTGATTTTCAATATGTCGCTCTGTCAACCATGCCTTTATCAACCACCTTGAGTGTAGGTCTATCTACAGCCACCACCTCTCATATACCTATTGCATATCAACCACCATTGTTGTCAAAATCCCACACTCCCTTCCAAAACATCGTCCTCTCAATCCTATATTATCTTCTTCTGATTGCTACAAGAGTCTTTACTTCCACTCCACCTAATTACACTTATCACCAATAAATCTTATTTCATCTAGATGCTTATTCAGGATACTTCCCATCTACATCTATAGCAACCTATGTTTCTTCCTCACAATTTTTATACTTGGCACCACCACATATTGGGATGTCACCCACATCATACCCACCTCATCTACCCCCTTATATTACAGGGGGTGCCCAATCATCACAACCTATTGTATGATCTTATGCAAAATGATGATGGAAAAGATGGGTATACATTGGAAGATGTCTCCACCACATAACTACTCTGAGCATACAAGATGAGATTTGTAATGAGCCCATTCACCCATGGTGCATTCCAAGTTCATCCATACCCTAAATTGGGAAATGAAATTTAAAGGATTCAATGCAGGTAAAGTGTAGAGTCTGAACAACACTTGTGGTCTTTTAAACATGTGTATTTATGGATCAGCATGATGACACTTTTCTTGCAGCTACATTCACAATTTCCTTGAAGATATGAAGAATTTAGATTGGTATAGTGCTCTACCCAAGGATTCCATATTTTCATTTAATCAGGTAGCTTAGGATTTTCTATACTAATTTTCTATCAACAATTTATACAAGGAAAGTCACCATGACTGTACTTGTACATGACATGCAATATACTGAAGAGAAATCTATCGCAGAATTTTAGGAAAAATCATTGGTGGAGCCTGATCAACCAACTCACATTCCAACTAAAAACCAAGTTAATAGGATTTGTTCACTAGAGTTGTGTGTAGACACATCTCACCAACTCTCCAAGTTCAAACCTTCCACACATTTGACAAGGCATTCACCATGGCATAGAAAAATTGAAATTTTTGATATTGAAGAGAAGAAGATACAATTACATAACAAAACATTGTGTATCTAACTAAAATGATACCTCTTTTTAAAAATGAAAAATAATTATTCTAATTTGTTGTATGTGCCAACATAGTTTTGAAATCTAGATGATCTCATCCATATAAACCAATCAAATCCTTCTTCCAATATTTCTCTTGTTCAGCATTTTTAGTTCAAGTAGGTTCTTGTAGAAATATAGTCCCATAGGAGAACCCTACACTTCGGTTTTAGAAAAAATTCTAAAATATGGGATTAGTCACTCTTCCACCCATCAAACAAATACTTGTTTTTACCCCTATTCACTTGAGCCTATTGGTACAAATAAAATGATCAGCTACAACTATAATCGTGTTGGAGCTCATAGTGATGGTAATTAGCCTAACTAAAAACATCATCCAAGAAATGTTTAATAATGGAGATCCAAGTCCTTGTTTTGATAATCCTAATGCATGATTAATCAGAACCTTTTTTTCTTCAAGAAATCATTCCCAAATCACACCTGGTCTCTAACCATAAATGTGTGAAACCTGATTCAGTGACAATAATTCATGAGGTTCAATGTTGTTTTTGTGACATCATACCAAGTCTTCCTACTCAATTTCCTCATACTAGAAAAGAAGTAAATTGACTTGTACGAGTTTTATCATACATGTATTCACCCCTCTCTTAGTGCCTAAAATATCTACACAAGATATACTTAGACCTAGTTATCTTACTCAAACATTTCACTTGAGGATTCTGAAAGGTGTTGTCATTGCATTATTCACAGTTGTATCCCACTCACTATTATGAAACTAACTATTTCACCAATAATTTGAGTCCATATGAGAAAAATAAAAAACATAATGGTGAGGAGGAATACCTATGAAATTAAGGTGGAAGGTAGAGTACGTGCGTTCTAATTTCCCGATCCAATGTTGATTGTGAGAACTTACTTTTTGATAGGAATAACTACCTATGAATGAAAAACAATACCACAAGAAGAATATTAAACAATACATGTTAGTGGACTACCTAATGTGTGCTAGATTTGGGAAGTGTGATACTTCCTAGATAGTTTTCAATCCACTATTTAATACAAGAAATAACGTAAGAAAATAAAATCCTACTTTAGTTCATATGATTTAGGTATCTCATTCAAATATAATAAGAAAATATACTCTAACAGGTAAGGTTATGATTAGATCTGGAGGTTGGACAGGTAGCCAAGGTGACTAGAATAGATCAGGATCAGGTTTTGGATAGTTTTGGCTATTTGGGTAAGGGTTATTAGCTTTTTGTTGCATGAATAATTACCAAATACAAAGACTAACATTGGTCTGATATAACCGATGCCGATTGAGAGGGAAAGTGATGATGGTTTAGGTTAACCGACGTCGATAGAGGTGGACTATTAGAGAATTAATGAAATTTTATTTTGGTGATTCTTTTTTATTGCACAGAGAATGGGATAATGATAATTAGGTTGCCAAAGAAAATGAGAATGCTCATATATATTTGGAGTCAGGTATGGAGATATGGGAGGTTGTAGGTGGTTAGATAGATGGATTAATAGGAACATGGGAAATGATGAGATAAAAAGGAGACTAGGAATCTCGAAAAGAAATAAAGAAACTGATCTAAATAACTATGGAAAGATTCACATCTAAATGAAATTACTTGTATTTGTAGACCTAGTCGTTAGATGAGGGTGATGGTTGATCTGTGAAACTGGTGGTCAGTGCTGTAATATTTCTTCCTAGAATGTTATCGTGAATGCTTAACCTTTAGATTAGTCTTGGTGTTGATTCAGGATGTATGGATGTTCAAGAGGGCTCTAGTTCATGCTTGCATGCAGATCTCTCTCTTCTTAGACTTGAATCATTCTTAAAACCTTTGGAACAAGGTTTACAAAGTGAAAATATGGTAACCAATGATGGTTTAGGTTAATTAACGTCAATCTATGGTTAGCTAATGTCAGTTATAGCTGAAAATCCTATGTTTCCAAAATAGCAGATCTTGGCTATCTTTTGACGAGTTCTTCCCATTGGTTTAGGTCTAAAATTGGATTTTCTATGTAAGTAAGTTGGCATGATGTTAGATAAAGAATAGGAATCTAGTGTTAGGGTTTAGACTAAGTCTTAGTTAGTTATGGTAAGTAGAGATTGAGTCCTAGTTAGAATGAACATGCTAAGAATACGTCCATAATGAGGTTTCTAGGTTATGTGGAAGGTGAGGTTGTCAAATAAAGACATTAATTAAATTAATTAAAGTAGTTAATTTAATTAATCATGTGCACTATGGGATATGAATATGTAGACACACCCCTGGTTAATTTAATTAATGAGGCTATCAACCATGAGTATGGCCTAAATGAAGGTGTTTACACTAATGAACAACCCATCACTGGTAATACTTTCTCTTGTAACCACAAGAGATTCATGCTTACCTTATTCTTCACCAAAATATGAACTTACCTCATCTAACTTGTCATCTCTCCTAACCACAGGGCATCCATTAGCACCATACCTTCATATTGGTAACAATTATCCATTGGCTTTCAAGTATGCTGTTGGTTTCTCTCATCTCTTTTACCCATAGAATCCGAAGCCAACCATTTCCATGTCTCACAGACATTATTTACATGTATTACTACCAAATCAACATCATCTCCTCCTACAATGTTTTCGTTCTCACATATGGCCGACATCTTGGATTATGTTGACAATTTCATGCTTTGGGGATGTCTTCGACTACCTGTCTCAACCCAAATTCAACTTTTTTTACTGATACTTCCACGATCTATCCAAATAAGTTTTAGAAAACCAACCCACAATGCCCATGCTAGTTGTAGCAAATCCTTCTTCATCACCTCAACCACACCTAAGCCTTTACCATCAAATGAAATTTTTCCTATGCATAAAACCTTACCTCCACCTATATATTCCTCCACGTCTAGACCCATTACCACATTGGGATTCATGTTGACATTAATCCTAGTCCATCCTCCTATCAAATTGGATTTAGCCATGTCCTCATCGGACATTGTAAAAACTATTCCCCCACTTAAGAGAAAGGCCCAACCCCATAGGTTGCATACATCAGCTTCTTCCACTACCTCTCTATCACCTTCACCAATTTCATCTCTCCTAGGTCCACACCCATCAACCTTGGCCAGATATCCTCCTACCCAGAGTAAACCAAAAGCACAACATCCTACCTCATCATGATCCTCTGTTGTAACAAAATTACCTACACAACTTACACCTTCATCATCACCTACATCTTATCTACCTCCTATACCTACACCACTTCCAATATCCTCATCATTACCTATGATATTCCCTTATCTGCAACCATTACCTTCCACATTGCCTCTTACTACAACCTTCACCGCACCTCCGTTATCGCCTTGGCTAACTCTTCCCCTTCCACCATCTTCCTTCCCTTATACATCACACACTTCTTCTTCACCTTTACCCAAGAAGGTGCAACCAAATCCCAAGAACCTACCACCCTCCAAAGAGGTAGTTAAACCTACACCACCTTCAACAACTAGTTCACCTCCTACATCTTTACCCAAGAAGGTAAAATCCAAACCAAAAACTATACTATCTACCAAACAGGTGGTCAAACTTACTCAACCTTTGATTCCACCTACAATGACACCTCTCCAAAAAAATTCACCCACATTTTCATCCATACCCACACATACTTAGCATTGTGATCCATTGGCAGGGTCTTACGCCAACATCTTAGCTAACTTTTTGGAAACCTCTGTCATCACATTTCCACCACTTAGACCTTATGACCCACTCAAACCTAAACCAGAAGGGTTTGATGATACACAAATTTGTACTTACCATCATGTATTAGGGAATTATGTGGAAACATGTAAGGCTCTTAAGACTATTCTTCTCCAACTATGTCCTCTCAAAGAAAACTCTGACGATGATGATATTTTAGACGAGAACCCTCTTCCACCTACACCTATCACCACACATCCTTGTCCCATACCTATTCATCAACCTTCATCTCTGCCTCCACAACCCTTTTATCCTCCTCCAACATTTGAGATCAATATGGTCTACATAAGAGAGCTAGCCAAACCTTCGTTAAAATGCCAATGTGGTTCATGATTTTTACAAAACTAGTATATGCCATCACCATATTTTTTCCCATCCTGTCACTTCACCTATCACAAAGCACTTTCTCCTTTACCGTAGATCAATATGGTTCAAATTTCCACTCGATACTAGAAGGAAAAAGGAAAGGAGAAAACAATCAACATATCCTCTACTCTTTTACCCAATATTCCACCTACCCCTACACAAAAAATCACCATCCATGGACCAACATACCCTATTTATGATGGGGTTTCCCATCGTATAATGCTTAAAAAATTACACCAGTATCCACTCAAAATGTCTTTTTCTGACCTTGTACAAACCTATGAGTCTCATCGTGAGGCCCTCATTGAGGTCCTACAATATATTGAGGTTCTACCTAATGACCCTAAACTTGTTGTATCCATTATCACTCCTCACCATGTGGCCTCTCTCACAACCTCAACTCCTTCCTCTTCTCTCACTACGACTCATCAAGTATCTGCTCTTAGTTTATATGATGATGAGATTTTACCTCTTCAATCAGATGATCCTAACCAAACCCTATTTATTTATGTTTGTGTTGATAATATACGCATTTAACACATTATGATTGATGACAGTGCTAGTATTAACATCATTTCCTCCCATGTGTACAACCAAATGCGCATCCCTACCAATTGCATACATAATAACCTAGTTATGTTGCATTCATTTAACAATGCCATGACTTCCACCCTTAGCACCATCATTCTCCACATTTGTGTAGGCCCCCATGTTATTCCTGAATTATTCTATGTCGTAGAGGGGGAATTCCAGTACAACATGATATTTGGCCAACCCTGGATTTGTGCATTGGGTTGTGTTCCTTAAACCTTATACCATTGTTTAAAATTTGACACATGAAGGGAAAAACTATACCATTCCAAATGACCCTTCACCATTCAAGACTTATAACATGTTATATTGACCCAATGATGTCCTTATACCAGTTAAGGCATCTACCACCGCTACTACTTCTCCTCAACCACTGCCTCATACACCCCTACTACTACTACATCTTCCACAAATAACTCCTTCATTCCCACTACTACCATATCTTCTACATCTGACCCATTAGCCAACCCATCTACTTGTCAAACATTTAATTCTTATTCTTCCTAGCTATCAAGTGATTTTTCCATTCCTGCTACTCACATATAAACTATTGATCCCTTAAAAGATGTTTTTCAATGCCTCACTATGGGGGAGTACCACATTTATAACATTGACACATTCCTTACTCCTCAAGAGTATGGTAACCCTCACCAACATCCCCACTACGATACCACATAGGCGAGGTTTTCCCCCTACAGTCCTCCCCACCTTTACACCAACTTAATGTATTTGGGACTTGATGTTTCTACTTATTCACCTAAGCCACCTTCCCAAACTTGACCATTTTCCTTTAATCTCTAATCTCTCACCAACCATTGCTTCACCCAAACCTTCCTCCATTGTTTTTTTGGAAGGGCTTTGGCTTTAGTTTCCACGAACAAGGTTGTCATACTGTCATTCCTTACACCACTCATAATCATAAATACTGCAGTGGTATTAGATTTTCTAAGCCACCTTCCAAGAAGGTTCAAGTTGAACTCATTGAGGAAGATAAAAATTCCCCAACCCATTCATGAACTTTACCACCTTCACCTACAGAGTCTATGGATCCAAAATCCATTCCTCTTAACTTTTTGTTTCATGAAAATTGTTACCCTAGGACCTCTGACTTAACAACATGATGACGAGGCTCCCTCTTCTCTTCCCTTCTTATATCCTAACATGATCAATGATGATACACCTATTAACTTCATTCAATATTAGGATGATGAGTCTATTATGTTTAGAGTATGTATTTACCTTAGCTCATGTTCACCTATGTACTTTATTTACCTTTATTGTATTTATCCTCTCCCACTTATGTGTGTGAATATTTATTTTTATTTATTTATATATTAGGGGGGTATTATCTAGTTGTTAGGTATTGTTCTACCTTGATCTATGGTATTGAATACATCTTTGATGTCTAGTTATCTCCTAAATCTATGGAATTGAATAGTTCTTTGATGATTGGTTCTTTACATGATTTACGGATTGATCTCTGACCTTGATTGGTTCTTAGATTGGTATTCCTTTCCTATATAAGCAAGGCCCATTCTTATTTTATTTCGTTGAGTTCCATAATAATATTTGATATTGCTTCTCATTTGTTTGTAAAGGTTTATGTAAAGTTATTCTGGAAAATTACTTTCATCTTATTGATCATGGTGTTCTATTACCATGTGTGTTCTTTGCTTTGTACGAACTGGTTATTGTTAATTTTATATTCTCACCAACCTTGGTGCAAAATATTCTTATATTCACCCATCATTAACTTCTGAGATGCAAACCATGTTTAACGAATCCACCATTGAAATCAATATTCACACTCAGGATGACCCACAAACTCCTAAAAATAGGAAAATATTTAGATGTTGCTGAATAGTAGAGCTTTCAACTTCTTTCCTCTGAGGATCATAGCAATGATTTTTGCTTGGTCCTACTGTTGATATGTCTAGTATTGACCCAAACAAATGTGGTCCATTATATCATAACCATTATTTATGCCAAACACATCAAATAGAAGCTGCGAAAAACACCTCCTTACATTGCCCTTCTTATCAAAGAAGAACTCGAGCAATCCTTCTTTCAGTTTCCTTCATCCTACCCCTTGATTATCCCTAATGGATCTATAACATCGTTCTTATCACAAACAGTGATAGGGGGACTCCATGCATTTTCATGGATATTTCTGCAACCTTAATTTATCTTGCCCCAAATACAAGTTTCCTCTACCTAGTATTGACTGACTAGGTGATCTCATCGCTGGCCATGAGATGCTATCACTCATGGATAGTTTCTCATGTTATAACCAAATATTACTCACCCCAGAAGATAAACAAAAAACTACCTTCATCACTCCTTAGGGTACTATACGTACCCAAAATTATAAGGTACTGTACTGCCAGAACAGTGTAACAAATGCCCCAATGATGATACAGGTCTCCTCGCAAGGTGTTCGGGATCCGAAAAAGCTCTCAGAGTGTGCGTTAACATCCTGCATGCCCCGCTTAGCCCCCGTGTCCTTTGTTTTTCCTTTTTCCTCTCTTTTCTTGGCCTTTTGCTCTTCAGTGACGAAACCGCCGCCCTGCCTGGGCGGTGGTCCTGTAACTGCCGCCCTGCTCAGAGCAGCGGTCCTTTATGCATTTTCCAGAAAGCGTTTTGACGCGACTCACGTAAAGATCAACGTTTCACCAGCTTTTCCTTGCCGACTTGGGCTTGCATTTATGTTTTTGGTCCCCTGGAATAGTGTTTGGCCATTGTTTATAGTTTTTAGAGTTCAGTTTGGTTTTGATCTTTGGGTGAATGAAAGCTATAAATAAATGGCTTGTGCTTAAGCAAATGGCCCTAAAGTTGGTCTCTGAATTTCTCTTTACAATAGACTTAGCTTTCATTTTTCTTAGAGTGCTTGGTTTAGTTCATTATATGTCTAGTTAGCATTGTTCAACTGTTGGTAAGCCACATATCCAGCTTGTGCAAACGGTGTTGTTGTTTTATCCAATCCATTGGAGTAGAATAGCTTAGGAAGCCATTAAAGTTGTAGGTTTTTCTCTTCAAACAAGATAGTTTCAGGTTCTAGAATCTTTATGTTGCATGACTCACAGTAAATCCCGCTAGGAATTGCATAAGCCAAGCTCTGTACTCTTGCTCTATCCCTCTCCTACTTGCGTTATATTCAGTCTGCATTCTGAGTTGTCCTTGTCCCAATATCTACTTCTGTCAATGCTAGCATTACACGCTTTTCTGGATCCATGTGAACACGAAAGAACGAGGAGATCACACTGAGGGGACAAGATCACACACACCATCAGATTCGCCACTGTTCTGCAGAATCCAGGTTTTAACTTTCAAAGTTCTAGTTAGGATCATTTCAAATAAAGTAGTTAATTGCTTCATTTCAGTAAATTCTATTCTTGATATTGTCAAGGAAGCTGTGGCGATTGATAGTTTCTGAGAAACTATGATTCACTCCTCACTTCTGAGGTAGGATCGAGAAATTACACAAATAGATCAAGCAAGTTGTTTCATTATTTAGAATAAATCTACAAATTACACAGACAAATAACTACACTCGGTTATTTTGTTTGTTTTAAATTGTTATTTAGTTGTTATTTCTAGATACGTTTAAATAGCTGTTTTCTTCTTCGACAGTTAAATACAAAAATAGAAGTTATATATGCTTTAGATAGTCAAAATTTACTTTGTTGTAGTTAGATTTACATTTTGTTTTGTATGACAATCACGGGACCTCGGGAGCCCAGGGAATACATATTTGAGCCAATCGTACCTCAACCCAACTTCGTCACAGCAATAATTAATATAGACCAGAACCTTAGAATACAAGTCTTGAAAACAACAACAGATTTATAACTAATTAGTTCTCAGTTGAGAGGGTTAAATATAGAAGATGACCAAGCACACACGTTTTGGTCAAATCAACCGAACTACAGACTGCCCTAGGCAAAACATTCACATGACTGTAGAAGGGTTCGAAAGAGAACAAACCTTTGGTTGTGATCCTTTGGTCCCACAGCCAGGTGCAGGAGACACTCTCACAGACATAGATACTAGTTTAAGGATCCAGGTTGCACGAACGCCTGTGAGATATTCTGAGAAGATCACGCAGTTATTGGTCCTAAACATAGAAGCTGAGAAAGCGTATGATTACTGGATACTAGGAATTAGGACTTGATTTCGTATATGACCATAACAGGACCACAACAACCAAGAGTCTATGGTTGTGACCCACAAATTCCACAGCCTAATGAATCCATAAGTCAATCAGATATAAACACTGGCCTACGCACACTAGTATTCCAATCCACTCCACTTCCACCCATCATCATCGAACAATTGTCCTTACTAGATATAGCGGCTAACGAAGCTAGAGAATTTTGGACTAGGCCAAAGAATCGTCCGTAGAGTCAATTGTATTCCACCATCCGCCATATGACCTTATCTGGAGACATACACGAAACTATCCCAGGTCATTTCCCACGTATTCCACAACCCATAGATCGAATCACGCCAAAGCTCGATATTGATTGGAGCCTTCAAGTAGTCATCCTTGCTGATCGATCTATCACACCAGTCCAAGTTAGAAGGGCCTTCTTTGCCTTAGATTCACAAATTCCATTAGTGCGTATCGAAGACATTAGATTGCCCAACTAGTTTGTCTGCATCCCACGTATGTTCCATCCCCACCGGCTGTCTCGGCATGACCTCGGGAGGTCGGGTACACGGAAGAGTCACCTGTAGATTCCCACGCTCGCTTGTCACTTTTCTGGCGTATAAGTACCTTCTACTATCGTGTCATGCCCTTTGGCCTTAAAAACGCTAATGCTACATATCAGAGGGGTATGACTTATATCTTTCATGACATCATGCATAACATATTGGAAGATTACATTGACGATCTTCTTGTCAAATCTAAACATCAAGTTGAACACCTTGCCATCCTTAAGGTTGTCTTTAACCATCTCATCAAATATTGCATTCACCTTCAACCTAAGAAGTGTGTCTTCGTTGTTCTCTCCAAAAATATCCTTGGTTTTATCATTTCTTTAAGTGGCATTAAAGTTGATCCCATTAAAATCAAGGCTACTCTCGAGATGCCTCCACCTACTAACTTGCGTCAATTTTGTAGTTTGTAAGTCAAGTTACAATCTATTTGTGGCTTTATTTATTAGCTTTCCGACCACTTCCATCCATTTCATCATCTTCTTAAAAAGGATGTCTCCTTCAAATGGGATGATGAATGCCACAAAGCCTTCGATGCCTTAAAACAATACCTCCTCCAACCACCAGTGCTCATTAACAACCATTTTACCTTTACATTTATGCTACTGATCATTCTTTGGGTGCCATGCTCACTCATCATGACATGCAACACAGAGAGCAAGTGGTTTATTATATGAGCCGTACACTTTTAGACTATGAAACCATGTATACTCACGCCAAAAAACACTACCTAGCCTTAGTCTTTGTTGCCACTACACTTCACCATTACCTACTCAACCAAAAAACCTTCATTATCACCAATACTAACCCCTTACATTACATGTACGCTAAGCCCTACCAACATTAATGTATTACAGGTTGGATCATGCTTCTTGCAGACCTAGATCTCGAATTCATCCATCAAAATTCTGTCAAAGGACAAACCATTGCTGACCAACTTGCATATGCACCTCTCTCCGGAAACCAATCTTCTAACTTCAACTTCCTTGATGAATCCATCACCACCCTTTCCCTGGACAATACCGTTTACCCGATGACCTTATTCTTTGATGGTTCCAAATGTTTGCATGAGGGTGGTGCTAGAGTTATCCTCATTCCTCTTGATAGTGAGCCTATGCCATTATCTTTCAAACTAGATTTTTATTGTACTAACAATATCATCGAATATAAAGCACTCATGTTAGGTCCTCAAACCGCCATAACCTTAGATGTTAAATCAATTAATATCTTTGGCGACTCTTAACTAGTTGTGAACCAAGTTAATGGTATATATCATTTTCATAATGAGATACTTCAAAAGTATAAACATCATGTTGACATGCTTTTGACTATATTTGACCATTATGAACTTCAAACCACCCCGCGTTCCACTAATAAATTTGCAGACACCATGGCATGTATTGCTTCTCAAATCCCCACTTCGCCCTCCTACTCAAAAATATTTTTCAGAGTACAAAATTTTCAATCACCTTCATATCTATTCCAAGATGTTAACCTTGTAGGAAACATTAAAAGTGACCCACGTGACCTTTGGTATAAGCAATTTTTTGACTACCTTTCCCTTTCCATTTTACTTGTAGATCTTACTCGTAATGGACAACAAGCCTTCCTCAAAAGTGTCTCTCACTATGTCATCATGGGTGGTCTTCTTTATAAATGTGACTTTGACGGTATCCTCTTACGATGCCTTACAAGTTTTGAAATTCCATACACCATCAAGGAAGTTCATGATGAGATTTTTGGGGGTCACTTTAGTGGCTTAGCTATCGCTAAGTGCATCCTTTGCCTTGGTTATTATTGGCCAATCCTAAACCATGATTCTTGTGACTATGTCAAGCGTTGTGTGAAGTGTCAGTAACATGCTAATCTTCATCACACCCCTAGTCATGCCTTACAGGTCACACGAGACCTTTGGCCTTTCTCTCAATGGGGTTTAGATCTTGTCGAAGAGATCAACCCTCATTCTTCCCAATGTTATCAATGGATCATTACTGCTACCTAATATTACACTAAATGGGTGGAATTCGTACCTCTTATTTCTACAAAATCTTAGAAAATATGTGAATTCATCAACCATCACATCATTTGTCACTTTGGTGTTCCTCATTGCCTCATCACTAATAACGGAAAACAATTCAAAAACAAAACCCTACGAAAACTCTATGATGCATTCAACATTCAGTTAAGTTTTTCTTCACCTTATTAACCTCAAACAAATGGCCAAGTTGAATCAACTAAAAAAACCCTAAATAAAATTATTATGAAAGTGGTTGACGATACTAGTAAGGATTGACACATGCACATTCCTGTTGCCTTATGGGCTTATCGCACTAGTATTCACACCTCAACTACTGCCACACCTTTATGTTTGGTCTAGGGTATAGAGGTTGTCTTGCCTCACAACTCTTCAGATCTCTCTCAAATATATGCTCAATGATGATGATTTTTTCCATGACTATTTGGCACAACTTGAGTTATTAGATGAACGTCATCTAAATTCTCTCGATCACCTTTAAATCTACCAAAAACGTATCAAACGTGCCTACGATAAATGTGTCTAAGAACGAACCTTCAAGGTCAGTGAATTCATCTTAAAGGAAAATGAACATGTAACAAAAGCAGAGAAAACTAAACGAGGAAAATTCGATCCTAATTGGTTGGGACCCTATATCGTCACTCATACCTATGGATTAGGTGCTTATCATTTATCTTCACTTGAAGGTAAACTCAAACCTGAGCCCCTCAATGCCTTGCATATTTGACCATTATATTGTTGAACCAACTCCTATATCACCTTCTATCTATAAAACACTCATCCCTTGAGAAAAAATCATCTTCCACTTACCTTTTTTAAGGATCAATGACTAAATAAGAATAATGTGATTACCTATCACCTTTCAGCCTTATCTTCAATATGAGTACCACAACTCTACTCATGGCATGATTCTCATGGATACTTTTTGTCCTTATCAAGATGGAATCCCATGGTTGTTTGTCACTTAAAACCTCTATTTCATAGCTAACCCCTGTGTGCTATGGTTTTGTCTTCATAAAAGAATCCTATACTTCTCTATAGTCTTGTCCATGACCTAAAAGTAAAAAAAAACAATTCAAAAGTAATATACGAGATTTTGAAATTCAAACTCCTTAAGTCAAACTTCTTATCAATAGATGAATTCCTCCTAAAATGACATCTATCTTTCCATCTTACTGTTATAAATAGACTACTCCCTCGAAGCACAACTATACAAAGCTAGCCATAATGTACGTAGTCTATAAAAAAGAAGACTATTTCTATAAAAATAAAATAAAAATATTCTGAAGCTTCCCACATCTATCGGCTTAACGAAGACCTTAAAGAGATATTCTATTCATCCCACATAGAATTCCCACATCGATTAGTCTATAAAACAAAAGAAAAAAGAAAAAGATAACTTTTTAGTCATAAACTTACCTATTTTGGTCTTGGGTATCTTGCAGAAGAGGCATGTTGTCTCCCACTAAGGTAACACTAAAACAACCCATTTCACCTCACCGTATTTCCTTTCTAATCTTCTACCTACTCAAGGGACATGTCAAAAATTTGAAATTTCATGATCATGTGACTTTCTTCATCCTTAGAACATTCTATCATGCAACACATTTAGGGTCTTACATTCATAAACCAATCTTTGGTATGATAGATTCATAACGGTTCTTACTAAGTAAGCGACTTTTTTGTCTCTTCTTACCGTTCACCTCTTTTATTACTTATTGATTCTACTACAGAGGACTAGACCTTCGACACCTACATTTTGGGAATTCCTCTCCCACCAAAATCACCCACGCCTATTTGAACGTACACTTAACCATGCCTATTCAATCCATAATCACCCATGCCTATTTCAACCTAAACTCAACCATGCCTAAATGAACTTGACTCAATCATGCCTAAAACCTATCAAACCATTCATTTCCCTCATCCCATTCTTCCCTAGCTTATGGGAGAACTACATCATCCTGAGGCCCTTTTTCACTGGGGTTATGTAGGTAGTACCCTGAGGGAATGGGGCCCTTGTAGGTTAGCTCGACCACTTTTACCCCTAACCAAATTTAACCCTTGACATTCACATTCTACCCTAGTTAGTTTCCATTTACACAAAAACTTAGAAATTAATATATCATAAAAACATACATCCCTACCATTTTATTACCACAACCATATTCTACTTAAATCATTTCATTTTTCCATGATATTAATTACTTGGAAATTTAACCACAACATACATATAAGAAATTATTTCCATAAGATCAGTAACTTGGAAATTATCTAGACTCAACCATACTTATACCTGACCAAACCATACCTATACCTGACTCTACCATGCCTCTACTTGACTCCACCATGCTTATACCTAACCAAACCATGCCTATACCTAGCTCCATCATGCCTACACTTGACCAAACCATACCTATAATTGAATCCACCATTCCTATACCTGACTCCACCATGCCTATACCTGACCAAACCATGCCTATACCTAACTCCATCATGCCTACAAGACCTCGACTCAATCATGCCTAACTCATCTAGTTCCCATGATACACAATCACAATGGAAATTACCTAGTTATCACTCAACCTAATGACCTTATCACCTATCACCCAACCTCACCATTAGTTGGGGCATGTTTTTACCCCTCATGTGGCCTTACCTAAATCACTCAATTGAAACTTGCTTGTTGTGACACTCAAATTCGTGTAGATGTTATACCTTGCGATGTGATACCCGTGTTGTTTAGCCTAATGACCTTACCTTGTCATGCCAAAATTGGTGGACCTAAAGCACCTCCACTTGCTACAGCCATGCCTCCAATCAAACTCTCGGTCCTCTGACCAATTCAATCACTCTGAATGATCTCATGGACCCATCTACCTAGCTCCTCTAGCCACTCAGATACCTCCAACTCATCTTGGTATAACATCTCATCCTTTTCTCCATGGAAAATGCTAAAAGCTCTTCACTTTGTCATTTTCTATAGGTGGAAATGGTTAAAATGAATCCATAACATACAAATTTTTACTTTTTACCCAATCATCGACTTGACAGACGTCGATTTCACTTGGCTGGTATCGGTCACGTGCCCTACTATATTGCGGTTAGTTACTCTTGATTGACATTAGTTTTCCCTAACTTTTATCTGTTAGCCTATTTGGAACCATTGCACCATTTCTCAACACATCTGATTACTTGAAATCCTTTTCACCTTATGCAAGTTTTACCCCAACCTTACCACTCAACCTAATGACCTTATTATTTATCACCCAACCCCAGAATTAGTTGGGGACCGTGGCCTTACCTACGACCTTACCTAAATAAACCAAGCTAACCTCACTCATTGTGACACTAAAATTTGTGTACTCACTCTGCTTTGCGATGTTGCTACTCGTGTTATTCAGCCTACTGACCTTACCTTGCCTAATGTCGTGTTGTTTATCCTGACCTAACCTTTGGTGCCATGGAACAAACCTATTGCTCATTCCAACACCTTTCCTAGTTGTGTTTCAGGACCATATCCTATACCTTGGATACCTAAACCACTTCAACATTGTTTGGATAAACCTATCGATCTTTGACAACGTAAAGTTTGCAAGCTCTTCAACCTGGTTCCTTATCCCATTTTATACATGTGCATGCGTTAAAATGTCACTACCTATTACCCGACCGAAATCACCCTTACCTACAACCAACCTACCCTCATTTTCATCACTTACCCATTTATCAAACCACTCACTGAATTTTTTTAACACCTCATCAGTTCCTAGTTTGAGGGGGGATCACCTCCACCCACACTTGGGGCAACCTAACCCCCACTCATATCTGGAGCACCGACTTCTTGTTTTTGTCAACATCACTTAGTAATACAAGTTACATGACAAAAAGGGGAAAATGTAGACAGTAAATTTGGGTCACACTCCCCTTGGTCCCCTTCACTTAATTAACGTAACACATTTAACTAATCATGACCCCTTTACTCCTTATTAATATTCATCCTCACATTATTAATTAATTTAATTATTTTAATTAAGTTAATTTCATCCTCACACCTCCACCTCATCATGACACCTCATCCTGGACCCATTCCATGGACATTTAACTCACAGTGACCAAGTCGTCACTCTCAGCACCGAGTCATCACTCCCAGTGCTGAGTTAATACTTGGCCTAACTAACTACAAATTCTTCCTAAACTGAACTGGACTTCTTCTAAGATTTTCCTGCCTTCTCTCACATGAACTCTACTTCCCTAAGTGGACCCAACAAGGAAATCACACCAAATTTGGGAAGATTTGCCTATTTTTGGTAAATAGGACTATTTCACCCTAACCGACATTGGTTTATCCTCGACTGACGTCGATCACCTAAACCGCCATTGGTTCCTTTATATAGAATTTTACAACCTTTTACACATGTTGGTCATTCAGTTATTGGATATTATTGTATTCAAGCACAAATCTTCAAGCCCTCCTGCATCCAGACGATAAACACACATAACCACAATGCAAGAAAAGCATTCGGTTCTCCTTCCAGAGCATTGGAATACTCATGGGAACACACATGTTGTACTGCCATGGAACTGGACTCAAGCACCTCTTCTCTGATCAACCATCAACCATCTCAACTCACATGATCTACAAAATACCAAGTAAGTGTTGTGATTTCAATCATTTGTGCTTATCCCATTGTAGATCTCTTGCTTATTTAAGTATTTTATTTCTTCTCTTACCCGTACATCATCTTCTTCCCACCAACCCACTATTAAACCACCCCAAGCCTTTTCACCCTTCTAAACCTCCTGCTTAGTGCTCTTGGGTCTTTTCAGCCATATTACGACCCAAACTACACTACCCTCCCTCTTTGTGTAATCAAAAAGAGCCTAAAAACCCCATTTTTAATAGTTCATTACCTATTTCCCCTACCAATGTTGGCTCCTTGACCCCCATCAGTTTAGTCCCCATACCGGCATCAGTCACCAGGCCGATATCGGTCTCTGTGTCATTTTATATTCTTAGACCATCAAGCTTCCCACTCATCTAAAAATAACCCATACATCAACCAATTAGCCCCAGACCCTTACCAGACCTTTGACAAACCTATTTGACCTGGAAAAAACCCCGATTCCAATTAGATTTAGTGTTATTTTGATATCTAGCATAAAATCTAGTGTATTGTGTGTATGATAAACCTAAATCATTACATTGCAATAGGACTTATTTATTTCAGTTGTTAGGAAATATAGTGTTAACATGATTATTTATGTAAATAATATTTACATATGTGAAAGCTCCCGTATGATTAATATGGTAATAAGGATATATTGTTATTAGTTTGGTTGGTCATATATTGTTATAACAATATGTCACGAATATATTATAGTTTTGGGAGAAGTTGAAGGAGATATTCATGGGATTGGATTTCCTTATATTTAGAAGCAGTATCTCCTTTATATATGCATTTTATGTATGAAGAAATATCTGAGAAGGAAGTATATTATTGTGTTATTTTCATGATCAACTGAATTGAGCTCTATATTTGGTATCAGAATGGTCAAATCCAGTCCAGTTATGAGATGGAAGAATTGAGTTTGTAATCATTAACCAAGGGGAAACATAACCATTATTTATTTCCCCTAAATGATGTTATTATGTTTTTGAAAAGTCGTTTAGTCTTCTTATAGTTGTTAACAACAATAATTGTAGGAGTGCAGTGATTTGTGCATAGATCTTAGATATTTTTTCACCACCATTTGTGGTTTACATTTGTGAGGCCTTCACTATAGCTGATCTTACATTCCAAGAGTGGAGCCTTCGATCCTAACAATAATTTTTTATCCACGTATGCCTGTAGAGAGTTATCAACGACCATAAAGATAAGTTTGAGCATTTTATCAAGAAAAATACATGGTTATTTGTTGGAGGATGAGGTACTGCTGACACAACACATCTTCTGTACCCCTGTGGAAATCCAGATTCCCATGCAGTCAATCCTTATTGTTTGCATAAAGCATCAATTTATTACATGCACATACAACTTAGTAGTGCATGCCTATCGTTGCATTATATTTTCTATCGAATACCATAAATTTGGTGTAGCCATCTTGAGATCTGAGTACCTGACCTATGTAGGAGTTTCTGATTGGTTGAATTGATAATATTGTTCAAAATCCTCTTTGGTGGGAAGAAACCAATGGTGGCCTAGCCTTTAGAGAAAGCAAATAAGCCTAAACAAGATGAATCTTCTCTTTCTGAAGAGAAAGAAGCTCCAAAGAATGTGGTAGAGAAAGAGTAATCTGGAAGTAGAAGAAGAAGTGAAAATTACATAGGATAAGAAGGAACAACTACTCGCTAAAGGAGATCTAGGCATGAAACAAGTCTATCATAATTTTTTTGTTTTTTCTATGTAACTGAGTGATAGAATAGAAGGAGAAATTACACAATCTGCATGCTATCCAACTTGGTTAGTTGGAGGAGTTGACAAATTTTTTCCTGAGGAATCATCCATTATTATAATTATATTGAAATTTCACCTAGACTACTAGCCGTGTTAAGTGTTGATTGAAGAAGGTGGGCTCGACGATATTCTAGCTCAATCCACAGGTAGTACCTCCACCTCTCCATGGCATTAACTAAGCTCTTGCAACCTAAATCAAACGTACATTTCATCTTCCCATATTCATCCATGGTATACAAAGACTACCGGTTTAAAATTTATAAAATAATTCAATTTTTTAATTAAAGTTTATATCGTATAGGTTTATTAAGTTTATCGTGTCTTTCTCATTGTGTCATTTAGTGGTCTTGTCATCTTTGTTAAATCACTTATGGTATATTGTTTTAGTGGTGAATTTAATTTATAAGGAGTCTTTCTAGTAAGAGTAGGGTGTCTCTTTCTATTGGATGTGTGTTTGTCAATTTAAAAAGTATATCATTATTTAGAAAATATAGTAGTCTTATGAATGTACAAAATAAAACGAGTCAAGAAAATAGAGTCATTTTTATGTCGAGTCTTGTATTTATCAAAAGAGTCAAAGTCATTATTATTTCTCAAGTTATTATTGTCTCGTCAAAAGTCAAAAAGTGTTTGTATAAAAATCGTGTCATCAAAAATTAATTGTTTGAAAAAATAATAATTTTTTTTTGCCTCACGGATGCATTTTTGGTGTTACCCGATGTCCGAAAAAATGAATTGTTTCACATTGCCAGGAGGGAATACAAATAACCCAATGTGGAAATTATTCAGCTTCAATGTCCAATTTTCTGAGTGAGTAGCATGATACTGGAGGATGGAGGCAATGGAGGCTGGAGGTCAGATAGCGACCTCTTGGTAGTCATCAACGATGGGGCCGCACTTTTGGTATGATGAAATTTGTGTATTTCAGTGTGGCGTGAAAAATAAGAACAGATGATGAAAGTTCCTATTCACTTGTGAGTATTTCTCATGTAACCCCTTTTGTAGAAGCATTGTAGAATATTGATTAAAATTTATTATAGCAATCATGATGTGAAGGTTTTTGGTAAACTAGGAAAACCAATTATGTAAGGTTTTTAGTGAACCTGTAAAACCAATTTTGTAAGGTTTTTGGTAAACTTATAAAACCAATCGCGAAAGGTTATTAGTACACCTGCAAAACCAATCAGGTAAAGTTGTTGGTAGAAGCTGGAGAAAACCATCAGTGAAAGAAATGTACGTTGGCACATGTGCGAGTTTTGTGCAAGCCCAATGTTGTATATGTGAGTTGGTCATGAGCACATAGAGTTGGCATGCTACAATAAAAGAACGAGATTTGTTTTACCATGTAAACACTAAGTGGGGAATGTTAGGAAATATAGTGTTAACATGATTATTTATGTAAATAATATTTACATATGGGAAAGCTACCGTATGATTAATATGGTAGTAAGGAATATTGTTATTAGTTTGGTTGGTCATATATTGTTATAACAATATATCATGAATAGATTGTAGTTTTGGGAGACGTTGTAGGAGATATTTGTGGGATTGGATTTCCTTATATTTAGGAGCCATCTCTCCTTTATATATGCATTATATGTATGAATAAATATTGGAGAATGAAATATATTATTGTGTTATTTTCATGATCAACTGAATTAAGCTCTATATCAGTTGCTTATTCACATTGAATTATTATTAAACAGTGGATTGACAGCCTATCTAGGAAGCACCACACTTCCTGGACCTAGCATATGCTACGAAGTCCACTTTCATATGCCATTTAATACTCTTTTGTGGTCTTGCTTTGTACATCTACAGGTAATTTTTCCCACACAAAAAGGAGTTCTCTAGGATCATCCTGGATAACGTTGACAACAATGCACACATTCTACCTTCCACCTTTATCTAATAGGTATTCCTCCTTAAACATTTACCTTCTATCTATTTCGTCCTATAAAGCGTAGAATTTATTGGTGAAACATCTATGATTTAAAAAATGATCTACATGGATCCATGTTCATCAAGGGTCACTTCATACCACATGTGTGAATAATTTAGCCCTTAAGGCCAAAATCGATAGGCTGAATTTGAGTACCTATAACTCAAAAATTCTCCAAGTAACATGCATAAAAATTTCATGGATGTGAGACAGGATTTCCCAGGTATTCTTGGACCTATTTATGTTGGTTTAATCTGTACTGGTTCTATTTCCAACCTATGATGGGTACAAAAAACCACAATTTACCATGAGTATGTAGTTATGTCTCTCCTCCCAGATTTGGTGATCAGATACCTAAGGGGTATGGCTGACCATATAGTGTTTGAAATCATGATTCATCCTATTAAAAGTTGCATGCATCATGGTTCATTCTTGCCAACTAGATGTTGAGATAGGGATAAAAGTGTGATTTCCAAAGTCGTTCTAGAAGGAGGGTTTTGAAAGTGGTTTCAAAGGAACTAAAGATAAAGTTAAGAGAGTGTGTGAATATAAAAAGAGTAATGAGGAGATAGTTTTCAATTATTATTTGTCCAAATAGGTCCATGTTTGAGATTTTTTGAGAAAAGTCATCCCCAGAAGGTGTGTTTCCCACAGAGGTTTGGAAGTGTGTATGAGTTGGAGATCTTATTATCACTATCAATATTCGTGCTGTGTTGGAAACATATCTTCTCAACTGGTATTTTGATCAAAAACTTGTGTGATCTTGTAATTCCTTCATTATGATTACTTTAAATTATCACGTAATATCAACAAGGTTGCCTCCTCTAATTGAAAAATCTTGTGTGATGATTCATATTCATGTAAGTATTTTGGTCTTGAGTAACTATCTATAAAAAATGAATTAGTGGGTTTTATTCCCCTTGAGTGTTTTCACTTACATCTTGCTTTCTAAGGACCATGAAACACCACCAAACATCTAAGAAATGACTTAAAACTCATCACACATGACAAATACACCATTACCATATTGATTAAGGTAACATTAATGTATGGATGAATGATAAATCCATGCTAAACCACATGCTTAAGGTCTAGGAATAGACGCTAAGGGTTTTGAAGGACCCGATTCAACCATAACAACCCATGAAATAACCATGATGACTCATTGCAAACAAATGCATACCTCTTATACACTTCTTGGACCATGAATGTAACTCATACTAGTCTTTAGGACTCATATAATGACCATCCATGCTTGCACCATTCTAGAAATCATGCATGGACACCATAGGAACTTGTCCAAATCAAAACACCACCAAAGAACCTTTCATGTTGATGGTATCAACTGAAAGAAACCTCATGGAGTCTCAGGATGAGGACCTCAACATCTATTTCCATTAATGGTTTTGACATCAATGACAACATTTGTGAATCGATGGGCAACATTCCACGATATCAAATCTTATTCACTCCCCCATTCTACATTGTTGCAAACACCCAGTCAGACTACGTAGTGATAACTCCAAGGCTATGAATACAATCATGCGACCCTCTAAATGAATGCTTGAACTTTTCTAGGGTCATGCTATTGCATCCTTATTCAAAAAAATAAAGTGGAGGAGAAAATTTAGGTCACTATATGAAGGATACTTCCAAGGTAAGAATAACTAAGCCTCCAAATATTTCAGAAATAAGTTTAAAGGATCCTAAAGTATGAGCAAAGAATTTGTCCATTGCTTTGACATTGATTTTATCCTAGATTCGATCAAGGTTTTAAACACCATGAAAGGTCTAGACTGAAGAAGTAACAGGATGTTGTGGTTCAAAAACTAGCTGACAGGTGTCTAACTCCAAAATTCTGAATTTAAAGTGTTAATTCCATTGAGGAAGCCTTATGATTTGAACCACTCATTGACAAGGGATGAGTTGCATGAAACCTTGACTGCTACTATAAGATGTGGGTACTTATGAACTCCAAACTTTTAGTCTAAGATTTCTGATGATAGCTTTTTCAAGATCTGAAATGAAGACACTTAGGGAACCTAAGGTTAAGGATGATCTTGCATAATTACACCTAATATTGATTTGATGAAGAATGTATTTGCATAGATTTAAATTTCTATTAAGGCTAAAGGGTTGGACTCTAAACCCTAATTAAAAAGAGAAGTTTAACTCTTCAAATTCTTTAGTTATGGTAAGTATAGGTCATTTTTCTATTAAACTGTCCTAACCTCAAGTACAAGGTTGAAGGTTTATAATGAACATGAGCATGATGAATAGATCATGATAAGAAGTTTCACTCAATATTTGAAATAAGTTAAAAATGGATTAAAGAGGTTTGATAGAAAGAAGACCTGATAAGAAGAGTTTCTACTAAAACACTAAACCGGGCTATGTTCATTTGAAGAAAGAAATGGTGATGGTGTTTTAGATTTTGCAATAGGCCAAATCTGAGCATGAAGATGTTGGAGACGATGATCTTGTTCATGACCAAGGATGTCAATCATACTATCTATACAATGGTGAAGCTCCACAACTATTGGGTGATTCCATATATGAATCTTGTATGGAATTTGAGAAAGAAGAAGATGACTATGAGACTGAAGTTCCAAGTGTGTATTACAAACATATAAGTGATAAAATATCAATAGATATGAACAAAAAATAAGAATCTAAGTCAGAGATCTCAAGTCTTAGTATATATGAGGAAAAGATCTAATAACTCTAGAGGAGAATGGCTATTGGTCTATGTAGACACCTATAATTTGGTCTACATGATCTTATTACTAAGATCATACTAACTATCCTAGTCTCATGTTAATTTACTACACTACGCTAGTAAAATACCCTTTCTAACCTCTTCTAAACCCCCTAAACCTGCTAATCCCTCTCTAACCAGCTTCTATAAGCTTGTTTTCCCTTTAATTAACCTTGTTTAGGTTAATTAACCCTCTTATTGACTTTTTAAAGAGAATTTGACTTTCTAAACAAATATCTCACCTTTCCAAATAACCACTTAGCTTTCCAAATCCAGTTCACACCTCCCAATATGTTTTTCTAAAAATCAACTTTTTGACTCCTTTTTAGTCCCACATGCATCCAAAACATCCTTTTCTCAAATCCAAAAACTATAAATAGAGGGATACCCCTCCCACCTTTTCCTAAGAACTCTCTCTCTCTCTCTCTCTCTCATTTCTAATTTAGGTCATGCTTAGGTATTTTAGAGTCATTTCATAGTTTATTTGAGCTATTTACTTGTTATTTGCTAATCCTTTCAAAGCTTTAGGTAAATGGGAGAAGCCATTAATGGTGAGCTTCCATTCTTAAGCTTTTGAAACATCAATAAACACAAAACTGATTGCTAGAGCTTTAATAGGTTCACTTATAGATAGCTTTCATGGAGTAGAGAACTAATATAGTCATGTTTAGAGGTTGATTGTTTGTTTCAAGCTTTATATATGCATGCAAATAGGTAGCTCTTGCTTATCTCTAATATGATGGTCATTTGAGTTGTTTGTTCCAAATCTTTTGGGGTTTCTTTAGAGGTTCTTACCCCATCTTCATAAATTTTACAAAACTTTTCATTGCACACATTTGGCACACCTGGTGGGACACCTACCATTTTCCTTTAGGATCCTTTTCCAAGCTTTTCAAGTTCACTTTCATGATTTTTAGGAGAAATAGCTTGTTATTCACTTGATTTCATTTTTTAAGTAAGCTAAATCATCCTTGTTCATGCATATTTTGTGGGTCTAAACTAGAAATAGGTTTCTTTGATTAACAAATAACCTGTTTGACTGTTGAAATTTTTCATTTCCATGACTTTTGTAGGTTTTACAGGGGGTATGCTATATGTGTCCTGAAGGGGAGCATCTCCTGTCGAAACCCTAGTGCACCTGTCAAACTAGACCACGCACCTGTCTGGTCATATTTTTCACTAACAGGACATTTACAAAGGGCCACAACGTACCTGTCAAACTGTCAGTGTCTCTGTTGATTGTCAGGCGTACCCATGCCTCTGGACGCATGTGTATTTTTAGCATACTGTGTTGATTCATCTTTTGGCTTGCAAGTGTATCCATTGAGAAGGAGTTTTCTCCATCAAAAACCTAACATACCTATCTCTCATGCCCGTGTAAGTGTTGGACCTTACTGTCATAAATTACTGCCATGTGCACACATCAGTCTGGGTGTGTATCCGCTGGCTGGGATGTGCATTGTTTCTAGGTGCACAGGTGTCTGAGTTAAAAATTAGAATTTCTCTTCAAGTTGTAAGATCAATTTTTGAGTTTTTCTAGTTGTTCGCAGGTTCTAACAAGTGATTACAGGTTCCTTTTTTATTTTGTTTAACTAATGTAGTTTAAGTGTTTCATTTTTCTAAGTTAGAAAGGGTTTTTTGAAGTGTGTATGCTCTTCCCTCGCACCTTCTAGGTGATCTTGGGAATCAAAAACACTTCCCAAACCTTCTTATTACTTTCAAAACACTTACTTTACACTTCCTAATGAATTGATCTTTCAAAATTGGTTAAAACGAACTCTAACTTTTGCAAAAACACTTAAAATATTTTCCATAAATCTTGTTTTAGTTGGGTTTCTACATTGTGTATGCTCTTCCTTCACGCCTTTTGGTGATCTTAGGAATCAAAAGCAACACACAAACTCTCTTTCTTGATATCATTATCTTTTGTGGAAAATTACTAACTCTTTGCATGTATGGCCTAACGCTTGTCAAAGAAAGGAGTTGTAAAAATGAAACCCTCTAATATGTGTTTTCATACAGGTTTCAAAACGGTGTGCTACTTAAAACCACATTAAGCTAAGCAAGATAAAAAAACACACCACTTCACATCACACTATATTATAGGTTTCAGAAAAGGGTACGTCCCTATCCACTCAACTAGAACATAACCCCTTTGGCATAATGCCTTAAGCTATAACAATGGGGGTGGTTCTAGGAACCCTAAAGTAATCCACCGCTGAGTAACCTCATGGATGAAACAGGAAGCACTCCACTTACCCACTTGACTAGATTTTACATTGCAAGTTAGAGTCAAAGTTGTTTTATCGCAACCCCAGTGAGAATACAACTGAACACACTAGTTGCTCATCGTATTTCAGAAGGGGGTAAAGTAAAGCCGAGATACTCCCAAATTAGTCAGTGTGACTCTTTAGGTAAATCGAGCTCGCATTTAGACAAACTGTTGACACCTAGTTGAGTGATCTTATTAGGAAAGCCATTTTGTCTTGGAGCCCACTTTACTAGTCCATTGTTGCATCTTGTCGAGCCATCACGAAGTGACGACTTACTTGGAGTCTGAACCTTGTTTTTTGAACAAGGAAAAGAGTCCACTTGAGTTAGATCTAAGTGTCTTTCATCATGAAATTAAATGATGTATCACTTAGCTTGGTTTCTTTCTCACCTTCAGACGAGGTGAAACTCTGCCCAAGTGGTGCTTAGTTTATTTTCATCTTTTGATCTATACCCTTGCATTCTCGCTTGCCCATTTGGGGTGAGAAGGAAGCATACCCTGCGAGTCTTATCAAGGATAATATTCACCACTTTTTTGTCCATTTACACCCATCCATGTTTGCGGCTGGGTTGTTAAACGTCTAAAGTGTGCAAGTATGTTTTTCATGTCTTTGATAGCCCTTTGATCTTGATTTCAAGATCATCTTCATTGCTATGATTTTGGTTCATCATTATTTCTCCTTAAGTTGTTATTTTTTCTCGCATTCTAGCCATACAATTTCGGTACTTACATCATGTTTTCAATTTTGTGAGAACTTGGTACAAGTCCCTTTATTGTAAAGTTGTGTTTCTCGCACAACTAAGAACTTCTTGCTATACTTATACTTAGTTTCAGTTCCAACATCATCTGAGTCTTTTGAGAGTGTCGATATTGCCTTGTGTATACCACAATAACATCATCTTGATACTAACACCTTGCTTGCTAGGTTAATGTGTCAAGATAGTGTTGTTACGCTATCCACATTCGTAACTTCCATGTTTCAAAAAACTTAGGTTTCGTCGGCATTTAAACTGGTCTTAGTATATCTCGTGGAGAGATCATGTCAATATCACTTTGATATTTAGGCCTTGTTGGTATTCTAACTTAACCTATATATTAATAGGGTGTTGTCACTATCTGCTTGAGCCCTTTGTTGGAATCATAGTTTAGGGTATAGTCTTGCTAAAACAACAGTGTGAGTGATTGTTTGATTTGTTAAAATGTTCATAGGATTGTTCTTTGAATGATAAATGACTGCATAACATTACATCTAGAACACACTGGGATATTTTGGCCATTAGATGACTTACACAACATACGCCTAGGTTTCATACAACTTTGAAGGTATTTAGACAAAACCTAGTATAACTTTGACTAGTAATGCCAAGAATCACGAAAATGGCATCTAAACCAAACGAGCGTGACTTAGAAGAAAATCCTTTTGCATCCTTCCCATTTAGTGGTAATAACTTAGCACCTCTCTTTTCACAGGTCAAAGACACAGAACCGTTGGTTGATCATAGTGGAGAAGAATCTGATTCTTCTTAGGAACAACATAAGTTAGACCTAGGTCAATTTGACGAGCTCCTTTATTATAACAGAGATCAAGTACTCACAAGAGTCCTAGAGTTAGGGGCTAAGCTTCCACAAGAACGTGAAGTGGAGACTAAGATCATTAATCGTAAAATGGAAGAGTGACCATCCCTCTTAGACATGGATAACCCCTTTGACGTAGGGTATGCTTCTACTTCTAGAAAACATCACAAAAACATTGAAGAAGACCCATCAAAACCAATTGGTGATTCACAAAGACCTTATTATAAGGCTTCACGTAAAGTAAAAATTGAGCATGAGTGCAAAGGCTCACCGCCTCCTAAATTTGATGAGGAAGACGATCCCTTAGTTGAAGAAGAGATCCTTCAAAAAAAAATATTGAAACTAAGTCAAAAATTAGCAAACTTAGGCTCTTCGAATAGGAACGTGCATAAAGACAAACTCAAAACAAAATCTAGTGAGTTTCACTTTGATCCGTATGATGACACAACTTTTAAAGTTGCTAAGGTAAATAGACCAATATCACCTACAAAAGAGCAAACTCATTCAACATGAGTTACAATCAATGAAGAACACACTTACTACACTACAAGAAGGTAACATAGGACACAGTAGGAAGTACTTATATGAAGAACTATGTCCTTACCCCTTTGATAAGGACATGTTGCGACAACCATTTCCAAAACATTTTTCCATTCCTAAGTTTGATAAATATAAAAGCAAAGGTGATCCTCGTGATCACATCAAGGAATTTTACATGGCTTGTCAAGAGGTCGCGTACAACAATAATTTCTTAATACAACTATTCCCTCGCAGCCTAGGAGCACTGACATTAGAATGGTTCTTTAGTATACCCAAGGGATCCATTACAACATGGCCCGCACTAGCGGAAAAATTCATGTGACATTATTCCTTCAATATGGAGAATGATATCACGATGAACGACCTTTGCAATGTAAAAAAGAAGCCCAACGAGACCTTTGTGAGCTTCTTACAATGATGGCATGGATTGGCAAGCCGTTTCCCTTGTGCCTTATTGAAAAACAACTAGTAAGCATATTCATTCCTAACCTAAACCCAAAGATAGCCTTTCATTTACAAATGCACTGCAGCTCTAACTTCGAAGAAGTTATAGAGAAGGGTAGTCAAATTGAAAAGGATCTCATCGAAAGGTTCACTTAAACCAATCATCAAGGAAAAACATGAAACAAAACCCTTAGATAAACCAAAATTCTTCAAAAAAAACAAACATGTCGTTGGCGATGGCATTACAGACTCCAAAAGAGTCCAAACCGTATAGACTGGTCTACTTTTAAAGCTCTCACAAGGACCTCACCCAAAGGCACCCACAAAATGTATGTTTACGCCACTAACGGAATCACTATCTGCCATACTTAAACAGTTAGATGCGGTAAACATGGTGCAGTACCCAACCATGACAGTACCATATCCAGAGGATGCTCCAAAACCCAGTTGGTTCAAAGAGCATGAGTACTGTGATTTCCATCGTGTTAAAGGACACAAAATAGATAGGTGCTTGAGACTACGACATTATATACAAGACCTCATCGAAGAGGGAAAAATCATCATAGATTCCCCCCTGACTCAGGACAAGGTCCCAATGAGAAAATGGGTATCTTCAAAGAGCCCTTTCCTAACCATGCAGATAAGAAGAACAGGAAGCCAGATCATGGACAAACTTCCAATGACTATAGGACTGCTTCTTATGTTTATCCAACTAATGATAGTCCCTTTGATTCCCTTATAGGATGTATCCATTCATCTGATGAACAGGTCAATACTATTAGGATCTTAGAAAAAAGTTGTGCAGTAGGGACACGATGTGCTCATTTGATCATACCAGATCCCCTACCTATCCCTCAAGAAGGTCAGTACAATTTAATAGAACAGTTAGAGAAGACACCCACTAGGATATCAATTTTAGATCTCCTCAAAATCTCTACTGCTCATAAAAACATATTGTATAAAACACTGCAGAGTTCAGGAGTCTCCACAGATGTAGATCCCACGCACCTTCAAGTGATGATTGCACACCTTGATTCCAATGATCATATCACTTTTGATCATGCTGCAATCCTGCGTAATGACCCAGAGCACAACTTACCCCTATACCTAGAAGTAGTTGTTACCCATCGTAAGATCAAGAGAGTACTTGTAGATGGTGGATCTAGTCTAAATATTTGCACTTTGAAGCTGGTTAAGTAGCTAGGCCATTCAGAAATGGATCTAGGGGCTAAAACTATTACAATCACAACTTATGATAATGAGGAGCGTGAGTCAACAGGTACTATAGTAGTTCCGATGGAAGTAGGGCCGACTTGTCATGATACAATGTTCCATGTCCTTGACTTGGATCTTCCTTACAACATGCTCCTAGGGTGCCCATGGATCCATGCCATGCAGGCCATTCCTTCAACATTTCATCAGTGTATTAAGATGTGCCATGAAGGACAGATAGTCACCATTCAGGGTGATCCAGAACCATTCACGCATTGTAGGGCATTGCACAATTTTTCTCGTGCAACTTATGAATGTCCTTCTGTAGATATTGTTGTTCCTTTACAAACAGAAGCTATCAAGGAACGTGTGGATCAAGATTCACTCACTCCTTGTAATCAAAACTTTATTTCTTTGGTCAACCCTTTCACATCATGGGAGGTAACATCTGCAAAGTATGGCCCAGGTGAGCAATTCACTCTTCAACAGGCCTTATTAATATCATATCTATCAGTGTCACCCAGGACACGTGGTAAACCCTACTTTCAATTCAAGAGCACTCAGGATAAATTCCCTAAACCATTGGAGAAGTTCATCCCTAGTGGTCTCCTATCCAAGGAAAATATGTTAGAAGATCCCATCAGGAGGGTACCTGAAGGTACCATGGCATCATGTCATCAAGCTCCATAGTATATCAAAGGCCACCGTATGATGTACGTCATGGGTTACAATGGGTTTGGATGTGGTATCAATGCACAAGGATGGTTAGAACCCATTCCTATCCCTCATTTCAAATCTAACAAACATGGTCTTGGAATTAAGACCTCATGATGATCCACCCTTTGAGATTGATGCCACCTCTTCCAAACATGAGGATGACTCATCTCATTCAGATAGTGACGTAGATTCCCAATGTAGCCTCTACGAGGATCTTGCCTCCACTAACCTATTCCCTGATTCAGTTGTTTTTACCTTATCCAGATCCAATCCTCAAACCAATTTCCAAGTAACCCTTGTATATCCCAAACTTGTAGATTGGGATCAACAATTTCACGTGCCAATCAATTTCTTTGAGAATGATGAGGCATTCACAGAATTCATGGGACTCAGGGATTCTATTCTGACTGGGGATCACAAGAAAGGATTTTGCCATCAAACTGGATGCTATGCGCATACTTTGGAGAAGAGGAAAAGATGTGTGGATGCTTGAATAGGAAGGTCATAAGCAAGAGTAAGAATGCTTCAGATAATCCTTTTGGAAAGAACAAACACAAGTCTCATAATGAAAAACTTTTTGAGGCACTAGTAGATAAACAAAATGAAGAACCTATAGAAGAAATGGTATATCCATTCAAAGATGATGATGAGCCACCTAAGGAGGTTGACCTTACTCTTCCCCTTGATCCTACATGGATGGAAGATGCTTCTAAAATGCTTGTTGAAGAAATGATCAGTGTCAACATTGGCTCAGAAGAGGAACCTAGAATGATAAAGTTGGGAGCTTCACTCTCAGCTCAAGAACATAAAGTTTTTGTGGAACTATTAAGAGAATATGCAGATATATTTGCATGGTCATATGTAGATATGCCTGGTTTGGACCCAGAATTGGTCATGCACAACCTTGTTGTGCACCCAGACGCCAAACCCATCAAGCAGAAATTGAGAAAGATGCACCCCAAAGTTGCACTACTTGTCAAAGAAGAACTTGAAAAGTTATTAGCTGTTGATTTCATTAAACCCATTGACTATTCAGATTGGATATCTAACATAGTCCCAGTTCAGAAGAAGCCGGTTGGCATAAGGATCTACACCGAATTCCGTGACATCAATAAAGCATGTCCCAAAGATGACTTCCCCTTGCCTAATATTGATATGATTGTCGATTCTACCGCTGGTTATGAAATGTTATCCTTAATGGATGGTTTTTCAGGTTATAACCAGATCCAAATTGCAGAGGAAGATCAACATAAGACAACTTTCATCACCCCTTGGGGGACATTTTGTTACAAGGTCATGCCTTTTAGACTCAAGAATGTCGGGGCCACCTATCAACACGTAATGATAGTCATCTTCCATGACATGATGAATGACATCATGGAGGATTACGTTGATGATATCTTAGCAAAATCCAAAAGCAGAGGAGAACACCCTGAAGTGCTGAGACATATTTTTCAACGTCTCTGAGATTACAAAGTACATTTGAACCCTAAGAAGTGTGTCTTTGGCATTTTTTCAGGGAAGCTCCTAGGTTTCATCATTTCACAGAGAGGAATAGAGGTGGATCCTGCAAAGGTTACAACTATCACAGAAATGCCTCCACCTACAAATCTCAAACAACTAAGAAGTTTACAAGGAAAGATTCAGGAAATCTATCATTTCATTTCACAGCTTGCAGATAAGTGCCATCCATTTACACATCTATTCAAGAAAGATGTTACATTCAACTAGGGACCAGACTGTCAAAAGGCATTTGCACTGCTTAAACAATACCTTGTCAACCCACCCATACTCATGCCACCTACCCTGGGTGAACCTCTCCTATTATACATTTCAGCTACCCAATTTTCTATTGGTGCACTGCTTGCCCAATATGACCTAGACCATAGAGAAAGGGAAGTTTATTACCTTAGTCACACCTTGATTGCCTATGAACTGAATTACCCACAATTGAAAAGGCTTGCCTGGTAGTTGTCTTTACCTTTCAAAAACTACGTCACTATCTCCTTAACAATAAGACCAAGCTAATATCCAAAGTTGACCCTCTCAAATACCTTTTATCCAAACCCACCCTTACGGGATGAATGGCTAATTGGATCATTCTCCTAAGTGAATTTGATATTGAGTTTGTTAACCAGAAGTCATTAAAAGGACAGGTATTGGCTGATTAGTTAGTAGAAGCTCCTCTACCAGGGATGGAACCTTTGTGTCTGGATCTGCCAGATGCATCCATGATGTATGTTGAAGAGTCTGTGGAGTGGCAAGTCCATTTTGATGGATCATTCACCTTCCATGGATCAGGAGCAGGAGTGGTGCTCATCACTCCCACAGGTGAGGTTATTCCAAGAGCATTCCATTTGGGATTCCCTTGCACTAATAACATTGCAGAATATGAGGCACTCATTGTTGGCCTCAAGTTGGCTATCACTTGGAATATCAGACAGCTACGAGTCATTGGGGACTCCCAACTTATTATTAAACAAGTTAATGATGAGTATAAGGTTAAAGATGAAAAGCTTATTCCATACAAGAAAATGGTTGAAACCTTGAAGGAATATTTTATACAGATTATCTTTGAACAAAAACCAAGGTCACACAATAGATTAGTAGATGCCATGGCTACTATTGGTTCACTCTTATGCATTCCACCTCAGGAAAGTAAAATGCCCTTCTTTGTAGAGCATTTACGAGTACCCACATATGATATGCCAGAGTCATGTTTGGCATGTGAAGTTGTTGGTCCCTTCTCCCCTTGGTATGACCCTATATTTAGATACCTACAAGATGGCACATTTCCCCCAAACATTACCCATTCTGAGAAGAAATATCTTATCCGTCGTATAGCCCGTTACACCCTCCTAGGAGGCACCCTTTATCATCATGGCTACGATGGGAATCTGCTTTGCTGTTTGGATGTTACTGAATCGGTCCATGCTATTAAGGAAGTGCATAGAGGTATTTGTGGAGCACATACAATTGGCATGGTCTTGGCTAAGAAGCTCTTAAGGGTGGGTTATTATTGGCCCACCATGGAAGCAGACTGTTGTAATTTTGTAAAGAAATGTGAGCTATGCCAAAAATATGGCAACTTGATACATGCGCCAGCACAGGCTTTACAGCCCATTGCGACACCTTGGCCATTTTCTAAATGGGGCCTGGATCTCATAGGGAAGCTCCATCCTTCTTCTTCAGATGGCCATACCCACATTATTACCACCACCAAATATTTTACTAAATGGGTAGAGGTTGTACCTCTCACTTATGTCACTGGTGCACAATCTCCAAATTCATCATGAATCACCTCATTTTCCATTACGGTATCCCTTCCACCATTGTCACTGATAATGGTAAATCCTTCAAGAATAAAATGGTTAAAGCATTGTGCCAACACTTCCATATTAAGCTCAAGTTGTCTACCTCCTATTACCCCAAGGTAATGGGAAAACCGAGGCTACTAATAAAGTTATTGTATGGATCATGGAGAAAATGGTAAGCAAGATTGGCTGTAATTGGCACTTATAGATACATCCCACCCTCTGGGCCTATCAAACCTCCATCCACACTCCTACTGGTGTGACCCCATATTCACTAGTCTATGGCACTGAAGCCATCATACCCTTGGAAGTGGAGCTTCCCTCCTTGAGAATATCTCTCTGGGACTATCTTGATAAGGACGAAGACTATAGAGTTGCTCGGCTAGCAGAGCTAGAGTTGGATGAAAAGCGTATGAGAGTGCTTAATCACCTAAAGGTTTACCAGAACAGAGTATCAAGAGGATATAATAAATGGATCATTCATCATGAATTTGATGTAGGAGATCTTGTTCTAAAATAAAATCAGAAGAACATTGTCAAGGACAGAGAAAAGAAAGGTAAATTTGAGGCTAACTGGTTAGGGCCTTATGTGGTGGTTGCTAAATATGGATCAGGAGCTTATAAACTGACATACTCAGATGGTGAAGAGCTTCAGAACCTATGAATGCCATGCATCTCAAGAGGTTCTATGCTTAAGCATGGTGCAGATATCAGAAAATACCTAAAAAGTAGAAAAACAAAGAAAAAACAAGCAAAAAATCAGAAAATCAAGAAAATAGTAAAGAAAAAGCAGGTCGTCCACATGTGAAAACCACACAATTGTGGCACATTGGGTAGGTCTTTGGGTGAAAACTAGTTTCTGACACTCAAGGAGGATTCATTGGTCACAAGCTACTCTTACATATGGATGGGTAACCCTCACCATTATCTAGGTTTGGTTTCCCTTGTTAGGTCTAGGAACCCTACCGAGTCTACTTTGCCAGGTTGTGATCTGGCTTATTTGTTCTTATATGTGAAGGAGTTGCCTTTGTATATTCCCATCTAACACTGGGGGCACCTTCATATTCCAATTTCTCAAACATATACGCATGGAATTGTACCTTTGTATATTCCTGCATCATGCTAGGGGTATCCACGCTTCTTTGTCCTTGTACATTGCTTTCAAACAGACCTTAGAAAATACAAAAAACATTCATAAAAAGGATACACAAAAATCTAAACATTTAGAAAACCCCCCTTTAGAAACAAAGCTACACCAACTTCATAACATTGTCTTAGGGAAACCTCGAAAACAATGTGAACAGTAGCCTTGAAAACTTATCTTTCAAGATAACCCAAAAACATTAGAAAATATATCAATGTTGTCCCACAAAAACAAGGTAGTGATTAGATTGCTTTTAGTTGACGGTTTGTATAGTTTTGGTTGTAAGTATCTTTTCATGTTGTATGATTTAAAGTATGGTTCATTTTCTTACCTTCAATTGAATCTCATTTTGATTTAATTATGTGTTGCATTGAGTTAATTTTCAAAGATTTTATGCTTGTAGGATATTGTTATGTATTCATCATATGATGTATGCATCTATTAGGATTCATTTTACTTACTTAGATTGGATACCAATTTAATTTGTTGTTAAAATTTGCATGAATTCATTTCTAGTTGCATATTGTTGTGCGGTTTTGAAGGTGTATATTTGTTTAGTTTTGTTAACTTTTTCTTGTGTGTTTGTTTACTGCACATCTGTTTGTTATCACATCTATCATCTATCATTCATCACATATAACATCATCTAATACATCATATATACAAAAATGCTAAGTTTTACATCATGCATGTATACTAAGCTAATCATCACATATCATATCATCAATGGGGGCAAGAGGGGTTGCGCATGATCAAAAATCTATCCCCCCTGCACCAATATCATCTAATATCATCCCAAATGCTAACATCTACCAGAATATCTCGTGTCCAAAACATATGATATTATCTGAAGATATATCATCAATATAAAAACATGTGGTACAACATCACTATCTAGCATGAAATATACATAGGAAATGAGAATCATACATCACCATGATACACTCATACATCTATAAATGTGAATCATCATCATAGAGCATATAAAAACATGACAATATAAACCATCGAATGTCCATATATACATATGTAAATATCTGTCTCAAAATAAGATATACATCATTGATACAAAATCTGTCATCTAAAACATGAATCAAAACTAGAGCCTTCATCAAGAGGCATAATAAAAAACATGATACATCAGTACATACATCGATCAAAATCAGCCTTCATAAGAGGCATGTATACATACATATGTCAGTATAAAAAGAGAGAGTCAACCATGACTCTCACCCTCTCCGGGGATGCCTGGTCTATGGCCTGGAGGACAAACATTGGCTGATGTGATGGGTCTTGGCTCCAGGTGTACCACCCTGCTATCCAGCTGGCTTCTATACTGATCTAACCTACCCTCTTGACCTCCATGATCTAGAGCCTGTCCTACTCACATCTAGATGATCAAATGGTGTAACCTGCTACCTTGCTGGAACTACTCGGTAATAGGCGGCCTTGTAATATGAGGCCTCACCACTGGCTCTCATGATGTCCTGAATCATCTTTGTATCCCCAAAAGTAGTGGCTTCTTGTACAGTAACATCTCACTCCCCTGTCAGTCTACCCATATCAGCATGGGCATGTCTCAAAGTGGTGGCCTTCTAATCTCTTTCTACTGTAATAGTTTGGACCTGGGCCCGTGCATGATCTCTCTGAATGGTAATACCCTGCACCTGCGCCTGAGCCTGGTCCCGATGTATAATGACACCCTGTGCATGTGTCTGTGCCTGATGTAGGAGGCTCAATATTTGAGCACCTTGCACTGCTAGCTACCTAATCTATTGTTACCATGCTCCTCCATCCCCACCCTGAGCGGCCTGGGCTCTCGCCTGGTCTCTCTCTACTATCATGGCCTATAACTGTGCCTTGGCCTGATCTATCTCGACTGCTACCTGTAACTAAATGGTTATTGCCACTTGTAGCTGCTGCTGAAGCATAAATAACTGTCCATCATCTCTACCACCACCTAGAGCATGAGGTGGTAGACCCTGTTGCGGAAAAATCTGTTGTAATGAAGAAAATATCCATGTTGGAATGCCTAATGGAGGAAAATCTATATCTTAGAGCCTGGGGCATCTGTCTCTGTCTAAGCCTAGGCCCCTATCTATGTGGCTACTATAGTGGAGGACCCTGTCCCCCACCCCCATCATGATGCTGGCTATCAAAAGTATCATCATCATCATCATCCCTTGCCATCACCTCCACCCTCATCACCACTACTAGGAGGCCCCACTAGAGGTTCTCCAATTCTAACATCCCATGTTGCTCTAGGAATCATCAATCAATAAGGTAATACTGTGTGGTACCATGGAGCATACTCTGGTGTACAATTTAGATCTCTGACCTATCTCAAAGGTAACCACATAATTGACACCGCCTATACATAGCTAGAAAAGGCTCTTTCTCTAGTGATTTGTGGCCCCATGTCAAAATACTCTCGGGTCTTGCGAGCATACCACATATCTAGCCCCGGTACATCATGTGTAATGCCAAACTATCTCTGGCACTGATTAACTCTATAGAACTCTCGCATATAGTTGTGGCTTCCCAACATAAAATGCTCAACTATTGTTGTACTGAGCTCTAAGCCATCCTCAGGCCACTAAAAGTGTCTATACGGCCTCCATACTACCGTGGCCATGTTGTAAGTCATCTAACTCTCAGCAGTAATGGTAGGTGTCTCCCATATGCGGCCGCACATCATCACCAATTGGAACCCAGGCCATAACAGAAGGCTCCTCTGGAGCTCGGACCCTCAATACACCTGTGGGATAACCAATAGCAATGTGGTCCCACATCCAAATTTGAAGCAACCTGGCAGGTCCTACCATCTTTTGATGATAGTATGTGATCAAGTTTAAATCCCAATATAAATGTGCCTGTATGCACTGGCCCCAACAATATGTCTCGCTTGTCAATCAATCCATGTATCACTCTAATGAGACTGAGTGGAAATGAAGCTCTGGTTTTGTTAGGGAGTAAAACTCCACTAACAAAAGCTATCAGATATACTATGGATCAAGCTCAGGATCCTCTATACACTGCAATAATATAATTGTCATCCCATGACACTGTATAGCTGGAATACCAAATAACTCTAGAATGCACTGATCAATATCAGGCTGGTGACTCATGTACTGAATCAACTCACCTTGGATGGGGACCCGCATAATACGCCATACGTCCTTCAAGGTAATGGTGATCTTCCCAGTGGGGAGTTGGAAGCACTGACTCTCGCTATGCCACCGCTCAGCTACAACTGTCAGGAGGCCATGGTCTAGAGTGATCTGTGGCATATCGGTCATGTAGGCTAGCCCTGTAACATATAGAAGGATATCCAATATCCTTCAATCATCCTCATCAAACTGTGCCTCTATCGTAGCTAGGCTACCATATCTCTCTTTGGTGTGGAGGACAGGTAGTATCCACTGCGCACAAAAAAAATGATACACGTGCATTAGGATTACATTTCTATATACTTCTATCTAATTTTACTAGTCAAATATTCTTTCATTCATCTAAATTTCACTTTCTTCTACAACAACCTATCCTATTTTCATCTATACTTGGCTAATTTTTTCTAACGGGTAAGTTATGTACTTTTCCCTAGACGTACATGCTTGCATGCGCCCCTTCTTTGACGTACATGCACAACATTGTGTGCCTGCATATGCGCCCAGTGCTGTACACACCCATATCAGCGCATACGTCCCCCCTTTTTCCTACACCTAACCCCCTACCTACGACAGGATGCATACGTTCCCATTTTGACACCTACAGCTTGCTAGTCGATGCGCATGCTGTGCACATCTCCATTTTCCCCCTCCCGACACATGTGAGTCCCCTTCAATGGATACATGTGCACGTACCTATATTTTGACAAGTACACCTATGCATACCCATGGTTTTGATGCTTGTGCGCATGTGCATAAGTCAAATTTTCTCTTATCTAGCCTAAAAAACACTAAAAATGTCATTAAATGCTAAAAGGAAAAAGCAAGGATAGGGCACTCACGTAGGGTCCATCTGTTGCGTCCCGAAGATACTCCCAGATGTGATCTACTCATCTCCTCCTCCTCAGAAGTCTCACCTTCTCACTCCAATGCTCTCACACTCGCTTGCAGTAAAATTTTGCAAGAGCTATGCTATAAATGAACTGGTTGTGATTGATTTACCTCCCCGGGTGGGTATATTAGGCTACGGTCACGATGCCCCTGTGGCATGTTTTGGCCATCTATGATCACTCCATGACGCTTCTTCTGCTTCACTGAAATAATTATTTTTATTTTTAAATAATTATTTTTTTACTAATTTTCCACTACGCTAGGAGCACTAAGTGCTACCTAGCAGCTCATTTCTTCACACATGGGGTAGTTTTTTAAATATTTCTAGGTGCTATTTTCCATTATTTTCTTCTATTTTACTCGTATCGCGATAATTATTTTTATTAAATAATTATTTTTGGCTCGTTCTTCTTCTTGCCGGGGCATGTCAACTGGTATCCGAAGCACCTTTTTTCTTCGCCTTAGGAGAATTTTTGTATGCTTTTAGGAGATCTTCCATTTCTTAAATTCTTCTGACTGATCAAAATTTAAAAATTATAAAATCATCCAAAAAAATCCAAAAAAATCATAAAAACTTTGAAAATGAACTAAAATTGGTAAAAAGCTCATTTACAGCTAAAATCCCTGCCTCTCGCACAACGTCTATATCATATCTTGTTGGAATTTCCACATGTATTGAGACAATGAATTACAGATCTTCTGAATCTCCAAACCATTTACAAAAGCTACATTACTTACTTCGTTTGTACCCTAGGGCACTATCAGTTGCCTAGTACTGTTTTCATTGTGTACACTGCTTTTTCATCGAACCTAAGTGTCCTCCATCCTTTCCTTTGCATATAAAAATTGCTTGGGGTATCATTTTCAACCCTTGTCATTTATCAAAACATTTGGGATTACAACTAGATACAAAAATATGTGTGCAACAATCTTAAACATTGTTGGTTTGAGTGTGTGTGATTGTACTTATTTCCCTGTTAAGTGAGTTTGTTTGCTTCTCGTATTGCATTACATTTATGTATGTTGCATGGAGTTGGCCATTTTTAGCAATGAATAGTTGTTTGTATCTTGGATTTTCATGTCATTTTATGCTTCCGTCGTATGCTTATATTTTAAGGACAGATGATAAAGATTACCCGTAATATGATGAATAAGAATTATTTATATAAAAATGCCTTGTGGATAGCTCAAAATCCCTTTTTCTTGCTATTTTATCTTCTATTTCCCCTTTCTTTACACTATTCTTTCTTTTGCCCTCTTTTTTGATTGTCGATCACGTTCCTCCATCACCACATCGACACTCGAGAGGGCATCCTTCATCCTACTAATTTTTCTTCTACCCCTTCAAAATTTTCTACTTGTTTATGCTTGTCTACTTTCTTTGAAGTGACAACACACATGTCATCTCAAAGAGGGGAAAATATAGACAATTATAATTTGGTCTACATGATCTTAATACTAAGATCATACTAACTATCCTAGTCTCGTGTTAATTTACTACACTACACTAGAAAAATACCCTTTCTAACCCCTTCTAAACCTCCTAAACCATGATAATCCCTCTCTAAACTAGCTTCTATAAGCTTGTTCCCCTATAATTAACCTTGTTTAGGTTAATTAACCCTATTATTGAATTTCTAAGGAGAATTTGACTTTCTAAACAAATATCTTACCTTTCCAAATAGCCACTTAGCTTTCTAAAATCCTGTTCACACCTCCAAATACGTTTTTCTAAAAATCAACTTTTTGACTCCTTTTTAGTCCCACATGCATCCAAAACATCCTTTTCTCAAATCCAAAAAACTATAAATAGAGGGATACCCCTCCCACCTTTTCCTAATATTTATCTCTCTCTCTCTCTCTCTCATTTCTGATTTAGGTCATGCTTAGGTCTTTAAGTGTCATTTCATAGTTTATTTGAGCTATTTATTTGTCATTTGCTACTCCTTTCAAAGCTTTAGGTAAATGGGAGAAGCCATTAATGGTGATATTCCATTCTTAAGCTTTTGAAACATCAATAAATGCAAAACTAATTACTATATCTTTAATAGGTTCACTTATAAATAGATTTAATGGAGTAGAGAACTATTATAGTCATGTTTAGAGGTTGATTGTTTGTTTCAAGATTTATATATGCAAGAAAATAGGTAGCTCTTGTTTATCTCTAATATGATGGTCATTTGAGTTGCTTTTTCCAAATCTTTTGGGGTTTCTTTAGAGGTTCTTACCCCATCTTCATAGATTTTGCAAACATTTCATTTATACATAGAATCATAATCAGAATATGAGTGTTCCGAATTGGTTTGATCTTCAGATTCAGTCTCAGAGCTCAATTCCTCTAGTTCAAATTCATATTGATACTCTGTTAAGCAGAGAATACTTAACAAAAGGCACACAAGAGGTCCACATGGGAAAATAGGGCATGTTCAAAGGCACGAATGGATAAGGGAAACACACGTGTGGAGGATAAGTTCATATTTTGGGACTTAGCCATTTTTGCACATGAGGATCTATTTTTAGAGATGGCATGCAGAGCACATAAATGAGGCAGAGACTTGTGCACCACACATTGGCTATTTTTGGAGGATTGACTACAAAGCACTTTGCATGGATGCGGGCTAAGAATAGGTTTATCACTGTCAGTTAACTAAAGGAAGTCTATTATTAGCACACTTGCATGTGGGGCTATGGCTGTAAAAAGTGCGTAGCTAATAATAGCATGCGACCTATTTTGGGATTAGATAAGTGGTGAAGGGAAAGTCCCCACCCTTATAAATATGTATTGAACTACGTAGTAGAGGATATATATAGAGAAAGAGAGCATAAACATATGTGTGAGAACTAGGGTATAGTGAGATTATGCTAGATCTATCACGTGCATGAGCGTATACTACTGTTACTGTAAGAAGCTTATGTGTAATTGTCATATTTAATATAATGGAGGATATTGGCTGAATCTAAGTGTTAGTTCTGTGTGTATTTGGATCTAGTATGTTCTTGATTTCATCATGGTTAATACTTAATTTTGTTCTCCCTTAGATATAGATCTGACATGCTCTGTAGAATGATGTATTAATAATGGAATTGCATGTATTAAGTATTCATCATGCTAACATCCTGTAATAACAACCCTAAAGAGGGACCTGGTACCTTTGCACACTTTGGGTGAGCACTCAGTCTAGGCTGAGTGATGTGTCAGCGTGCCTAGGGTCTTACTAGGCTTGTATTGTTGAATTCTAGGCTTGCATCATTGGTTCTATTGCCGGGACCTCTTTTTCAGTTGTTTTCAGGATGGTTCGTGATGAAGACATATCGGTTGACCTTAGCAAGTGTTGAAGAGTGGATACATGATCTGGAAGAAGAATATGCACAATGGTTCAGCACTGGATCTGAGTTTAACACACATGTGTGGGTGGAACAAAACCTGTATGATAGTTTATATGAGACCTTCATTATCTTTCCAGTAGAATTGTATGAGTGGCTGATTGGGTATGCATCTAAGTGGAATTGGAGGTATCACGCACTTGTTTGGACACAAGAAGAATTTCAGGCCCTTTATGATGCTGATCTGATTTGGACTCGAGCTGTGGATACGTGGTTCCATGGTGTTTTGAATAGTTATATTTTGGAGTACTCAATTTCCACTTATTCGTGTCCAGAAGTAGTTGAATTCCAATTTTTACGATATCCAAGGGGAACTTACCTGCAAGGCATTCCACTGGTGATCAAGATCCTGATGGTAAATTTGAATTTGGAGAGTAAACCGATGGCTAACTAAACCCCACCATGCACGGGGGCAAGAGTATGTTTGGTGAAAGATGGTAGACCTAGCGGAAGAAAGGCAGAGAGAGGAAAGGTGGCTTAAGTATAATGAGGCATGCGAGAGGGAGATTGAGAAGCAATGGGAGGTTGCAGAGAAAATGGCATTGTGGAGAAAGATAGTTTGGGAAGGAGTTGAAGTTCACACAGAAGACGTGGAACCCAAGCCTCAGGAACTCCCCCATTTGGGAAAACATGATAGGGAACCCTCCTCAACCTCACGTAGAAGTGCACCAGAAGAGACGACCTGGGCCACGGGTGTGCATTTGAATCCACATGACAACCTTGCCCTTGCACTTTGTTTTCTAGCATCTAGTATAACAAGCAGTCAATAAGCTAATTCAAGAAGTGGAAGAGTAAGAGTGAGTTTTATGAGGAGAATAGTAATGGCACTGGAAACGGATTCATTGTTATATGGGAGTAATTTTTTGGGTGTATCATTAGCACAGAATACAAGCACAGACTAACTTCTGGGAGTGGTAATGATTCATAGACCATCAGGTTATAGCTCAGTTCTACTATTGGGACATAGGGAAGTACATCTTCTGGTCCAACCCTAGCCATAGGTTCAGAATCGGGAGGCATATGTAGCTCTAGTTTAGGTGGATCTGGTGGTTTTAGAGGCAGGGGAAACACAAGAGGTTCTGGATCAGGTGGGCAAGGTCTGCACCAACCCCAGAATATTTACATGGAGATGTCTCTTCATCTTCCAGAGTATAGGGGCATAGAAGATGCTGCTGAACATGTGCATATGTGTGAAATACTGTGGCGTGCAAAAGGAATCATGGCTTTTGAGTGTAGGGCAAGCCAATTTTATACTACGTTACAAGGGCGCACACATAGCTGGTACATAAAATTTGACCATGATCAAACTTGCGTAGACTATCAAGCTTTAAAAGATGCATTCCTTAAAGAGTTTCACATCCCTGAGTTTGAGCAGAAGAGTATAAGTGTGCTCAAGGATATTAAGCAAGGCACTACTGAAAGTGTTAGAGAGTATGATGCCCATTTTAAAACACTTTTATCTAAGCTTTCTTATGATATACATGCAAGCCAGCATGCACAGTGGTTCTTTGGGGGTCTAATTACCCCTTTTAGAAGGGCATTATCACATAAGACATACACTGATCCGCGTGAAGCACTTGAAGCAGCCTTATGTGCTGAGGTAGTTGGAAGCATAGATACTGGGGTGAGCCCATTTTTAGAAGCACAGATCACAACTATGGAAAAACAGTTGGAGAAACTATCAAAAAATTTAGCACATGAGACACACACAGGGATTTGGTGTACAAATTGTGAAGTAGAAGGTCACACAAAGGATAGTTGTCCTTGCATAGATCAGTACGCTCGTTGCTGTTGGATTGTGAGATATGCCATTTAAACCATGATGCTAGCCACTATCCATGATTACAATGTGTGATAAGGAAGAATGTTTCAAGCTACTGTAAAATCTGTAGGTCCATGACTCATGACACAGAAGACTACTGAGCTGATTGTGTATATCCATGATGCTATAGATATTGGTGTACGATAGACAAGAGTTTCAAATAACTCTAAGGGCAAGAATGAGCATCAGGACCGGGATCACAATTAGGTGCATTATGATCAAAATGAAGGGCACTTTGAAGGTGGTTGTGGCAGAGGTCAAGGATACCATGGTGGATTTGGAGGATGAGGCCGTGGTAGTGGAAGAAGTGAGTTCCCTTGTGGAACATGTTATACATGTGGATCTCCTGACCACTACAGGTGTGAATGTCCTCAGAATATTACATGTTCTTTTTGTGGAAAGAACCATAGCTATGAGGAGTGCCCAGAACTTGTATGAGCATCTTAGTAAGCAACATAAACAAGAAAACAAAGGCACATGGATGGTTAGGATACAACACGTTGTTGAGAATCAATGGATGCCTAAGTTGGCGGCAGAGTCTGAAGAGTTGCAAGTGAATATTACGAACCGTGCTGAGGCGGCACGCACTCGAGAAGCATTGTAGCAGAAGCCTACCATTACTAAGGAGGAGGTTATACATGCATGGTACCTAGACACGCCCCATCAGAAGGAGGTTTATCAGGAAACCATGGAAGTTCTCAGGAATCTTCAGGGTGAGATACAATACTTAAAAGAGCAATCACGGAAGATGGAGCAAAATAAAGTATCAGAGATGGTCCAAACTGATATAGATGACTTAAGGGAAGTGTGTAAAATGTTGCACCAGGAAAATATCATTCCATTGTTAGGGGATTGGCTAAAGGGAAACACTCCATGCAAGTATTGAGACTAGACAATAGATCTTGCATGCAAATATCCCCCCCCCCCCCCCCCCCATAGCCTAGATTATGACAAGGAAATCACTCTAAATGTTGTTGTGGATGGGTGGCTATTAAGTAATATACTGATTGATACAGGTGCAGAAGTCAATGTTCTTACCTTAGATGCATGGGTACAAATGGGAAGACCCCCATTGCAGTCATCCTCTAATATATTGTTCATGGCTAATCAAACTAAGGCCACTCCCATCAGAGTTTTGAAAGATGCATCCATTACCATACAAGGAGCCAAGTTCACTGGAGACTTTGAGGTTTTAGCACTGGAAGAGTCAGATAGCTTCCCATCTCTATTGGGGCATCCTTGGTGCTATGTAAATAATGTTGATCTTTGGTTCAACAAGGGCTATATCAGTTTTGAAAACAAGGAGGAGAGAGTTATTATCCCTTTAACAGATGGAAAATTTGCACCCTATGTTGAGCCCTTAAGTGAAGAAGATCTGAATAGGATTTATGTACGTGCCATCCGAGATCCTAAGATACTTGAGCCAACCAAAGAAGGACTAATTTAGTGGGAGGATGCATAGTCTATTAGCGATACTACAAGTGTTTCTTGTGATAATTGGGCTCACAACACTTATGAGTTGGTAGGGTGTGAAGTAAAGAGCATATTTCCTAGAGGTAGAAAACTGCGTTATGTTAGGAGGATAGGTAATAACTCGATACCTTGTTACACAGGAGAAGGAGATCCTATGGTATTCCTACTTGCCATGGAAGAACAATGGATAGAACCATTGGAAAGAAGAAATATGCTAGCATATACACTACGTGGGACAACAACACGCTGGTGCGTGGCCCAAAAGGATAATCTTTAAGGATGGAATGAAATTAGGATTAATCTTGCTACTAGGTTCTTCAGGAGTAATGCACCTACTCAAATATGTACTTATTATGGTAATCAACTTGTTCAACACCATGTTCAAAAGTGTGAGAGACTCTAGATAGAAGGGTAGGAAGCTTTACCACCTTTGCTATGGGTGCACAAGTTTTATTCCACTTTACACGTCTGTGCGCATGATTGGTATGTATATACAGAACTCCATCGAGAGACTAGAAATTGGAAGGATTTAACTACAGGAATGGTCTAGACATTTGACTTCTTCTCTACAAAGCCTTTGGTGGAAGAAGCATTGAAAGTTATAAAACACTTAACTATGGGAGATAGTGTCAAGGCTGAAGAACTCCTTCAAGAGTTATTATATAAAGAAGACTTAGGAGCGTGCCTTGATGAAGATCCAGAGGCAGATGCAACATTACTTCAATGCGCTTTCCTTGAGAAAGAAAAAAGGAAAAATGGTCTACTTAGTGGATGACGAAGAAGTAGAAAATCTAGATGTAAATAATTCAACAGGTAGGCTTGAGGTGTTGGACAGTGTAGATACAACCACACGCACATATCATGAACCTATGAAGATAAATAAGGTAAATATTGGAACAAATATTGAGCCTAAGGAAGCCATAATTGGAGACTACTGGTTAGACTATGAAGTGGAAAAAATCATAGAGTTACTAAGGGATTATCAGGATTTATTCCCTAGGGGGTACCATGAACTTAAAGGCATGCATGAATCATTAGGGGAGATGAAGATAAAGCTTAAAGAGGGTGTGCCCAGTTAGAAAGAGACCTTATAGGATGAACCCCAACTTACGTGAAAAGGTCAAAGAAGAGATTGACAAAATGTTGAAGTCTGGGATCATCAAGCCCCTTGATGAGTCAGAATGGGTTAGTCCAATGGTGATTAGTATCAAGAAGGATGGACGGATTAGGATTTGCATGGACTATAGAGAGTCTGAATGTTGCATGTGTAACTAATCCATTTCCTATGGGAATACTAGAAGGCATGGTAGGGATGTGAAATCTATTCGTTTACATACTGGGTATCATCAGGTTAGGATTTCCTAGGAGGATCAGGAAAAGACTATGAATGGGGTAGCTTCACCTATACTGTAATGCCTTTTGGTCTGAAAAATACACTGCTGTTTATTCTCCGCATATTTTTTCAAGCATTCAAGGAGTTTATTCACAACTTCTTATAGGTATATTTAGATGATTGTACGGTGTATGGATTAGTTAAGGATCATTGTGACAATTTGCGCTTAATGTTTGAAATATGTAGATAGTTGAGTATCTCCTTAAACATCAAGAAGTGCATATTCACTACATTGTTTGGGATAATTTTAGGACACATAATTTGTAAGGCAGGTTTATTGGTTGATCTAGCTAAGGTTGCAGTCATTATAGGCCTAAGGGAGTTTATCAGTCAGATTGAGGTGTGTGGATTTTTGGGTCATACAGGGTATTATAGAAAGTTTATCAAAGGATATTCCAAAATTGCTACACCGTTGGAAGAGTTACTAAAAGGGAAAGGTACGTTCTACTGGGGAGAACCACAATAGTGTGCATTCGAGACGTTAAAGGAGAAACTTACTACCATGCCTATTCTACATTTTCCTTCGTGGGACTAACCATTTCATGTACATGTTGACGCCTCTGGCATGGCCATTGGCATGGTGTTGGCTCAACCTGGAGAAGGTATTATAGATCATCCTATCTATTTTTCTAGTAGAAAGATGAACTCCTGCATAAACAAAATTATACAACTACAAAGCGCAAAGCTTTGTCAATGATCTATGTGCTACATAAATTCCACCAGTACCTACTAGCTACACCCTTTGTATTTTATATGGATCACATGGCATTGTAGTATTTGGTAAAGAAGCCTATTCTAAAAGGGCGCATATGTCGATGGGTGCTTTTGTTTCAAGAATTTGATTTCACAGTTGTCGTAAAACAAGGGAAAAGTAATTTTGGACCAGACCATCTATCAAGAATACAATCAGGAGAAGAAGCACAAGCAATTAAAGATACCATGTTAGATGCATACTTATATAGGTTACAATGCGCGCCATCAAAATTAGAGGACATTTCTATCTTTCTATGGAATGGTGTGGCACCAGAAGGAATGAAGGCCCTAGAAAATAAACAACTTGCTATACATGCGACACCTTTTATGTTGACTAGCAGTGAATTGTACAAGTTAGGAAGAGATGAAGTGTTACGCCGTTGCGTATTGGAGCATGAGTACACAGATATTATGGAGGAGGCTCATGGTGGTATTGCAGGTGGACACTATGCAGGTGATGCTACTGTGTGCAAGATCCTACTCACTGGATTATGGTGGGAGACCCTGTATAAAGATTGTAAGGTGTATTGCAAGGCATGTGATCATTGTCAACATCTAGGAAAACTAGGGAAAAGAGATGAGATGCCTTTAAGACCTATTTCTAGTGCATAACTGTTTGAGAATTGGGATATTGACTTTGTAGGACCTATTTTACTGGCTGCGTGTAGGACTGGTTCGCGCTACATCAGTACTTACACATATTATTTCACAAAGTGGGCAGAAGAAACACCTACAAAGGATTGTATGATAGCTACAGTTGCTAGGTTTCTATGGGAAAATGTTCTTACAAGGTATGGATGTCCTCTAACTCTGACAAGTGATAGGGGCACACATTTTTTGAATGAGACAATCGGGATATTATTGTATGAGTTTATGGTTGCACACCATAAGACTACACCTTACCATCCTCAGGAAAATGGAACTACTGAGGCTTTCAATAAGATTTAGAGTGAGACCTTGATAAAAAATTGTGATGTTAGAAGAAAGGATTGGGATGATAAAGTTTCCGATGTACTTTGTGCATATAGAACAACTTATAAGAGTTTGAACAAAGCCACACCATTTCAGTTAGTGTTTGGCACGGAAAGAAGTTCTTCCTATGGAATTTATCTTACCTTCTTTACGTATTGAGTGTGCTGGAGGTCTTGCTAATGAGAAATAATTAGAAGAATGGATTTAATAGTTAATCAAGTTAGATGAGTGACGAGCCATAAAATGTTGGAGTCAAAAAAAAGAGAAGGCTAGGTAGAAAGCATGACATGACATGCATATTAAGGATAAAAAGTTGGAGATAGGACAGATGGTGCTCTTTTATGATTTTAAGTTTTTGTGCCACCCAGGAAAACTCGAGGTACATTGGTTGGGACCATATGTTATCACTCACATACTTGAATCAAGCGCTTGTCAGTTAGAGGCCCTTGATGGAATACAGTTACCTGGATACAACAGGAGTAGGCTAAAGCCCTACTATAAATAAGTATTCTTAGTTTTTGTAATAAGGTTGTGTTGCCATTTAGATTAGGTTTTCAATTCTGCATTCCCTTAATGTGTTTCCTTCTTTGTTGCTATGCTTTGTCAATTTATTTGGTGTGTTGTGTAATAATTGTGTTTACTCACCAGAAGCCAATTACTATTTGAAGAATTTTTATGCGTAGAGGACTACACATCCTTTTAGTGTGGGGTGGTTGTTGATATCTAGGTACGAGACTGTTGCAATTGAATGATGAAAGGAATAAGCTAATGCGGGTGCTATTCAAGTCAAAGGATTTCTTATAAAAAGTGACCAAAGATGGAGATGAATGAAGGGACAATATAACACGAGGTAACCAAATAACATAACAACTACCAGTGGAAGGTGTAGTGACAAGGTACTCGGGTGCAAGGAAGCACACTGAAGAGAAGACTGTGACCAAAGGGTAGGAAGGCATGCTAGAAGGATATAGCTGGGGCATGAAGATGTACCGCATGGAACGAACAAAGTTGGTCAATAAATGAGAGGACATTGGGTAGGTGAAGGAGTAATAAATGCATCAAAAAATTGAAAATGTATATAAGGATGGGATATGAGTTTATTCTTACCATTGTGATTAAGAGAATTTAAAACACGCTAAGTGCAAAGAGCTGAGAAATCATGTTGAGGTGTGAAGAGTGTGAAACCATATGAGGAAAGGAGGTTTTTGTGAAGGAGAAGCTTACGTTCCCATAGGAGAATGGTTTGAGTGAAGTAGACACATTAGAAATGAGCTAGGGCACATGATTTCCACCAGGGCACAAAGATTTGAGCTAGGGTTTGAGTTGCACATTATAGAAGTCAAAAGATAAGTATTTTCAGAGGATTTTAGGGTAGAAATGGCACCAAAGAAGGAAGTTGTAGTAGGAGTTAAGGGAAAGAAGAAGGTGGTTGTGGAGGAAGAAGAAATGACCTGTGAGAGTAATAATTCAGAGATGCAATATCCAGAGGGGGTTATAGTAGGCCAGGAATGGGATTCCCACATTCAGAGAAGAAAGATAAGTGAGTACAACCATCATACCATAAAAAACAAGGAGTTGGATGCACTGTTGAATACAAAGACAAATAAGCGCATGACGGAGGACATGTCAGTCTATGACAACATTGGGGAGAAGTTATTGAAAAAAATTTGAGTATATCAGTTATACAAGCTCCCCTGCCTAGGAAAAATTGATCCCTTGTACCAATGGCTCATAAGCAGAGTACACAAATACTTATTCTACTTTGCAGGACGTAGAGTAAGGATTTTAGCTGCGTTGATCTCCACAGTGATAGGGTTGAAGGCTACAGGTGAAGACCTCAAAGAGGACTTAACAGATAAGGCCGCAATTTTGGAGACTAGGAGGGAGCTGAGGTACACCAAGGGTCCATTTGACATGGAAATAAACAAGATAAAAAAGTACCCATTTGTGTAGGCAGCCACACATCTTGTGATAAAATTAAATGACCAAGAGAGGTGGTCACAGGTGAATACACAATGTGGTTACATGTCACCAAGAAGGATGTCTTAAGGAGTGGTTTATAACATTGCAGATCAAATAGCAGAAGACAATATCATCGAATAAGTGCAAAAAGGTGACAAAGATTACCTTTTGGTGCTGTGTTATTGTCTTTAGTATTTATGGAGATTGGGGTGCCTGATGGGCCAAAGGAGAAGATTTGGGAGTACCCCACGAAGACACAAGTCACTTGCGGAGAGGATTCAACAAGTACTTGTGTGAAGGATCGATGACCGAACCTAGTCAAGTAGAGGGCTGAGAAGTGGTACAATAGGCTCTGCATGGACGTTCGAAGAAGAGTGCCACATACCAAAGGATTTACCATCGGTGGTGGGTAAGGTAGTTTAGAATTTTCCATAAACCAACATTTTTTGCATTGTGCAATTTGCGATGAAGGATGAGGCTTGGAGCCCATGGTGCAAAACTGTCATATTCCTTCACAATGAGGTATTTACAGGCATTGGTTCATTAGGTTCTCAGATGCACATGCCACCTAACATTCAATACATACAAGGTAGACTGTGACTACCACACACCGAGGAAGAAGTATGTATCTCTAGGATGTAATGCATATATTAAAAGAATCATCTCAGATATGTTGAGCATAAAGCCAGTAAGTTTGGTTGTTGGAGACATTGGAATAGAACTTGTGTACCTCCAACTGAAGCCTAAGATGGAAAATAACAAGTATGTAGAAGATGAGTTCACACTCCTAGGGCTGCCGAAGGGTAAGCATACCATGGAGAACATTCCAGTGCCTAAGCCCACAGAGATAATCAAAGTAGAGGATGAGCAAGAGGATAGTGGTGGTTTAGAGCATATGAGGAGTCAACCATCAAATAAAAGAGAATCAGAGCGTGTGACTATGCCAACTCATGGGTAGGAAGAAGAAATGGATCCAGAAGCAGTTCAAGAAGAGTGCCACTTTAAAAGAGTATTCAGGTGAACAAGGACTTATGGTGCTACTCCAAAATTAGTGGGTAGGTCACCTCGACTATCTCCAATGAAGGAGACAAATAAGAAAAGAAAAAGTAATTTGAAGTTGGGCAAAGAGGTGGAGGAATCCGAGGAAAGCGTGCCAGGGTATCCTACACCACCTAAATATGAGGAAGAACCACAGAGTAGGGAGGATCCACAAGAGGAATCAAAGGATGAAGGAAGGATGGAGAAGAAGGAGAAAAGGGGACAACAGAAGCCGCACATGAGACTACTTGAGGTATGTCAGAAAAAACTCCAAATCTTGAAGCTCTAATTCCTAAGGGGCCTAAAACAAAGAGAATGAGTGGAGAACACAATGCAACAATCATGGGCTACGTTGAGGACAAAGGTAAAATTGTCTACACCTGTTTCCAAAGCATTGTGACACCAAAGGAGTTGTATGGCTGGGAGTTGATGGATGAAGATATGGAAACCATATGCAAAAAGAAGAAACTATCATGGTCGATGTACACACATATGGATGAACCAGGATTCGATGTGTTTGAGGAGTCATACGTGTCGAGGAGGTTGAAAAATACTCCCCAATCTAGACACATAACAATAAACACTGCTGTTATGTCTGATGAGCAAGTAAGTAATGCATTGGTAAAGGTCTCCACATAGGTGGCTCATAGGAACATGGATAAGGCCGTAACCATTAGGGAGCTATGAGGAGAAATTAAAACAAAGAATGTAGAAATAGCGTGCTTGATCCAAGAAAAGGACTTGGAACAAAAGAGGAACCATGCCTTTGTCAGCATGGCAGAGACTTTTGGGGACCATGTATTGAAATCACACCCACATCTGGTGTCAAAGGTACCCAAGAAATTTCCTTCAACAATGCACTATGTCAATACTTTGGTGGATTTGGTACTTGAAGATGAAACCGTGTGAATGCTAAAGAATCTTGAGCAAGAGGCAGAAAGGGCAAGGGCTATAGTAAAGAGAAAGATTTCATCTTATGAAGGACTACTGTAAGTGCTACGGGAAGCACTAAAGAAAGCAGACCAAGCCTTGAACATCTGTACATCTCCAGAGGTACTCATCAAAATAAAAACCCTGGAGGAGGAAAATGAGGTCTAGAAAGTGATAAAGGACCACACATTAGGCCACACAGAAAGATTAACACTTGTTAAATAGAAGCGCAAGGCCCTTACAACAACACAAGAACCACACAAGAATTGGCTAGAGGAGCTTGGAAAAATCATCGCACAGAAGATGGATTTGCTAGAGGGAAGGATGACTGCAATGTCCAAAATTCTATTGGTCTTACAAAATGAGAAGGGAGAGATTGCACAAGATGAACTGGAGTCCATTTCCCTGGACATTCCAGAAAAAGTAGAGGAAGCACTCATTGAGTGACATACCTTGGAGGCTGAAATAAAGGAGGAATATGCTGAATTAATTTTTCAGGTTGAAGGGATGAAGCTTTAGAGTAACATCATTATTTTATTCATATAGATTTGTTCTTATCCTTTCCATTCAAATTCTTTAATTTGTTTTTGAGACAACCATTACCGAGGCAGAAATACAATTAGTGTGGGGTAATGTTGAGTAGAGCATACTTAAAAAAAGGCACACAAGAGGTCCATGCGGGAAAATAGGGCATGTTCAAAGGCGTGAATGGATAAGGGAAACACACACATAGGATAAGTTCATATTTTGGGACTTAGCTATTTTTACACATGAGAATCTATTTTTAGAGATGGCGTGCAGAGCACATAAACGAGGCATAGACTTGCATGCCAGACATTGGCTATTTTTGGAGGATTGGATACAAAACAATTTTCATGGATGCAAGCTAAGAATAGGTTTATCAATGTTAGTTAACTAAAGGAAGTCTATTATTAGCACACTTGCATGTGGGGCTATGGCTATAAAAAGTGCGTAGCTAATAATAACATGTGACCTATTTTAGGATTGGATAAACAGTGGAGGGAAAGTCCTCACCCTTATAAATATGTATTGAACTATGTAGTAGATAGATATAGAGAAAGAGAGCATAGACATATGTGTGAGAACTAAGGTATAGTGAGATTATGCTAGATCTGTCACACGCATGAGTGTATACTACTATTACTGTAAGAAGCTTCTGTGTAATTGTCATATTTAATACAATGGAGGATATTGGATGAAACTAAGTGTTAGTTCTGTGTGTATCTGGATCTAGTATGTTCTTGATTTCATCATGGTTAATACTTAATTTGGTTCTCCCTTAGATATAGATCTGGCATGCTTTGTAGAATGATGTATTAATAATGGAAATGCATGTATTAAGTCTTCATCATGCTAACATCCTGCAACAGAAACCCTAAAGAGGGACGTGGTACCTTTGCGCACTTCGGGTGAGTTCTCAGTCAATGTTGAGTGATGTGCTAACGTGCCTAGGGTCTTATCGGGCTTGTATTTCTAAATTCTAGGCTGCATCATACTCAAACTAGGTCAAATATGCTCAGATACACAAAACTTCAAAGTAGGCCTCCCATAATTCATCAGTGGCTTCGTAGATTCATTGATTGAATTCAAAGATGTTTTACAAAATTTCTAGAGGGGCAGAATGGATGGCACACAATTCAAGGTCATGTAAAAGGTCGTATTTCTCCCAATGTAATGGATGGCAAATGACAGGTAATGAGTTGATGTTAGTTATTTCATGACCTTGACCACCTAGTTCCATCTAAACAATCCATACTAGACAACATGTTACCAGAAAAGGAAATACCATATGATTAATAAATGAAATATGAATGGTGTTGTAGGGAAATAGAGAAGATAGGAATTGGAGGCGATTGAGGGAATCATAGGTGATTCTAGAGGATAATAAAATACACTGATAAAAAACATGATATCTAGCCAAATATTGATGAAAACATGATTCTCAAAAGACTTAAATTATAACACGAGATGAAGGGATTAACCGATGAATATACCTAAATATAAAAAATAATAATATAAAATGATAACTGACCTTGATTTGAGATGATAAATGAGATTGATAAAACTTGGATGGTGATTTGTTGGTCTCGATAGGCTCCAGAATGGCTCCCTAAGTGTTTTGATAACAATGCTAGATGATAATGTAGTCATGTTGATACAATATAACAGGAATGAATTCTGTCAGAGAACTTAGGCTCGAAAATGTGAGAAGATGATCCTGAAAAAGAGATTGGAAAATGGGTTTAAATAATTGCTAGCGATTTTCCAAATCATCGACGATTTTAGTTAGTTTAGGTTTGTTTAGTAAATTGTTGGAACAATTTACTAGTTTGAGATTTTTGTTCGTACTTTCGAGGGAGATGATGTGAGGAAATTAAGAACATGTCAAGGAAGGGATGTAATTAGTTAGCTATCATCTAATTTGGCTTAAGGTTTTTTAGGATAGGTATTATGTGGTTTGATTAGGATTTATCAAACATAAAAATATAAGATTAGGATTTTGTTAAGATAATGATGAGTGTGTAAATTCTTATGATAGGTTAGAAGTTATTTTAAATAGATTTTAGGAAATAAATAAACTTAAGTGGATTATAACAAATTAGAATATTATAGAGTTTGACAATTGTGTGTATTTAATTAATTAAATAAGAATGGGGGAGGTACGTGATATTAATGTAATTAATCTAATGTAGTGATGTTTTACAAATGTGAATAGGTTGATTAAGTGAAGATGGGGAAGTGTAAGTTTTTAGTGTCTACATTTGCCCCTTTTAGTCTAGCGATTTTAATGATAAAGAGTTAGACAAAAATAATGAAAATTTGTATGGGTGATCCAACTGCAACGTAATACAAGGAACACCAGTGTTTGTTTGTCAAGTGTTTTGTAAAAAAAATGTCCCAATCTAGGGGATTCTGAAAGAAGATGTGCTACTGAGGAATCAAATTATAGGGGAACCAAAGGGTTTGACACATATAAACGTATGATTTGTAAAAGTAGGCTAAAAGAGTGGGAAACCCAAGTGATGGGGGCCAAAGGGCACACGTCCCATAGATGAATGGTGAATCCCAAAATTGATTTCATTTTGTTTGATTTAATGTTTGAAGGACTAGGGTCCATTGAAATTTGGGCACACTTTTGAAAAAGTGATGATAATCATGATTTGGGGTAAAAAATGGGCACATATGCCAAAATGGTATAAATCGTCGGCGATTGAGGGAATTGCCAATGTTGATCAGAGAATACTTGTTAGAGAACACTCAAGGAGTCCGCTTGGCAGAGAAGGATAGGATCAAGGGCGCGGAAGGATAGGAAGGACCCGTGTGTGAAAGGAAAATTCAGCATTAAGGACTTAGCCGATTTTGAGCATGACGACCTATTTTTAGAAAATGGTGTGTGGAACACACCAATGATGCAGTGCACCATGCATTGTCTATATTTAAAGGATTGGATCAAAGCATTTTTCATGGAGATGAGCTAAGAATAGGATTGACACTTCAGTTAACTATAAGAGGCCTATAGATAACACACTTGTATGTGTGGCTATGCCTATGAATGACGCATGGCTATTAATAGCATGTGGCCTATTTCTGGAATAGATAAGTGGTGAAGGGAAATTCCCCACCCTATATATATAATGTGAGGTACATAGTGGTAATATATGAGTGTGATGGATGTATGAAGATATAGAGATATACACATATGACTAAATTACTGTATTAGATCCATACGCGCATTGGTATCGTTTGAAATTATTGTAAGGAGCTTCTGTGTTTATTAATAGATATATTATATTGGATGAATCTAAGTGTCATTCCTGTGTAATCGAGTAGTGTATGTTATTGATTCAGTCATGATTACTGCTTAAAGCTTATTCTTTCATAGATTTGAAAGTAGCATGCATTGTAGAATGATAGATTAGTTATGAATCTATATGTTTCTTCCTTCATCATGCTAACATCCTGCTACAACAACCCTAAAGAGGGACCTGGTACCTTTGCATGCTTCAGGTGAGATCTCAGTCTAGGTTGAGTGATGTGCTAGCGCATCTAGGGATTTATCTAGTAAATTCTAGGCTGCATTATTAGTTCCGTTGCTGGGACCTCTTTTTAAATTATTTTTAGGATGGTTTGCGATGAAGACGTACCGGTTAACTCTAGAAAGTATTCAGGAATGGATACATGATTTGGAGGAAGAATATGCATGGTGGTTCAATAGTGGATCTGAGTTTAATGCATGCACTTGGGTAGTAAAAAATCTATATGAAAGCTTATATGAGAGTTTTTTCACCATCTTTCCAGTAGAACTATACGAGTAGCTTACTGCTTATGCATCTTAGTGGAATTGGAGGTATCGTGCACTTTTCTGGACACAGGAAGAATTTCAGGCCCTTTATGATGCTGATTTGATCTAGAATCACGTTGTGGATACGTGGTTTCTTGGTGTACTAAATAGTTATATTATGGAATATTCAATTTTGACGTACTCTTGCCCAGAGGTAGCTAAATTCTAGTTTTTGCAGTATCTAATAGGACTATATTTGTGAGGTATTCCGCTGGCGATAAAAATTTTGATGGTAACTTTGAACCTGGAGAGTAAAATGATGGCTAAGTAAACTTCACCACACATGAGGGAAGGAACAGGTTTGGTGAAAGATAGCATACCTAGTGGCAGAGAGGTAGAGAGAGGGAAGGTGGCTTAAGTATAATGAGGCGCACGAGAGGGAGATAGAGAAGTAACGTTACGTTGTAGAAAGTATGGCGTTGAGGAGAGAGATGGCTTGTGAAGGATTTACATCTCATGTAGAAGATGTGGATCTAGAGCATTAGGAACTCCCCCATCTTGGAAAAAATGATAGAGATACCCCCTCAGCCTCACACAAAAGTGTGCCAGCAAAGACTACCTGGACCATGGATGCGCATCTTAATCCACCTAGTGATCTAGCCCTTGCACTTGGTTTTACAGTATCTAGTACAACAAGTAACCAGAAAGCTAATTTGGGAAGCATGAGAGTAGGAGTAAGTCAGGGAGCAAGTACATCAATGGCGGGACAGATGACTTTAATGATATTTGGAGGAACATCCTTAGGCATATCATTCGTACAGAATGTGAGTGCACAAAATGTTAGATTCACCTCTGGAAGTGGAACTACCTCAAAGAATGTAGGGGTTCAGTATAGTACTACTGTCAGAGCACATGGGAGCACATCTACAGGTAATATCCCTGCTATAAGTGGAGGATCAAGAGGTATAGGTGGTTCTTGTTCTGGTGGATCTAGTGGTTCTGGAGGTAGAGAGAACACAGGAGGTTCTGGATCAGGTGGTCAAGGTTTGCAACAACCAAATTTTTTTTATATGGAGATGTCTTTGCATCTTTCGAAGTATAGAGGCATATAGGATGTTTCTGAACATGTGCATATGTGTGAAATCTTGAGGCGCGCTAAAGGGATCATGACTGCTGAGTGTAAGGCAAGTCAATTTACTACTACATTGCAAGGATGTGCACACCACTAGTATAGGAAGTTTGACCCTGATCAAACTTGCATGGATTATGTAGCATTGAAAGATGCTTTCTTGAAAGAGTTCCATATCCCTGAGTTTGATCAGAAGAGTATTAGTGCACTCAAGGATATCAATCAAGGCACTACTGAGAGTGTACGTGAGTATGATGCTCATTTTAAGACACTTCTGTCTAAGCTATCTTATGATATTCATGCTAGCCAACATGCACAATGGTTTGTTGGAGTATTGATTATACCATTTAGAAGGTCACTGCCACACAAGACATACACTGACCTATGTGAAGCATTGGAAGCAGCTTTGTGTGTTGAGGTAGTTGGGAGCAATAACACTGGCATTAGTCCATTCTTAGAGGCACAAATTGTAGCTATGACAAAGCAGTTAGAGAAGCTATTAGCAAATTCAGCCCATGAAACATGCTGAAGAATTTGGTGTACAGATTGTGAAGTGGTAGGTCACACCAATGATAGTTTCCCTCGCATATCTGTATGCTCATTACTGCTAGATTGTGAGATTTTTAATTTGAATCATGATACTAGTCACTTTCCTTTGTTACAGCGCATGATAAGGAAGAATGTATCTTGCTTTTGCAAGATTTACAAGTCCATGACCCATGATACTAAGGAATGTTAGTTGATTGGATAGATCCAGGATAATATAGACATTTTGATATGACAGACAAGTGTAATAGATAATTCTAAGGGTAAGAATGAGCACCGAGATCGGGATCATAATCCAAGGCGCTATGATAGGAATGAGGGGCATTTTGAAGGAGGTCGTGGAAGGGGATGTGGATATCGTGGTGGATATGGAGGATGAAGCAGTGGTGGAGGAAGAGGTCAGTTCCCTTGTGGAACATGTTATACATGTGGATCTCCTGACCACTATAGGCGTGAATGTCCTCAGAATATTGCATGTTCTTTTTACGGGAAGAAACATAGCTATGAAGAATTTTCAGACTTATACGAGCATCTGAGTAAGCAACATAAGCAAGAAAAAAAAGGCATCAAGATGGTTAGAATCCGTCATGTGGTAGTGGATCAGTGGATGCCGAAGATAGCAGAAGGACTTGAGGCATTGACAGTAAAGATTACTACATGCACTGAAGTGGCGCGCATGAGAGAAGCATTGCACCAGAAGCCTACGATCACCAAGGAGAAGGTTTTGCATGCAAGGTACCCAGATCCTGCTCATTAAAAGGAGGTTTACCAGGATACCATGGAAGTGCTAAGGAATTTTTAGGGTGAGATACAATACTTAAAGGAGTAGAAGAAAGCATCAGAGACAGTCCAAAATGATATCCATGATCTGCGAGAAGTGTGCAAAATGTTGTGCTAGGAGAACATTATCCCACTATTAGGAATTTGGTTAAAGGGGAACACTCTGCGTGTAAGTCTTAAGACTAGATGGTAGATCCTGCATGTAAATCTTCCCCCTGATAGCATTGAATATGAAAAGGAAATTAATATGAATGTTGTTGTAGATGGGTGGCTATTGAGCAACATATTGATTGATATAGGTGCGGAAGTAAATGTGCTTACATTAGATGTATGGGTACAAATGAGGAGGCCTCCATTGCAACCATCATCTAATGTGTTATTTATGAAAAACCAGACTAAGGCTACTCCCATAGGAGTTTTGAAGGATGCATCTATAACCATACAAGGGGCCAAGTTCACTGGGGATTTTAAGGTATTAGCACTTGTAGAAGCAAACAATTTTCCAGCCTTACTTGGATGCCCTTGGTGTTATGTGAATAATTCTGACTTGAGATTCAATAAGGGGTATATCAGCTTTGAGAAGAAGGAGGAAAGGGTTGTGATACCGTTGACAGATGAGAAGTCTACACCATATGTTGAGCCTCTAAGTGAGGAGAACTTAAACTAAATTTATGTATGTGTTATTTAGGACCAAGAGGTTAATGAACCATCAAAAGAAGGCCTCCTACAGTAGGAGGATTCTCATTCCATTAGTGATACTATGAGTATTGCTTGTGAAAATTGGGCTTATGGTATATATGAATTAGTGGGGTACGAAGTAAAAAGCACGGTTGCGTGTAAGAATGGACTTTGTTCTTGTCCAACAGATAGGTAGCACATTACCTTGGTATACAGGGGCAGAAAATCTTCCTACATTTTTTAAAGCCATGAAAACACAGTGGAAAAAACAAATTAAGAGAAGATGTATGTTAGTATATACCTTGCGCGGGACAGTAACGCCCTTGTGGGTAGTCCACAGAGATAATCTTATCGAATGGGAAGATATTAGAATCGACCTATCTATTAGGTTTGTAAGGAACAATGCAGCTATGCAGATATGCACTTATCATGGTGATCAACCTATTCATCATCACATTCAGTAGTGTGAGAGACTCTAGACAACAAGACATTAAGAATTACCATCTTCACTCTGGGTGGATAGATTGTACTCTACACTACAAAGATGCACACGTGCCTGGTATGTATATGTAGAACTACAACGAGAGACTAGAAACTGGTAAAATTTGACTGCAGGGATGATCCAAACCTTTGACTACTTTTCTTCTCAACCTCCAATATAAGAGGCATTAAAATTTATCAAGCACTTAACTATGGGGAGATAGTGCAAAAGTAGAAGAGCATATTCAGGAATTAGTGAGACAGAGTCTAGAGTGCATTTTGAGAAGGAAGAATAAATGGACTTCATACTACTTGAATGCGCTTGCCTTAAGAAAGAGAAGGGAAAGATGGTTTACATTGTGGATGATGAGGAAATTGAGAACCTGGATATTAAACATTCACAAGGGTGTGCGTGAGGTCTTGGAAAATGTAGAAAAGGATACATGTGCCTACCACGAACCCATGAAGACAAAGAAGGTGAATATAGGTTTAGAGGCTGAGCCGAAGGAGGCCATAATTGGAGACTACTGGTTAGACTTGGAGGTAGCAAAGATCATTGGGTTACTCAGGGATTATTAGGACTTATTCCCTTGAGGGTATCATGAACTTAAAGGCATGCATAAATCAGTTGGAGAAATGAAGATAAAGCTTAAAGATGGTGCATGCACAATTAGAAAGAGGACTTATAGAATGAATCCTAATTTGCGTGAAAAGGTAAAAGAAGAAATTGATAAAATATTGAAATCTAGAATTATCAAACTCCTTGATGAGTTAGAATGGGTTAACCTAATGGTGATCAATATCAAGATGGATGGACAAATTAGAATATGTGTGGACTACAGGGAGTTGAATGCTTCATGTGTAAAATATCCATTCTGTATGCCATTCACTGAGGAAATACTGTAAGGCGTGGCAGGGCACAAAATATATTCCTTCACAGATGGGTTTTTTGGGTATCATCAGGTTAGGATTGCTCATGAGGATCAAGAAAAGACAACATTTACTACTAAATGGGGCAATTTTACCTATACTATGATGCCTTTTGGATTGAAAAATGCACTTGCTATATTCTCACACATAGTTGTTCAGGCATTCAAATATTTTATTCAAAACTTCTTACAGGTCTATCTAGATGATTGGATTAGTATATGGGCTTATGAAAGATCATTCTGACAATATGCACTTAATGTTCGAACGGTGCAGACAATTGAGTATCTCTTTGAACATCAAGAAGTGCATATTTTCCACACCATTTGGAATGCTATTAGGACATATAATCTGTAAGGAAGGTTTTCTCATTGATCCAACTAAGGTTACAGTCATTTTAGGCCTGGAGGTGCCTACCCGTCAAAACGAGGTGCGTGGATTTTTAGGTCATACAAGATATTATAGAAAATTTATCAAAGGGTATGCCAGAATTGCTACACCCTTGGAAGAGTTACTGAAGGGGAAAGGTACATTTTATTGGGGAGAACCACATCAGCATGCATTTGAGATATTAAAAGAGAAAATTACTACCGCACCCATTCTATGCTTTCCCTCATGGGATGAACCATTTCATGTGCATGTGGACACCTTTGGCATGACCATTGGCACTGTGTTAGCTCAGCTTGAAAAAGGTATTGTCAATCATCCAATTTTTTTTTCTATTAGGAAGCTAAATCCTGTTGAACAGAATTATACAACTACAGAGTGCAAAGCTTTGTCCATGATCTATGCATTACACAAGTTTTGATGGTACTTGTTAGCAACAACATTTGTGTTTTATACAGATCACATGACATTGAAGTACTTGGTAAACAATCCCGTCTTACAGGGGCACATATGTAGATGGGTACTCTTATTTCAAGAGTTTGATTTCACTATTTTGGTGAAGCCAGGGAAAAGAAATTATGGACCAGACCATTTATCTAGAATCAACTCAGGAGAGGAAGCACATACAATTGAAGAAACCATGCAAGATGCACAGTTATATAGGTTAGAACACATGCCATCAAAATTAGAAGACATTGCTGTATTTTTGTGGACTAGTATAACACCATAAGGAATGAAGGCATTAGAAAAGAAACAACTTGCTATACACGCGACACTGCTTATGTTAATCAATGGTGACCTCTACAAGTTAGGCAGAGATGAAGTATTACACCATTGTGTATTAGAGCATGAACGTAAGGATATTATGGAAGAAGCTAATGGTGGTATTGCAAGAGGCCGTTATGTAGGTGATGCGACTACCCGGAAGATCCTACTTGCTGGATTATGGTGGGAGACATTGTATAAAGACTATAAAGAATATTGTAAGGCGTGTGATCATTGTCAGCACCTAGGAAAACCAGTGAAAAAAGATGAGATGCCTTTGAGACCAATTACTAGTGCATAACCATTTGAGAAATGGGTCATTGACTTTGTAGGACCTATTTTGCCAGCTGGGCGCAGGAATGGATCATGCTATATCATTACTTACACATATTATCTCACATGGTGAGCAGAAGCAACACCTAAAAAGGACTATACAACAGCTACAATGGCTAGGTTTTTATGGGAGAAGGTTCTTACAAGATATGGATGTCCTTTAAGCTTGATAAGTGATAGGAGCACATACTTTTTGAATGAGACAATCAGGATCCTATTAGATGTGTTTATGGTTGCACACCATAAAACTACACCCTACCATCCTCAGGAAAATGGAACTATTGAGGCTTTCAAAAATATTTTGAGCTAGACTTTGACAAAAAAATGTGATGTTGGAAGAAAGAATTGTGATGAAAAAGTGTCAGGTGTTCTTTGGGAATGTAGAACAACTTACAAGAGATTGAATAAAGCCACACCATTTTAGTTGGTGTTTAGCGCAGAAGCCATTCTCCCTATCAAATTTATGTTACCTTCTTTGTGCATTGCACGCACTGGAGGTCTAGCTGATGAATAGGCTTTAGAAGAGCGTATCAAGAAGATGATTCAACTGGATGAGAGACAAGCCATAACATGATGGATTCAGAATCAGGAAAAGGCCCGGTAGAAGGCATGACATGACAGAAACATAAGGGATAATAAGTTTGAGATTGGGAAAATGGTACTTCTTTATGACTCTAAGTTTTTGTGCCATCCAGGCAAGCTCAAAGTACATTGGTTGGGGCCGTATGTCATCACTCACATACTTGAAACAGGTGCTTTCTAGTTAGAAGCACTTGATGGAACATGACTACCCGGTTACTTTAACGGGAGTAGGCTAAAGCCATACTATAAATAAGACTTCTTGGTGTTTGTAATAAGGTAGTATTGCCATTTAGATTAGGTTTCCCTTTTATGTATTTACTTTCAATTTTGTTATGATTTGTCAATTTAAGTTCTTGTTTATTGTAAAAGTGTGCTTGCGTGCATGAAGCTAATTACTATGTGAAGAATTTTATATGCAGAGGACCACACATACCTTTAGTGTGGGGTGGTTGTAGTTATCGACATTAGAAAGGATACCTTGGGAATTGAAATGTGAAAGGAATAAGATATATGCGTGCATTGGCATGGTTTTTTGATAGTCAAAAGAAGATTGCTTCTCAAAAGTGACCAAGGATGGAGATGAATGAAAGGAGAAAATATAACACAAGGTAAGTGAGGTAGGCCATGATAACTACCAGGATAAGGTATAGTGACGAGGTACTCAGGTGTAAGGGCGTGCACTGAAGAGAAGTCTGTGACTAGAGGGTAGGAAGGCACGCTAGAAGGTTATAGTTGGGGCATGAAGATGTACCGCGTAGAATGAATAAATTTGGTTAGTAAATGAGAGGATACTTGGTAGGTGAAGGAGCAATAAATGCATCAAAATTTGAAAAAATTATAAAAGGATGGGCATGCAATTCATTCTTACCATGTGTTGACTAGAAAATTTGAGGAAAAACCTAAGTGCGAAGAGCTGAGTGATCGGTTAAGGTGTGAAGGGTGTGAAACCAAGCATGATAAACAAATCTATTGTGAAAACAAAAAAGGTTTTGTTCCCAGATGGTGAAGGGTTTGAGTGAATCAGGAGGTAGAGAATTAGGGCATCAAATTTTCCACCTAGGGCACTTTGTCTTGAATCGATCTAGGGATTTGATTCACAAGTAGAGTTAAAAGGAGATGATTGCAAGGTAAAAATGGCACCCATAGATGGTAGTTGTAGTAGTAGCAAAAGGAACGACATACAGGTTTGCAAGGAAGAAAAGATGGCACATTTTGAAAGACATTTTTTAGAGGGAATACCATATCTAAAGGAGTCATCATTGGCCAGGAAAATAGATTCACCCTTCAAAAAAATCAAAGTGAGTTGTACAATCACAGGACCACATGGAGAACAAGAAGGAGCTCGAGAAAATACTCACTGCTAGTTCTTCCACAAGCGTACAACGATGACATGCCATTTTTGATGAACATATGGCTAGAAACCCTTTAGAAGAGGGAATTAGTTTCCTTGGTACGGGAAGATATATGAGAGACTCTTCATCTACCCTGCCGGAAGTATGACCCTTTCCATCAAGTGGCATCTTCGCACGTAACTTGCAAAGGTGGACTTCTTCTACCTTGTAGGATGCAATTATAAGTCTTATCCGAGTTTATCTCATCAGTTACCCAGGTTTGAATTTTACATATGACTAACATAAATTATATGCTTATCCTACATTAGATACATCCATGATTAATTTCAAGGACCCAAAGAATCATGATCATTGAGGAGAGATAACATGCTAGGGTCCATGCTTTATGAGAGATAGAGATAAATTTTGAAGAACTAAATCATGTCGATGATGCAAGTAAACCTAATCCTTGACTTACAAATGTTGCTAATATGATCAGGACTGGTCACAGGTCCCCAATACTTCTTACATATGGGAAACTTCCGTGCAAGATCTTTGATGGAGAAATGCTTTGAATTGATGTTAGGCCATTTTTTGAATCAAATGGCCATGGGTGTTGTCAATGGAAGTCCACTCCAAAGAATTTGAGAATGTAAAATACCTACTAAGTATATGAACTTTATTTTTGTTGGATGCATCCACTTTCATCCTTTGAGTGCATGAATATCAATGGAGTATAACTTGAACAAGTTAATGATGAAAATTTGGATGATCTTTATGTATGATCCTGCATGCATGATTACAGTAGGATGAGTGAAAAGACATGTTTATTTCTACCACATACACTTAAAGCAATTCCATGTTTTGATTGATTTAGTGCACTATTGATCAGGTTCCTCATGTTTTTATCTAGCATGAAGCACAAGTTTGTTCTAGGAGTCACACCTAGGTGAAAGATGGAATGATGCCCAAGTAGTATCCAATTTTTCATATTCACTCTAAAATATTTAAGTCCCTTGTGACATTATTATCCCTCATGCATGAATAACTTGATGTCTTACACAAATAATAACTTCATAGCTTTTCACTACCTACTAACTATATCGTAAAAACTTATGATTAAAAGTGTCAAAATTACCTTCTGGTCCCCAACTGATCATTTTGACTTAAATGATTATTCTCTCTATTCGTTAGCTTTATTTGAAAGTCTTCCAACATACATTATTTTAAGAAAGTGCCAAAGACAACTGACTATTTTTAGAAGTGATACATATTATCTAATATGACGAAGAAAATAGTTTTTCCTATATTACTCATTGTGTACATTGTCATCTTCTAGAATACTAAATTGAGCCCTTACCCTACCTCCACAAAAAAAGGCACTTCTTGATGGGAGACTTATTATTTTATAGTAAGTATTATCTTAATTTGACTAATAGTTTGACTGACTAGATCAATAAAACCTCATTTTCCCCTTAAAAACGATGTCTTGGATTATTACGCGGAAGGCGTCTTAATAGAAGGATGAGACCTGTGGGTTTAACAACAGGAGGTGGAAAAAATCTTGTGAGGACTTACTATTTTTAGTAGTGGGAATTTGGCACTCAAATTGCGATCAATGAAATTTTTTGACCTCATCGAATATGGGTGTTTTCGAATAACAACTTCGTGAAGGTGCAACTGTGCAGGCACCAGGGTTTATAAGAGGGTTCGTATGGTTAAGATTTTTGGTCCATGATCGGCGAGACCCTTGAACCAGGGGTGCCAGAAAAAATTCCTTCACGTGTGAAAAACAATTCTCTGGGAATTGTTCCTAGGACTCCTACCATTGCACTTGAGGCTGGGGTTATGTTTTTAGCACTAGTTGGGCCGCCATCGCCGCTGTGAATTGCAAGATACTGAAGATTTATTGGTTGGGTGCTTGTATCAGGCAGTAATTGGGTTCCTGAAGCGATGCAAAAAAATTCTTCATCCCGCCGTTAAATCTAGGCACTTCGTTTCGATCCATGGTGGCTTAAGTTTGTTGTGTTTTTAGATCATGTCATGATTTCAAGGGCGCGTTACTTGTACATGTAGAAAATGGACGGTTTGGATTCACAGAGTAATTTTAACAGCATTCTGGCAGGGTTCTTGTCTGGAGGTGTGAGGGGGAAAATGGTGAAAAATCAATGATATTTCTTGTGTTGTTTGCACTATGTATTCTTCGGCGTAAAGTTTTAATATTTCCAAAATGGAAGAGGAGGGGTATGAGTGTGCATATGAATTTTATTTCACGTTTTATTGAGTGTATATACGATTTCAAATGTTGTTGACTATTGGCAGGATACACTTACTTTGTATCGTATCAACATTTGGTGCTCAAATTAGTCTCGCCCTATTTGTCGAGTTGAAGTTCTCAATTTGAAAAGGTCTGTCATGACTTTTATCTCCCCGTATTGATGCTTGAAGACTCTATCCTCCATTTTTTTTCCATAATCAATCCCTTCCTTGGTTGAGGATCACTTAAAGAGTCCAAATTTGTTTTTTGTTCCTTTGTCCATATGTAAAGAGTCTATAACTTGGGCATAAAACTCGGGTTTTTCCTTTCCTTCTGTTTTCCACAGTCACATTTTGTTGTCCCTATCATTTTTGTCCCAAATACCTATGGAAACATGATTCAATGTAGCTTGGAGGATCATATTTGAGCCTTATAACATTTCCAAATTCTTTTTCCTTGAAGAAAGATTCATTTCTGGGCTCAAATGGTGATTTTCCTACATTTTAATGGAATTTGACAAAGTGTATTTTTCCGGTCAAATTTACATCTCAACATAGTGGAAATGTGGCCCTTTTTGGTTGGATAACAATTAGCGGGGAACTTTAAAAAGTCTAAGGCTCACTTTGTTAACCCAAAACTTGTCCACAATGGAGGAAGGTGCTCATTTGAAAATTCACCTTTTGGTTTGGCCTTGGAGTATCACTATGTAGGGGAACACGTGGAGGTTTTGCTACTTTTCCCAGTACTTAAACAAAAGTTTTTCATGCAACCATGTATAGTTTTGGTAGACCATGGACACATGGAGGGTTGGTGCTCATTTGAGGATCTCACCTCAGGGTCCCACCTTAACAATTCCTCATAGGGAAACATGTGGAGGCTTTCTGTCCAGCTCAAATGCTTTGTACTTAAACTTTTCAAAGGCGTAATTTTTGGTAAAATTACCTCGGACACCGTGGTGAGCCCTTTCTGGTTGGATGCGGCTCCTGTGGCGACTTTGTTCTAAGGTCTCCACTCTTGGGCACCATTTCAAAGTTACACCATGAAGACATGTTGAGGCTTCCGCCGGGTCTTCCCATACTTAGATTTTTCAAGCAACTTCTAAAGGGGCCTAGGACACGTGGAGGGACCACACATGTTTGGGGACTAGCAACTTAGTTTTATTTTGAAGAATTGCCAGGAGGAAACTTGGAGGCTTTGCCAGACTCACTCTTGGGCCTTTGCTTGGAATTTTCAACAGTCTCTAGGAAACTATCTCGGACCCTAGACACATGGTGCCTTCCATTAAACTTTAAATTTTGCAATAAAGGTGCCTGACTGAGACACATGGTGAGCCCGCACTTTTTGGGGTCTTTATTTTTGGGGACCACATCAAAATTTGTAATTGAAGACACGTGGAGGATCCCACTGGGACCCTTTTTACACTGAGACTTTTTCTGAAAAGGGCGGAAAAGGCATTTTTCTTGGGCCCAGGGCACGTGGAAGGCATGCGCTTGTTTGGGTTGCCCCCAGTACTTCTCCTTTCCAGTTGCATTTTTCCACGTGGAGGGATGTGATATAAAGTAGAAAAGGGGCAGAATCAAAGGTTGTTGTGCATTTCATTTGATTTTTCCTCCATTTTTTCTCCAAGATGTCTTGGAGATGCATTTTGTACATCATTCTTCATCAAATTCTTTGATGCAAATTCCTTGTTGTCTCGTTTGGGTGTGCAAAGTGTTAATTGGAATCAATTTGGGAGCTCAAATTGTGAGATCTGAAGTACTCTTGAAGTTGATATTTTTGGCTTTCTCAGGAACATGCAAAAATGGGAATCACCAGATGCCATGGATGTGGGGAAGAGTTCACAGAGTAAAATTTCAGAGGGGAAAAGGGATGAAATGATGAAAGTGTAGGTGTAAAAGGTTATAAAGGCATTGCCTTGAGAGCAAAAAGGGATGAACTATCAAGTCTAGCTATGAAGAGGCTCTGAAAAATGATTAAAAAGGAGGGATTCCTTGCTTGACAGAATCAAAATGATTACAAGGGAATGCTGAAAAAGTGATGGCATGGAATCCCAGTTAGTAGTCGAGGGCCTAAGAAACGTGATCAGTTCACAATTGGTCCACCTGGAAGCTTTCAGATTTGAATTTATTAAACGTTGTTGTCTGAAACAAATTGGTAATAAGAAAATATACCTCGAATATTCTTCTCTTTTGGGTGGGAAAATTGAGTGAGAAAAATTTATAAATGCAATGAGAATACTCTTACAAAATGTCGGAGTTTGAATTCCTAAGAGAAAATTTGAAAAATCTGTATCCTGAGAAACCTGTCTGAGATACCTGGTTAATTTCCTTTGTGTTAGATTTTCTATCATGTTAAAGTTGGCTATAGATGTATAGCCATTGATGAGCACTGAGATTACTTTGGAAGCTTTCCCCTACTAATTAATTTAAGCAATTTTGAAATTAATTTGTTTCCAATCTCTAGCAATTTGTGTCTTCTTTGTTTCAGAATGTCTAAAAATAGTTTCTTTCATTCCTATCGCAATCTTACATTGAAATCTTTGTGAAATCACACAGTATCTCATCCCTGTGATATTTTAATGGTATTTTTAATTTAATTTCAAGAAGATCCTTCATCTTGGATGAGATAAACAAATTTAAAATCAATTCACTATCATTTGTTGATAAATATTTTCTATAAGTCTTCAGGTGTACCTTAAGGGTGATTGATCAGAGACTTTGGTGTTTAATTGAGTCTTTTAATTCAAGCCTTCACGTTAGAGTCTCAAAGATTATGTGAAAACGTGCTGATTTGAGCCTCGACTAAAGCACACCTTCTGGTTGAAGGAACATCTTAACTGTTCTAAAGTATTTTTTTATTGATTTGTTCATGGTTATGAAGTCCCTTTGAATATTTGGTATAATCAATTTTATCCTACTTCATCTCCCACCAAAATCATTCAAAAACCATTGATTCATCCTGAACTACCCCTATTTTCCCTGTATATTAACAAAGGAACAAAATCTACTTACTAAAATATATAGAACACTCAGGATTTCTTAATGTCTTCAGTAACCTTAGCCTTGTGTTGAAAGTATCTCCATCGTTTAGAAGTGAAAACTCTTAAGAGTTAAACTATGGAGTATTGACCATATTTTCCGAAGGGTTTCTTCATAAAATTTTTCCAAATGAAGGATATCTCCATCTCCTTCATCAAACAGAGGTTACACTAATGGTCCTCTCACCCTGGTCAAAGAGGCATAACCTAAAGTAGTGAGGACAGGTCAAATCCTCTTAAAGGTGCTATCCATCTCTCCAAAAATACGAGTAACAAAGGGCCAGTTAGATTTTATCCCTAGCTACAAAATGACACACACTATGATATATCTACCTTTAAGCTCCACGTCCAATCTGTGTTGTTGCTCGGCTTTAAAGGGAGAACAAATTTAGATACCAGCACCACAGATGTTTCGTTCAACAATACACTATGTAGGAAAGTTGGTGGACTTGGTACTTGAAGATGAAACTCTGCGTATGATAGTGCCAAGAAATTCATAGTAAGATGCAGAATGAGAGAAAGTGTCAGTGATGCGAAAGATTACATCTTATGAAGGGATGCTGTAAGCATTACAAGAAGTATTGAAGAAAGAAGACTAGGCTTTAAATATCTGCACATCTCCAGAGGCGCTTATCAACATAAGGACCCTAGAAGAAAACAATGAGGTCCAGAAAGCAATGAAGGATGAGACATTGGGCTGCGCAAAAATATTGTCAATGGTTAAACAGAAGCACGAGACACTGACAGCAGCACAAGAGCCACACAAGAATCAACTGGAAGAGCTTGGGAAGCTAATTGCATAGAAGACGGATCTTTTAGAAGGAGGAATGACATCAATGTCCAACATTGTGTTGGTTCTGCAGAATGAAAAGGGAGAGATTGTGAGGGATGAGTTGGAATCCATTGCTGTGGACATCCTAGAAAAATTAGAACAAACACTCATTGAATGCATGTTTTAGAGGCTGAAATAAAGGAGTATCCAAAATTAATACTACAAAGTGATACAAAGGAGGATGTCTCATAAAAATTCTTTATTTGTCTACATTCTTTCATTCTTATTCTTTCCATTATTCTATTCTTTACTTCAATTTTTGGAGGAATACCCATTGTCGGGACGACAATGAGATTAGTGTGGGGTAATGTTGATCAGAGAATAATTGTTAGAGAACACTCAAGGAGTCAGTGCGGGAGAGAAGGCCAAGATCAAGGGCACAGAAGGATAGGAAGGACCTACATGTGGAAGGAAAATTCAACATTTAGGACTTAGCTGATTTTGAGCATGATGACCTATTTTTAGAAAATGGCATGTGGAACACACCAACGATTGAGAGATGTGCGCACCATGCATTGTCTATCTTTGGAGGATCGGATCAAAGCATTTTGCATAGAGATGAGCTAATAATAGGATTGACACTTCAGTTGAATGTAAGAGTCCTACAGATAGCACACTTGCATGTGTGGTTATGCCTATGAACGACACGTGGCTATTAATAGCATGTGGCCTATTTCTAGAATAGATAAGTGGTGAAGGGAATGTCCCCACCATATATATATAATATGAAGTACATAGTGGTAATATATGAGTGTAATGGATGTATGAAGATATAAATATATACGTATATGACTGAATTACTGTATCAGATCCATATACGCATTGGTATCATTTAAAATTATTGTAAGGAGCTTATGTGTTTATTAATATATGGAAGATATTGGCTGAATCTAAGTGTCATTCCTGTGTAATTGAGTAGTGTATGTTATTGATTCAATCATGATTATTGCTTAAATCTTTTTGTTATCCAAAATGTGCCCCCTACTCATTTTGTGGTTAACTCCTCTCATTCTTCCCTCTCTTGTGCCTCAGTCACAAAATTTTGCTTTTCAGGCACTCAAAACCTTCTGGAAATGGCACCATTGGATATAGCTCTTTCTTAGATTTCCAGAAAGGTAAAGTTTTCCTCCTAACTCCATGTATTTTTGAAGTTATGGCTTGGCAGAGTTTTTTGGAAAAATTTTCCCCTGAAAGGCCCACAGCCAATGAGATGCTGCCACGTGGCACCTAGAGTGGTGGAGTGCGGGGAAATTTTGGAAAATTTTCCAAATGACCAAAAAGGTGCAAAAATTTGAATTTTTTCCCACTGACCCGATTTGGTCCTGTTTTGACGTAAAACTTCAAATCACCATATCTTTCGATCCAGAGCTCAGTTTTTCACGTTCTTTATATCAATAGAAAGCTGGTGAAATTATCTACAAGATTCTGGGGTCAATTTTGCATTTTGGTGGGGTTTGGAGAGATAAAATCAAAAAATGCTTCTGGCACGTGGTCATGGATAGAAATGACATTTCAACCACCGTTTTTAATGAAGAATGGCTCGCATTCTCTCCTAGCATGGCTAAAAATGTCAAGGAATAGGTCTGTCAGGGTGCCCATGCTGTTTTGATGGCATTTTGGTCAATGGTTGAACCCCTTGCATGTTTTCCCACGTTTCTCTCTCCTGGGGTCGTGGTTTGCACTGTAAAAGCCAGAATGAGTTCATTTTGCAAAGGAGAGACACTTTTTTAGCTCTGCAACTTCCTTTTCTTCCTCCTTGGTAGAATTTGTGAAGAAATTTTACCTTTCCATGTAATGCAACACTTTTTCTTGCCTCTAGATCACTGTAATGTACTGTATTGGATCTGAGATGTTAATATATGTTCTGTGATTAAAATCCTTCAATCCTTTCATATATTTATCATTGCTTTCTTGATCTTTCATTACATTTTGAGCATTTATGCATGTTTTGTGCTGTGTTTCCTTATGGATTGTGTATTTCATGCAGCATCAGGTGTCTACAACTCCTTTGGTGCATCACCTATTAGCATTAGTTCTTTCTTTTTGCATTTTCTATCCTTGTCCCTTTGGAATTTAGAGTAGATTTAGGAGTTTAAACCTCTGCAATTATGCAAGTGAAATAGCTGATCAGAGGAGTTGAGGAACTAGCCTCTAATATGGAGATTCCTCTTCCATTTTGCAAGTCCCACACTTGGGAAGAGGATTCAATGTTGTGCAATCACACTAGATGCTAGCATGATCAAACTAGAAATATGATCAACATCCAGGGGGTGCTGTTGATTTGCAACAACAATTTTGGCACGCCTGGTGGGATCTTATAGGTCTTCCACTTTATCTTTGATAGGTTGGTGTGTTCCTATTAAGGATTTATCCTTTTGGAGGCACTTTCAAAAGCACATCTGGTGACTCCATTTGGTAAACAACTCATTCTCTAAGTTGCAGACCTGTTTTCCACTCATTTCCATCCATTCTTTTTTCCATCATTTTCATTCTTTTCCATTCCATGAAGTTGTGCAATCATGACTTCATTTCCATCATGGAATTCATATTTACAACAATAGTATATCACACCTCCAACATGTTTTACAAATCCTCCAAATCAGCATTTTGATCAAATTCAAAATCAGCATGTCTACCCATATGAGCAACAGTGCCAAAGTCAGTTTGGTTGTGAAGCACATCAAGAACAAGGGTACACATGCAATGAAGACAATCAAATGGAAGATGTAGATTTTGTGGAAAAAATTCAAAAGATGGAGGTGAAGATGGTACAACAGTTTTGGCACGCCCGGTGGGACCTTAGAGGTCTTTCACTTTATCTTTGATAGGTTGGTGTGTTCCTGTTAAAGATTCAGCCTTTTGGATACACTTTCAAAAGCATATTTGGCGACTCCATCTGGTAAACAACTCATTCTCTAAGTTGCAGACCTGTTTTCCATTTCATTTCCATCCATTCTTCTTTCCATCATTTTCATTCTTTTCCATTCCATGAAGTTGTGCAATCATGAGTTCATTTCCAATATGGAATTCACATTTACAATAGCAGTATATCACACCTCCAACATGTTTTACAAATCCTCCAAATCAGCATTTTGATCAAATTCAAAATCATCATGTCTACCCATATGAGCAGCAGTGCCAAATTCAGTTTGGATATGAAGCATGTAAAGTACAAGGGTATGTTGGTTGTGAGGGCAGTCAAGAAGAAAATGCAGATCTACCGGAACAAATCCAAAAGATAGAGGCAAAGATGGTGCAATCAAGAGCAACAACTCAAATGAAAGCTTTCAGAATTGGTTGCAGGACTCCTTGTCCATGGGGAGGCCCTTTTCCAAGACAGTTCAGCCCTCAGGAGAAACTGGACTTCATGATGAAGATGCTGCCCCAACTTGCACAATGAACAACAGAAATAGAGGCCTATACACTTGGTGTTGAACAACCTTGTCAGTGGGTAAGTTCTACACCATCATCTAGTTTTTCTCTTCCCATTACTCAAGCAACATCATCTCATTTGGAATTTCAAATTCTAAATCCAGTCAATTTCATTTCTCCATTCCCTAGTCTTCCACCACATCTCATTCTTCCTTCCCCTTTCCTTCCAAACAGTCATCCCCTCCACAAAAGCTAACAAAAATATCCTCTCCTCCAAAGAAACAAGAGTTTCTACCTCCTCCACCACCACGAAAAATTGCAAAATCAATTGAGTTACAATCCACTTCCCCTCTTGCATTCCCAAATCCATGTTGGGAGGATAAAAATAAAAATTCTAGTCAAGGAAAACAACAACAAAAAGAAAAGCCAAACAAGGAAGAAGAAATTCAAAGTCTCAAGAGTTGGGATCTTAAATTTGGGATGACAAAGATCCCCTTGATGGTTAAGCCTTTAGAAGAGGTTGGATTTGGAAAACAAGTGGTGGTTAGGATTGAATTTGCTGCAGCAGGAGAAGAGCAAAAAGAAGAAGTAGATCAACAATCAGTTTGCTCAGAAAGTAGTTTCCATGTTAGCATTCTATTCGAAGAGAATGCTGATTCAATTCAAGTTGCACAATCAGCCATGGAGGAAGAAAGCTCTGAAGAAGATCCTACAGTCCCAACTTGTCCTCTAGAGCAGTAGATCAAAGAGTTTGACTTAACGAACTTCATGCTAGAGGAAGAGTTCTATCAAGAACAAGATTGTCTTCAAGTAGTAGAAGAGGGAGAAGCTGCTCCAAATCCAAAAGAGGAGGAGCACATTCTAGTTGTGGAGGAGAAAATTGCAGATCCAAGGGCTTTGAGTGCAAAGCAGGCTACAAGAGAACCTTTAATTCTTCTTTCTACTTCATCTCTCTTGAGTTCTAGTGCTAAAGAAGTGTTTGATCTGTCAAACTCAATGTTGGAGGATGAAAGAAACCATGATGATCAAGTTACAGATCAAGAGGATACCATGGAGGAAGTTGAGAATTTGCAGCAGGACAACAATGAGGTAGTTTATTTGTCAGATTTGGAGGACTGTTTTGATGAAGAAGAACCGGTTGAGTTCTTATCATTCTCTCTTTCATCATCCATGTTCCAAACACCTGAGCCTATTGTCATGAAGGAAAGCACCCATTTGCAGCAGCCTGCATCTTATAGCAGCTCTTTGGAACCAAGATTGGAAGATTTTAATCTTTCATGTCCTTCATTGGAGGAAGAGAAAGGGAAAAAAGGTTCTACCTTTGCTTCTGCACCATCCATTCAAAAGGGTTTACAAGAGAACTCCATTCTTGGAGTTGAAAATCAGGGCAATGGGTATACTCAAAGGACCATACCTTGCCCAATTAGGTATCTAGCTTCATTGGAACCAAAGGAGAAGTCACAACCAGTCATGCTTGCTCCTAAGCATGAGGATGAGCTACAAAGAACCAAGGATCAACTGTCATACCTCTCCAATCCAAATGTAGAAAAAGTAAAAGAGGTATTGAATTTACCTTCACCTGATACCTTGATGATTTGGGTGGAAGACCAGATTCTTGTTGATTTTCCATTCATCCAATCAGCCATGTTCAATGCCAAATCAGTTGCATGGTTGCCAATTTTGAAGAAAGGAAGCTATTTTACACAACCAGTTACAGGGTTTGTTTAGCTTACCTTGCTTCTAGTTAGAATAGAGTAGGTAGGTTTGCTTTCAGTAAAAGAAGTGCTTGTGCACACTCTGCATGTTCCATTTGGAGCATATATGATTTTCAGTTTTGTAAATAGTTTTGGTGCTGCTGGTTTTTCTCTTGCACAGCTGTTTTAAGTGGCATTTTGGTGAGAACAAATCTAAGTTCAATGGGTTTCAAGTGGCTCAGAGGGAATTTTTCAAGATATCAGGTTGGTTTCAGGTTATTTCTTATGACTCCATACCCAATGGATTGCTAAAAGGCAACTGTTAACTTCATCCAGCAGGTAGATGACCCCTCTGAGTCGCCAAAATTGTTATCCAAAATGTGCCCCCTACTCATTTTGTGGCTAACTCCTCTCAATCTTCCCTCTCTTGTACCTCAGTCACAAAATTTTGCTTTTCAGGCACTCAAAACCTTCTGGAAATGGCACCATTGGATAGAGCTCTTTCTCAACTTTCCAGAAAGGTAAAGTTTTCCTCTTAACTCCATGTATTTTTGAAGTTATGGCTCGGTGGAGTTTTTTGGAAAATTTTTCCCCTGAAAGGCCCATGGCCAATGAGATGCCGCCACGTGGCACCTAGAGTGGAGGAGTGCAGGGAAATTTTGGAAAATTTTCCAAATGACCAAAAAGGTGCAAAAATTCGAATTTTTTTCCCACTGACCCGATTTGGTCCTGTTTTGACGTAAAACTTCAAATCGCCATATCTTTTAATCCAGAGCTGAGTTTTTCACGTTCTTTATATCAATGGAAAGCTGGTGAAATTATCTACAAGATTCTAGGGTCAATTTTGCATTTTGGTGGATTTTGGAGAGAGAAAATCAAAAAACACTTCTGGCACGTGGTCATGGACGGAAATGACATTTCAACCACCGTTTTTAATGAAGAATGGCTCGCATTCTCTCCCAACATGGCTAAAAATGTCAGGGAATGGGTCTGTCAGGGTGCCCATGCTATTTTGATGGAATTTTGGTCAATGGTTGAACCCCTTGCATGTTTTCCCACGTTTCTCTCTCCTAGGGTCGTGGTTTGCACTGTAAAAGCCAGAATGAGTTCATTTTGCAAAGGAGAGACACTTTTTCAGCTCTGTAACTTCCTTTTCTTCCTCCTTGGCAGAATTTGTGAAGAAATTTTACCTTTCCATGTAATGCAGCACCTTTTCTTGCCTATGGATCACTGTAATGTACTGTATTGGATCTGAGATGTTGATATATGTTTTGTGATTAAAATCCTTCAATCCTTTCATATATTTATCATTGCTTTCTTGATCTTTCATTACATTTTGAGCATTTGTGCATGTTTTTTGTTGTGTTTCCTTGTGGATTGTGTATTTCATGTAGCATCAGGTGTCTACAACTCCTTTGGTGCATCACCTATTAGCATTAGTTCTTTCTTTTTGCATTTTCTATCCTTGTCCCTTTGGAATTTAGAGTAGATTTAGGAGTTTAAACCTCTGCAATTGTGCAAGTGAAATAGCTGATCAGAGGAGTTGAGGAACCAGCCTCTAATCTGGAGATTCCTCTTCCATTTTGCAAGTCCCACACTTGGGAAGAGGATTCAATGTTGTGTAATCACACTGGATGCTAGCATGATCAAACTAGAAATCTGATCAACATGCAGGGGGTGCTGCTGATTTGCAACAACACTTGTTCTTTCAAAGATCTTAAAGTAGCATACATTGTAGAATGATAGATTAGTTATGAATCTATATGTTTCTTCCTTCATCACACTAACATCCTACTACAACAACCCTAAAGAGGGACCTGGTACCTTTGCGTGCTTTGAGTGAGCATTCAGTCTAGGTTGAGTGATGTACCAGCATGTCTAGGGAGTTATCTCGTAAATTCTAGGCTACATCAGTTGATGATTCTCCTTAAGGTAAAAGTATAGGATATACATAGCCAACCTGAGGTTATATTACCACATTGTTACTGTGGTAAAATGTGAACTGTCAGAGAAAATAGGGTGAGAAAAACATGTTTTTGAGGTGAAAAAGGTGAATCTTGGATGGAATGGTGACTTTGAGCAGGAAATGGAAGGACACAATGGTTGAGGGAAGCATTTTTGACTTGTTTTGTTGATATTTATGTTGATTTTAATAGTTTTTAGGTTTTTGTTGCCATGCTTGGGGCATTTCGATGCCCTAGGGTAAAAATGTAGGAATCTCTGACGATTCATGCAATCACATTGAAGTGAATCACCGACGATTCACCTACAACACAGTCAGTTTGCATTTGTAATTATTGACATGAATTTTAAGAAATGTTTTGGATTTTACATGGTGTTTGTGGTTCCAATATAGACATTGGTGTATATAGTTATAGTTGACATCGATATTGATTATGTTTTGCATTGATGTCCAAGAAATTTTATATAATTTCTTTTTGCTTTCAAATATGGAATTATGTTTTTAGATAGTGATGTACCATTGCAATTGTTTGATGTTTAAGATGTTAGTATTTTTAGGTGACGATGTTGATGTTGATGTTAAGTAATTTTTGATATGTTACGAATAATGTTTTTGATATTTTGCGACAATGATACTAATATTTGTTTGTGTGTTTTTTATGTTTGCAGGTGGCTGCTAAGTTGTCTATCCATGATCGCATACCACTGATTTTAGATGAGGTGAGGATTGATATGTCAAAAAATGATTGGGAGCATATAGAGGCTGTTGGTTTTGGTTCCATGAGACATTTTAGACGGTTACACAGATGTTTGAGTTTTATGTTGGCCTTATTGGAGTAGTGGAATCCTTCCACCAATACTTTCTGGTTTCCTACTGGAGAGATCACAATCACTTTAGAGGATATTCACTACATCCTAAGACTGCCTATCTAGGGAGAGGGTGTTTACATTATTACTGAGGTAGAGAGAGATGATGTGATGATTAGGCTGTATGGAGATGACGAACGAGATATCAAATTTGAATCAAGGGCTTTTGCTTATGGAAAACTATATTCAACTGAGATAGAGGGTCATACTCAGATGACCATGATAATGATGGCCATCATTTGTTTTGATTTTCTAGATTCTGGAGGTGACCAATTTCCATGAATGATGGTAGGGGTGGTGGCTGAGATGACGGAGCATCGTATTGTTTTTGAGTAGGGTCCTACCGTACTTGCACATACATTTAAAGATCTGTGGTCCTGCAAGGTCCACAAGCAGTATGGTATTGATATTGGATTCTTATTATAGGCTTGGGCCTTTAATTATATTGCCCTTTCTCGACTAGTGGGTCTACCTCAGGGGATTGGTGATAGGAATCCTAGATTTTTGAGATGGAGGGAGGATGTAGGTCGTGGGATGAAGAGGAGGAGGACAAGGTATTATTGAGAGCTACTATCTAGATTATAGGTGGGAGATGTGGTATGGAGGCCGTACCTAGACTTACCTGTTTGGCCAGAGTTTCCTGATGAGTTGGTCAATTTACAACATGCTATATGGGTTCAAGTTTGCCGACTAGGAGAGCAAAAGTTACTTCGGTTTGACCGCGTCAGGAGATAGTTTAGATTTTTACAGGGAGTTCCTGAGGAGATGGTATAGTATAGATGGGAGGACAAAGATACAAAGAATTTGAGGGCAGTTGTGACAGAGCCTGCTATTATTATAAATCAGAAGGGGGCCATGGGTCCCAATGATAAAGGTCAGATTGTTTTGATTGATGATGCGGGGGTTACTCCTGAATATACAGCTTGATGGACTTGAGATTTAAGGAGTTTTGACAGGGCTTGAGTAACACAGATAGTAGCATAGAGGGTTAGACAAGTATGTTCTTAGGAAACGGGAGGAGCACCAGTACAAGCATCAGTTGAGGGTACTAAAGATGATAGTGAGGAGGATGGTGATGATGATTTAGTTGCAGATATTATAGTAGTGAGGAATGAGAAGGTCATAGTAGAGGGAGAGAGGGACATGAATCAGAGAGAGTGAGATGACCTCCTAGGTGTTCGGGATACTTTGATCATGGAAAGAAATAATTTGATTACTGAGTGAGACAGACTTAGTGTACAACTAGTTTAGACCATTACAAATAGGGATCAATTTAAGGGACAAAGAGATGGGATGAAGAAGGATGTATAGATTATCGAGCCTTCTATTTCTAGTGTAGAGTTGGTGGAGATGTTCTAGGCTAGTAGGAAAAGAGCTCAGGCTAGTAGACAGGGACCGTAGGATAGCGGTTCGAGACCACCTATGGGAGCTGGGATGGTTTCCAGAGCTCATTATGAGGCAGTACATGTAGAGAGTGACTACTATGTTAATTTTATTACACATGATTATCTCGATGCCACTTTGTATGATGATCACTTAGATGCTAAGGTGGCAGACCCTAGTACTAGTGCCGCGAGTGTGGGTCACCCACCTCAAAGACCAGAGAGAGTACGTGATTGCAAGAGAGGAGCTGGAGTAGATGCTGGTACTATCGGTGGTGTCGGTGATCAAGGAGGGGAGGGTGGTACATGCCCTCCTAGCCAGTCCCTTAGAGGTTTTGAGTTTACTAGTTGATGATACTTTTGATGTATTTGATGTATGGCTCATTGAAGCCCCTTTTTTGTATGAAATTGATATGATGTATTTTGATATATGACTCTTAAAAGCCCATTTTTGTATGAAATTGATGTGATGATGAACATGATGTATATTAAATTGATTTATATGATGATGTTGATGAAGTTTTATGACATATATGTGTTGACACATGTTTAATGTATGTTTTTTATTTTGAATGTTTTAGTGTTAGATGGATTTTGATGGATGTGTTAGTTGTGATATTTTGTGAATATGTTTGATACAACGTTGAATTGTTTAATTAATCAAATAGCTTCAAAATGTGACTATATAACTAAGTAAAATGAAACTATTTCCCCATGATGGATTTTATATGTACTCGATGGGTTTTGAAAGCTTGAACATACTTGTCCTAACAGACTTAATGAATGTTAAATAAGATCATCAATGGGTAATTACACAACACTTAATAAAATGTGGTATTAAATGAATGTTTCTTTTTATGTTAGAGCAAAATCACAGCACCCCTGGATGCAAATCAAGGTTCTAAATGATGTCTTAGGCATCCAGTGTGATTACACAACATGGAAACCTCTCTCCAAGTGTGGGACTTGTGAAACTGAGAGAGGAATCTCTAGATTAGAGGCTGGTTCCTCAAACTCCTCTGATTTAGATCTATATTTGCACAACTACAGAGGTTCAGATCCTAATCCTACTCTAAATTGCAAGGAGACAGGGATAGAAATGCAAAAATTGAAACTAACTAAAGATGGTGATGCACCAAAAGGAGTGGTGAATATTTTTGTCATGCAAATAGACACAAACCAAAGATTGCAACATAAAACATACACAGGCTGATAAGATATAATTTAGGATCTGAAATGAAGCAAATAATACAAACAAAGGACTGAAACCCATTCACAAAGTTTGCATTATCATTTCCAATGTCAAAACCATTGCATTACAACCTCAGAGAGGTAGAAAAACCTGTTACAATATTTGAAGAGGTCTGATTCTTGCAACAATCACTTGCTGGAGGTGAAAGAAGAAGATTGCTATGCCAAAAAGTATTCCCCCCCTTTGAAATGAGCCAAATCTGGCTTTTACATTGCATGGGTCGAGCCCAGGAGAGAGAAAACATACAAAACATGGGAGCCCATTCCTCATTGACTGCAAATGCATTAAATCAGCATGGAGGACCTTACAAACCCATACCCTATCATTTTTGACCAAATTGGAGGAGAATGCGACCCATTCTGCATTAAATTTGGTCGCTGAAATGTCACTTCTGGCCATGAACACGCGTCAGAGCTGTTTCTTAACTTTCTCTCTCCAGACTAAACCAAAATTCAAGATTGACCCTAGAATCATGTAGAGAATTTTATAAGCTTTCCAATGATATAAAGAACGTGCAAATCTGAGCTCTGGATCGAAAGATATGGCGATCTGAAGATTTAGGGCACAAAACAGGCAAAAATGGGTTTTGAAATTTTTTCCCACGCTCCGCCACCTGGACGACACGTGTCGGGCGCTGATTGGATGAGAAATTCTCTCTCCTTCCCTTACCCATGGGTTTTCCTTGAAAGTTTTGACTTTTTGTAATTTTGGAAAATTTCCCATTTTTTCCCCGCGTCCCCGCCACTTGGGACACGTGGCATGATCTGGTTGGAGGACAGGGGCACGGGGTCATCCTTTACCTTTTAGTTTTTGGCCAAAACTTTTTCCAAATTCTCTAATTCCTCCCCGAGCTCCACACTCCCCTTCTCCTTAGGACACGTGTCCTCTTTTTATTGGCTCGGGCCAACGCTTCAAACCTTGCCCTTTGAAATTTTGGACGTTTTCCCTTGTGACACGTGGCATTTCCTGATTCGTCCGCGGGCCTGCCGGCTTTTCGCGTCCCTCGCGTCCCTTTGGCCCGGTTGTCCCAAACTGTCTGGGACAAATTCCTCCGATCCACCTGATTCGGGCTTCCCTGTCCCTCTTTGAGGTGAAGACACGTGGCGTGATTTGATTGGCTCTCGGCTCCTTCGGCTTTCCGCGTCCCATGCGTCCCTATGTCCCAACTGTCCCAGTGTGAAAGTTCTCTGTTTCGGCCGATCCGGGTGGTTCGTGTCCTTCGCATCCTCACGGCCCAGATGTCCCAGCCTGTTCTGCACAGCAGTTAGTCAATTTTGCTTTTACCTTCGGCCGGTTCGCCCTTTCGCGTCCCGCGCGTCCCCACGGCCCAACTGTCCCAATGCTGCGTAGACCGCCTGGAGGCCTTTCGGCCGGTTCGCGCCCCGACGTCCCAACTGTCCCAAGGACCGCCTGGACTAGGACTTAGCCAATTTTCATGATTTTTTCTGGCCCAAGCTTGTTTTTTGCAACTTTTTCACCCTTTTTTAGAACTTGCTCTTTTCTTCTTGGACAGGAGAGTTAGAAAAAATCTGAGGGGACCCTAGAAACATGATTTTTTGCCTTGAATCAATCTATCTTGCTCGGGACTGAAGAATTTAATGCATGTTATCAAAATTTACCCTGGGGGTGAATTTTGGATAACAATTTGGTGACTCAGCGGGGTTACCTGCCTGCTAGGTAGAAGATACCAGTTGCCTGAAGCAGTCCATTGGGCATGGAGTCATCAAATATTCTGTTTAGAACCCCAAACTGACTTAGAATGTGTAAGGAGGAAGATGGAATATCACCTGATGGAAGCAAGGACTGCAAAACATCTCCATGGACAGCAAGCTGTGCCAAAGCACTTAGGGAAAACAAAACTAACCTACAGCAAAACAATGTGCACAAGCACTTGGAGGAATGAAAATCTAATCTAATATTTACAAGGTAGTGAATTTCCCTCTAGAAGCAACGCTTGAGATAGATTCCATTTACTGGAATCTGCAGTTCTTCACCATCCAATGAGGCCAATTGGAAAGCATTGTTGTTCTTGCACTTCGTGACCATGTATGGGCCACTCCAAATGGCATCAAATTTTGAATGCCTTCCCGGTTTTGCTCTATCCACATCCCATTTCAACACTAGATCTCCAACCTGAAAAGATCTATCCTTGGCCTTCCTATCAAAGGTCTTCTTGATCAAAGCTTGATCCTTTTCCATTGCTTGGGATGCCTGATTTCTGATCTCTTGCAGCTCCATCAACTCTGCATACCTCACCTCCATGGGCTCAAACTCTAGCAACTCCAGCTGCTTCATGAGTTCCAATGTTGGCAACTCAAGTGACATGGGCAAGATTGCCTCTCTTCCATAGACAAGTTTGAATGGAGAGTTACCTGTGGATCTTTTGGGAGTTATCCTATCAGCCCATAAGGCTGATTTCAGTTTGGTATGCCAAGACCTCTGATTCTCGTCAAGAGTCCTCCTAATGATCCTCAACAAGTTCTTGTTTGTAGACTCGGCCTGGCCATTACCTTGAGGGTAATAGTTTGATGAAGTGCTTAGGTAGATACCGTTCTTGACAGCCCACTCAGTCACCTTAGATCCAATGAATGCCAATGCATTATCTGAGATTATTGTAGCAGGTACACCAAATCTGGTTGTTATCCCCTCATAAAAGTCTAAGATGCTAGACTCATTTGCCTCTTTGAGTGCTACTGCTTCTGTCCATCTGGTGAAGTAGTCCGTGGCTGTCAAAATCCATTTGTGCCCTTGGCTTGAATTGGGATTAATGACTCCAATGAAGTCCAAACCCCATTGCATGAATGGCTGGTCAACTGAGATTGGATGTAATGGAAGGGCAGCAAGTCTCTCTTTTCCTGTGAAGAATGCACAATTCTTACACCTCTTGATCCATGCATAGCAATCACTGAAGATTTTAGGCCAATAATAACCAGCCTTCATGATTTTTAGAGCTGTCACTCTTGGTGCAAAATGGCCACCAGCTGGTCCACCATGGAACTCTTCCAACACCCTTTGAATCTGATTTGTGCTAATGCATCTCAGCAGCACTCCATTCACATCTTTCTTGAACAAAACTCCATCAACAATGGCATACGGGACAGCCTGCAATCTGAAGTGTCTCCTTTGGGTCTTGTTCATCTCCGGAGGGCATAGGCCTGTGCCTAGGAAGTGTATAATACCTTGGGTCCAGCAAGGAGTGGGGGCAGCATTGTCTTCTTCTTGATTGCCACTTGGCTCATGGCTGTCCTGGACTATCAAAACAGCCTCTTCTTCATTGCATACTTCTTTTTGCTTCCCCAAAACCAGCTGCTCACACAATCCTTTCCCTCTTACCAGCTTGGTGATCTTGATCTCAATGTCATACTCCATGACACGGGTGATCCAACCTGCCCTTTTCTCATTCAAATCCTTGTTGAGGAGGAAGTCCTTAACCCCAGCATGTGAGACCAGCAACTGGACCTTGTTGTTTGAGACTAAATGCTTGAATTTCTTCAAGCTTCTGATTACTGCAAGTACATGCTTCTCAATAAAAGAGTACCTCACCTCATAGTCATCTAGGCTCCGGCTGAAGAAGGCAATTGGCTGCTCATCATTATCCTTGTTCTGCTGTACCAAAATGGCAGAAATAGTGTCATTACCTCCAAATGCATAGAGGATGAAATCCTTGGAGAAGTCCGGGTTGATGAGAGTTGGTGCTTGAGAGATGGCTTCTTTGATTGCTTCAAAACTCTCCTTGCCTTCTGCTGTCCACTTGAAAGCCATGCTCTTCTTTAACATTTTGGTGATGGGCTTGACAAGGGCTGCAAAATCTGGGACAAACCTCCGAACAAAGTTTATCCTTCCCAAGAAACTCTGAAGGGATTTCTTGTGGCTTGGCAATGGTAGTGCTCTTATGGCTTCAACCCTCTCTGGATCAATTGCTAATCCTTCCTTGGAGACAATATGGCCAAGGAGCTTTCCTTCATGTGCAAGAAAGATGCACTTCTTAGGATTCAAAGACACTCCAAATCTCCTGCACCTCGTGAAGACTTGTCTCAAATGAGAGAGGTGGTCTGCTGCATTTTTGGAAAAAATAGTGATATCATCAAGGTAAATCAGCACCACATTGTTAATCAAACCTTTGAATGCCATGTCCATTGCCCTTTGGAAGGTAGCACCAGCGTTGGACAGCCCAAATGGCATTTTCCTGTATGCAAAAGTTCCCCATTTGGTTGTGAAGGCTGTCTTGAACTGGTCCTCTTCCTTCACCATAATCTGATTGTAGCCTGAGTAGCCATCAAGTAGTGAAAACCTCTCGGAGCCAGCCACAACTTGCAAGATTTTCTCCATGGAAGGGAGTGGGTAATGGTCCTTGAGAGAGGCTCTATTCAAGTCTCTGAAGTCAACACACAATCTGATCTCTCCACTCTTCTTTCTGACTGGAACTAAGTTGGCAACCCAACTAGAATGCTTGATTGGGAATATGATCCTTGACTCAATCAGCTTGTCCAATTCTTTCCTCATGAGAGGCTCCATGTGTGGATTGACTGGTCTTTGTTTCTGCCTGACAGGCTTAGTATTTGGATCCAATTCAATGGTATGCTGAGCTAAGTTGGGATTGAAACCTTTCAAGTCTTCATAGCTCCAAGCAAACACGTCAGGGAACTCTTGACACAGCTGTATGAACTCATACCTTTCTTGTTCAGTTGTCATCCTTCCAATTTGCAATGGTTTGTTCTCTTCTACCAAGATGGATACTGAATCCTCTCTCTTGACCTGAATGTTTGCTTTCTCCTTTCTAAACTGATCATTGGGGTTAAAAATGGACTCCAAAGTGATAAGTCCCTTGGGCAGCTTGTTAGTTCTCAGCTGTACCACTTGGTCACCATACTGCTGTTCCAATCTTTTCTTGATTCTTGGCTGAGAACTCAGCTTCTTCTTGCAAGAAATGGATGATTTGCTGGTCATTTTCAAACACTTGCCAACTAACATTGTTATCTGGCACTGAAGGCCTCACAATCACGTGGATGTTTGGCTGTACCTTGTCTTGTTGAATGCTTTCCACAATGTCAAAGGCTGCCCCTACTGCTGCAAGCCTGTCAGCAGCTTGATTCTCTTTCCTAGGAATGGATTTGATGCCAAAACCCTCAAAATCTTCCATGAGGTCCCACACCCTATTCTTGTAGCACCTGAGTAGATCATTCTTGGCAGCATGTTGTCCCTTGACCTGATTTACAATCAATTCACTGTCCCCAAAGACTTGCAAGTTCTTTATTTTCTTCTTGATTGCCCAATGCATCCCTTGCACCAAGGCTTCATATTCAGCAGTGTTATTGGAGCATGCAAACTGAAATCTAAAAGCTGAATAGTACTTTACTCCTTGAGGTGAAACAAGCATAGCTCCACCTCCTGCACCTTGTCTACTCCTTGATCCATCAAAAAATAGCTGCCATACCTCATTGTCATCTTTGTGGTTTGGCTTGGTGATGCTAGGAATAGGCTGATTTTCTTCGTGTATGCAATAGACCCCTAGCTCAGATTCTTCCACTTCTTGATAAGGATCAAATGCATGTATCTTGTTTTCCCATTCATCAAGAGTTAGATCTGGGATGCTTCCAACCTTAGTGTCAGCTTCATCAGTGCTTGGGTGATCTTCTTGATCAAATGCTGAGCAATTGGCATTAATCTGACTTGGAGTGTAAGGCTCAATGTGGAAGTTTGCAATAGGTTCTGACCTGATTGTAGCCTTAGTTCCATACCTCGTTCTGAACAGCATGTGTGACCAATCAGCAGACAAATATCCCCCAATCTTGGCTGTGAAGTCCCTTGACAAGCATAGGGCAAAGAGTGGTGGAAGGTCTATGACTGATACATCTTGTAAAACAACAACATTTGGACATGCATGCAAGGTAAGACTCAAGTTTCTAATCACCCCAACTATTGTTACTGCTGTCCCATCCAGCTGCACTACCCCTTTGGATGTTGTTTCATACTGGAGCCCTAGCTGATCAGCTATTTGTTTAGGCATTACTGAGCTACTTGCCCCGGAGTCTATCATGCAATTGTGCACTAGCTGATTTCCAATGATTAATGAAACATAGAAAGGAGGGGGCTTCAACATTTTACCTTGCTGTCCTCCATGATTTCCCTCAGGCTGGGCAGCATTTGTAAGCACTTTGTCTTGCATCTGAACTTGCTGATTCGAAGTTGGCCAGTCCTTCATGGCAGCTTGCAGCAGATCTCTTTGGCCTGGGATAGATAGGGATTCCCACATTGATATATTAACATTTTTCTTCTTCATCTGATCAATGATACTGAATGGTGATGAAGGATCTCTTCGTTGTCCCTTGGTTTGCACATTCACTCCTTGCATGTGGGCAGCAACAACTGGTATTTGAGTTGGCCTAGGGGCTGTTCTTGGCTGCCCTTGTGCATTTGAAATTGGATTTTGTTTGCCAACCACTTGTGGAGCCATGGAAGGTTGTGGATTGGTTGGGGCTAATGGCTGTTCTTCACCCAAATTCCTCCTTTTTGACCTTGTGTTGGCTGCAACACCTTGAGAAACTACCTGGTTCATGCCACAGAAATCTTCTGCTTGCCAATTTACCAATGTGGTGTCATTTGGGGCTGATTGCTGTTGGAATGTTTCTTGTTGTTGGCTGTTTCCTTGACTGCCCTCACCCTCCACACCAGTAGTTGTCACCATTAATGCTTGATTCAAAGCACCATTGAAGCACATGGATTGGTTATGAGGCTCATTGCATGGAAAACACCAATCATACTCCTGGGCAATGTTGTTTTGTGTTGGCACCAATGCCTTAGAGGCAGATATGGCATTTGGATTATAGGGCTGAAATGGTCTATTGGCAGGAGGCCTTGTTTGATTCATATTTGCAACTGGATTAGGTGGCCTTTGTGGTTGGTATGGCTGCCTGTTAGGCTGAGCTTGGGGTTGATAAGAAGGTCTAAAACCTTGGGCTTGTTGCCTCTTGAGAGTAACCAGCTCATTGCCTAGGTTTTGCAATTGCTTCATGACTTCTTGAAGCTCATTTGGGGCACTTGGAGATGAAGTGGAAGCTTCATTTGAACTCTGATTTCTAGGAGTGGGAGAAGGAGCCAAATTAGGTGCTTGATTGGTGTTTGGACTCTCTAAACTTGGAAACAATGGCATGGGAGGTCTAGGGGCAAGTTTGCCAGCTTGGATCAAACAATTTTCAGCCCTAATGGCAATGCTATAAGCCATAGGGATAGTTATGCCTCCCATGGACTGAATTAACATAGAAATATCAGAATTTAGAGCTTTGAGATAGTAGAGAAAAGCACCTTCTGCTGTTGGCCTGACTGCCACTGGAATTCTCTCCCAAGTCTTTTGAAATCTGAAGTTGAAATCGGTCAGCTGCTCATTGGGAGCTCTCTTGATGGTTGTCAGCTGCTCCAAAAGAGACAAGTTGTCTCCCTTTTCTCCAAATTGCTCATGAAGTGCTATACACAGCTGATTCCAATTTGTGATAGAACCAGCTCCAAGGCTTCTAAACCATTGCAATGCTTTACCCTTGAATGAAGATGCCAGTAACTTGACAGCCACTTGCATCTCATTGATTTCATGAATTGCACAAAGGTTAGCAATATCTTTAACATGATCACCTGGAGTAGTCTGATTTTCTCCAGTGAAGTAGGGAATGTTCTTCAAGGCTGCAATAGGAATTGGATGTTGTGCATTGAGGGCAAGTGGGCTGCTACCTGTGAAGTTGACGTAGGGGTTGTTTTGTGCCATTCTAATTGGTCTTAAAACCCTTGTTGACTGAATGAAAGGCCTACCAGGTGGAGGAGTTGAGAGAGTTCTGTTTGGTGGAGATGGAGACCTTTGAATCCTTCTTCCTCTTTGCCTTCTTCTTGGAGATAATTGCAGGTATTCAAACAACACTTCTTCTTCTCCAACTCTTGACCTTGTGGTGATTCTTCTCATGAGTTTTCAGGCCTGCACTGCTGAAACCAGTTGATTCTTCCCCTTGGAGTCACCAGATATGCAAATAATAGCTCTTTTCAAGCAAGAAAATTGCAGCAGATGCACATCAACTTTGCTGCAATAAAAATGAGACCTCTAGTGTCCCACCGGGCATGCCAAAACTGTTAGTGCAAAATCACAGCACCCCTGGATGTTGATCAGGCTTCTAGGTTGATCACTTAGGCATCCAGTGTGATTGCACAACATGGAAACCTCTCTCCAAGTGTGGGACTTGTGAAACTGAGAGAGGAATCTCTAGATTAGAGGCTAGTTCCTCAAACTCCTCTGATTTAGATCTATATTTGCACAACTACAGAGGTTCAGATCCTAATCCTACTCTAAATTGCAAGGAGACAGGGATAGAAATGCAAAAATTGAAACTAACTAAAGATGGTGATGCACCAAAAGGAGTGGTGAATATTTTTGTCATGCAAATAGACACAAACCAAAGATTGCAACATAAAACATACACAGGCTGATAAGATATAATTTAGGATCTGAAATGAAGCAAATAATACAAACAAAGGACTGAAACCCATTCACAAAGCTTGCATTATCATTTCCAATGTCAAAACCACTGCATTACAACCTCAGAGAGGTAGAAAACCTGTTACAATCTTTGAAGAGGTCTGATTCTTGCAACAATCACTTGCTGGAGGTGAAAGAAGAAGTCTGCTATGCCAAAAAGTGTTCCCCCCTTTAGAAATGAGCCAAATCTGGCTTTTACATTGCATGGGTCGAGCCCAGGAGAGAGAAAACGTACAAAACATGGGAGCCCATTCCTCATTGACTGCAAATGCATTAAATCAGCATGGAGGACCTTACAAACCCATACCCTATCATTTTTGACCAAATTGGAGGAGAATGCGACCCATTCTGTATTAAATTTGGTCGCTGAAATGTCACTTCTGGCCATGAACACGCGTCAGAGCCATTTTCTTAACTTTCTCTCTCCAGACTAAACCAAAATTCAAGATTGACCCCAGAATCATGTAGAGAATTTTATAAGCTTTCCAATGATATAAAGAACGTGCAAATCTGAGCTCTGGATCGAAAGATATGGCGATCTGAAGATTTAGGGCACAAAACAGGCAAAAATGGGTTTTGAAATTTTTTCCCGCGCTCCGCCACCTGGACGACACGTGTCGGGCGCTGATTGGATGAGCAATTCTCTCTCCTTCCCTTACCCATGGGTTTTCCTTGAAAGTTTTGACTTTTTGTAATTTTGGAAAATTTCCCATTTTTTCCCCGCGTCCCCGCCACTTGGGACACGTGGCATGATCTGGTTGGAGGACAGGGGCGCGGGGTCATCCTTTACCTTTTAGTTTTTTGGCCAAAACTTTTGCCAAATTCTCTAATTCCTCCCCGAGCTCCACACTCCCCTTCTCCTTAGGACACGTGTCCTCTTTTTATTGGCTCGGGCCAACGCTTCAAACCTTGCCCTTTGAAATTTTGGACGTTTTCCCTTGTGACACGTGGCGTTCCTGATTCGTCCGCGGGCCTGCCGGCTTTTCACGTCCCTCACGTCCCTTTGGCCCGGTTGTCCCGAACTGTCTGGGACAAATTCCTCTGATCCACCCGATTCGGGCTTCCCTGTCCCTCTTTGAGGTGAAGACACGTGGCGTGATTTGATTGGCTCTCGGCTCCTTCGGCTCTCCGTGTCCCACGCGTCCCTATGTCCCAACTGTCCCAGTGTCTGGAAAGTTCTCTGTTTCGGCCGATCCGGGCGGTTCGCGTCCTTCACGTCCTCACGGCCCAGATGTCCCAGCCTGTTCTGCACAGCAGTTAGTCAATTTTGCTTTTACCTTCGGCCGGTTCGCCCTTTCGCGTCCCGCGCGTCCCCATGTCCCAACTGTCCCAGTGCTGCACAGACCGCCTGGAGGCTTTTCGGCCGATTCATGCCCCGACGTCCCAACTGTCCCAAGGACCACCTGGACTAGGACTTAGCCAATTTTCATGATTTTTTCTGGCCCAAGCTTGTTTTTTGCAACTTTTTCACCCTTTTTTAGAACTTGCTCTTTTCTTCTTGGACAGGAGAGTTAGAAAAAATCCGAGGGGACCCTAGAAACATGATTTTTTGCCTTGAATCAATCTATCTTGCTCGGGACTTGAAGAATTTAATGCATGTTATCAATGACCCCAGTGGGATAAAATAATAATGGGATTAAGATGGAGAAATGGAAATCAGATAGGATAAATGGGGTTTAGGATAGACAAGATGGATGATTTGAGTAGGAATGATAGAGTTTTAAATATAAGTGCAATATGATGATGAAGGGAATTGAATGTGGGATGGGGGACAAGCATACCAAAAATTGGTGTCTACATTTGTCCCTTTTTGTTGATTGGTTTTCATAAATAAAACTGCGAGACTAAAAATATAAGTGATAAAAGATGATGATTGAGGTGCTCCCCCTCAAACTAGGGATCAATGAAACGAAGAAAAATCAATCATGAGGTTGAAAGAGATAGATGGATGAAGGGAAAAAATGTGTAGAAAGATGAGGAAAGATGAGAAAATATGCCCCATGTGGAGAATGACTCTACCATTGCATGAGGGGGTTGATAAAAACAAAACCAAAAACAAAATATGGCGTTGATCTTGGAATCGCGTCAATATAGAACATAACATGGCCTCTATGGAGGTGACATTAATTTCCTATAGACCCGTGTGTCATCAAATATAATTTTGAGATGGAGTGAATCCTGTGGGAATCCACTCTGATGGATGTGTAAGCCGTGGGACCAATGGGTCAAAGGCAGACATCAAAAATATGCGCAAACAAATGCAATGGATGGTCAAGACAATGGTCTGACAAAAATACCAGGGGAAAAAGAGGATGAGATATCCTCCATACATGAGGAATTGAGAAAATATGTTTTTGGGTGGGATGAGGATGAAATATGGCCACAGCGGTGGGCTTAAGATGAGAGATGGTGCCCTGATAGGGAACATATAGATCGATGTAATGTGGATTATTGGACGTGATTAAAGATGTGTGATGAGATGGATAGATACGTCAAAGAATAATGAAATAAGCTATGCAATACTATCTAAGGTGTGTTATGAGTAACACACAAGCCTGAAGTAGAAGAAAATATAATTTGATAAGGAAATTGGATGAGACGGGATAAAAGAAGAAAAATAGGGTTGGGTCAACAACAACTAGGTTGGTCGACGGTGACTGGGTCGACACGCTTAAATAAACAACATATACAACCAACAAGGCTCATTTGCACGCCATAAATTTGACAATCGAGAGCTTTGAGAGATATAAAAAATTAAGATTTGAGTGAAATAGAGGCCAATAATAGAGGAAGGAAGTGTCAGAGGTCTCGAAGAGTGGTAAGTGTTGAAAACCTAGCTTAGTTTGGTTTCCAGTTAGTTTTTTATTTTATTTTATTTTTTTGAATTTTTTGTGGGTGTTAGGGGTTAGTCAGTAGTGGCTGAGTGGGTCATCATCAACCTAGAGAAAGTCAACATCGACTTGGCTGGGGTCGACATCGACTAGGGTAGAGTTAGGTTTTTTTGATTAAAAATGATGATTGAATGTTGATGGGTGTTTTTTTGATGGATTTATGTAGGCTCGAGACATGTTATACCTAAGATACATAGTCTTGATGATGTTGGGGAATATCAAGGCCGATGTGATAGATGCAAAGTGATACCACTTGGAGGCAATTATATTGGGAGGATTCAGCCATTATCAAAGGGTGCCCCAAGATACATGGCTAATGATAGAACTGATAGACATATGGGATGCAAGGACCAGTACCTTATGGTTACATAATGGATGTAACACCCTTGATAGTTTTTATTTTCCTCCTTTGCATTTCAAGTGTTGACATGTGATTTTCCTTATAAAGATATGTTCTTTTGATTGTTGGAGATCATGCTTGATATGGACAAATCATTTCTATTCTTAATATCCTTTGACTAAATTGGAATGGCTTCCTTGAATCCATTTTTCACTTCTTTTAGATGAATTGCAATCTGGTTTAAGAGTTGTAAACTTATCTATTAATTTGACTCATCCTTGGATCAATTTCAGTGATCCAAGGAATGTTTTAAATCTGCTCTGTGGAACGAATGGTAAATTGACATTCCATGAATTAAGAGACATATTGACTGAACTTTGTTGTTACAAGTTCTTTGATTTTTGTGTGAACGTATTTCCATTCAGTTGTATGTTGTGCTTGGGTCCTTGGAGATTGATCATGGCAGGAAATTGCTGATGAACACAAAACTACAGCCTATTCATGGCATAGGAAGGATTTGGGATCCTAAAAAGGACCATCCTACATAATCCTAAGCTAGGTAAGAATATTTTCTACCTAAGCTATGTCACTTAATAGAATTCTTATTCTAACCTAAAGCTTCTTATTCTACTTTGTTGGTTGATTGGCATCCTAACCTAAGCTCTGTGCTAAAAGATATGGAAAGGTTACTAGGCTATTAAAATTAACCTAGAACCTAATACTATAAGGTTTTATGATGATCTAACCTAATGCCTAAAACTATTATGTTGTGAATTAATCTAACCTATGTGGAAACTACCTAAGGCTATGCGTTAAGACCTATGGTGGAAATTTGTTGTTAGGGTTATATCCTAAGGTATGTATTATAAACTACCTAAGATCTAACTAAGCAATTTGATCTATCCTAAACTAATGGGTATGAAAGGGGAATTAGGTGGTCGCATGCATTAAGGGCAGATGGTTCCTATGGAATTTATGTTATTGATAAGGTTTTTAATGCATAGGGTACTACCAGTTTTGGCAGGGGCTAGTGACTTGGCGAGGCTTATGTGGAAGTATCACTAAAATAGAATTTCATGTTAATTTTGATTTGGCAATCGCCAGACTTGGAAGGCGGTGGCAAGGAAGGATAGGCAGGAAAATTGGAATTAATGAAACTTATTGATTTCTAGTTTTCATGCACAAACCGTCTTGGAAGGCATGCAAGCGGGTTTGTCTGGGGTTGTTTCACTTTGCATGTTTCACGATTTTTGCTCTGCATGCTCTCTGGTTTTTCGAACCAGTAGATTGAACTGCACTTAATGGCTATTTTTGAAGTCTTAGACTTATTTTCGGTTTGTGGGATTTATAAGAGGCATTGTGGAAAAAGAATATGGTTGTTTGATCTTTCGTGGAGAAGAGGAGAAGTTATGAGCTATGGCTGGAGGTCTCCTTCAATTTGGCAGAAGCACTATCAGGCATGATAGGCTCTAATCTTTAAGATCTCTTGCTTTCTTCTAAATGTTTCATTAAAACAAGTCTCCTCTTTTGAGATTCTTGGCTTGCATGTTTTATCTGGTTACTTGCTTGCTGGGATTTATAATCTCTATTATCTTGGATATGAATCCATGGCAAAAAAAATAATTTTGGTTTGGAAACTTTCTTTGTGTTAGTTTAATAATGAAACATGCATGCGAAGCTTGTTTTAGTAGCTTTGCTTTCCATTTCTGAGAACTTTTATTTGAGGTTGTTGTGTTGGAACTGACTTTCGTTGCAATATGTGAATTCTGAACTTTATGGGAACCTTGAGTTCTGTCTGATCTTGTTCTTGAGTTCCATTTGAGCTTGTATTTGGGCTTCGTGTTTTGATATGAACTTGTGTTGGAGCTTCTTGTTGTTCTAAACCGGTGTTTGGAATCCTAGGTAGCTCTGGACTGTTGTTCAAATTTTGTATATGGCTCTGTACACGTATTTTATTACTTGTGTTTCTCTGAACTATTATTGAAGGTTCGTGTTTTACACCACACTCGTATTTTCTTACTTGTATAGTTCTGAACTCTTGTTTTAAGATCGTGTTTCGTTTTGAGCTAGTATTAGAGCTTCTTGTTTAAAATACAAACTGGAATGGGAACTTCGTGTTGCCCTGAACTTATGATTAGAGACTCGTGTAGCTCTGAACTGTTATTACAAGATCGTATTTTATAGTTCCCTTGTATTTAAATACTTGTGTATAGGTTCTGAAACTTTTGTTGAGACTTCGTGTTTGACTTTGTTATGGTATTTTAAGTTGTGTTTTACTTGTATTAAAAGTTTAAAAACTTATAACTCTTTTGTTGAACTATTGCTCAAAGAAAACTAGGAGAATAGTTAACTGAGTTGTTGGGTAACCTCTTTGAGATCTTAATTGAAAACGTCTTTGTTTGATAAATGGATTTAGTAATTCTTCTTTGAGAACTGTTTCGTCTTTTCTGAGATGGCAATGGCGTTTTATCGGGGGTATTCTTTTCCCCTCTGTTTTGTGGAAACCCGCATCTTCAGATCTTTTAAAATAAGCTCTAGGTTTCGTTTAAAAGAAGAGTTTACTTCTTTAGTGCTCTGAATTGTTATGGTGGGATTACTTTGTCTCTGTTCAGATTTTTTTTGTATTATAGTACTTATTAAATCGAGAACTAATTACTCTTTTGTAATGCAATATTGAAACCTGACAATGGGATTTCAGTCTTTTATTTCATTGATACTTCTGAACATGTTTAACTTACGGATCAGTTTGTTTTTCTATCTCTTGTTGGATATAGTAAATAAACCTTCTGTCTTTGTAAAAGAAATGAATGTGATTCCTTTATAACAGAATGTTGTTTTTAGGACTGTTATGCGTATTTCATTCTGAGATTAGAATTGAAACTTGTGTTTATTGAAGGTAAAGAATTGTAAGGAAAATGGCAGTGTGATTTTCTTCTTACTGTGAGTAGATTTTGTTCTCTCTCTCTGGGAACTAGCTTATGAATTTCTATGTTTGAATTAAAAACGAAAATTCATTTGTTAGTACAATAAAATGAATTATTGATTGGATCATTTTCTAATTATGATACCTTTCTTTTTATTTTTGGGATAAGTTCATTGGTTGAACTTTTCTGTTTTGATTCTCTTATGAAATGGAGATTTCTTTATGATTTGTTTGGTCTTCCTTGTTCAAATACATTTGATGATGTGGTTTATTCGGTTTTATTGAACAGAAAATGTAAGCTTGTTTGGCAGACTGTTTGTTTGACAAGGCTTTGCTTTGTTTGGTTTGAGATGAGTAAGTTTTGTCTCTTGCACTCTATCTTTTTATGGATCCTCCTTGGATGGACTCGAGTAGAGATTAACTCCTGTATGAGTCTACTTTGATTTGTGAACATTGGTTTCTGATCTATAAATGTTAACTTCTAATATGTGGAAGTAGATTTAGACTTGCAGGTAGACTGGTTGATTCTCTATTCCTTCTTGGATTGAAATGGGATTATGTTCTGATGAATATCTTAAATGTTGAATTTTGAGGTAGTTGTCCTCTCAATGAAACCATTAATTCATGTTATGAATTTGTTTCTAGTTTTTCAAATGCCTTGTGTTAAGGCATATTTTGTAATGGTTCTTCTTTTTCTTTTGCTTAGGAGTTAGATGAATCATCCTGGTGTCCCCAGATTTCATCCTGAAAACTGTGACTACCCTATACGAAAAAATTTCATACTTTTAAGTCGTTTTGTGTTTTTATTGCCTGAAAGTTCTTATATTGCGTTAAGATATTCCCAAAGAGCCATATTAGCCTTTTTCGCCAAATACCCAGATGCCCAAAATTGTTCATATTCTGTCGTCGGGATTTGTCTGCGGGAAATTTGTATTTAATTATTTTGAGCCCCGTTTGAGGCTATTTGCGCTCTGTTTTAACTCTGTTATGATTGAACATGTCATTATTCCCATGTACCAAAAGGGTTTTAACTTGGAATATGTTTTGGGCTTTATTTGTGACTTTTGGCAATTTTTCGTGTTTTTGTGTTGTCCCGTTTCGTTTTCTGTGAAATTTCTCTAGAACAATTCCTTTGCCAGGTAAGCCCGATTTTTGGCCTAGAGCAGCTAGAGAACATATATGCACGTTATGCCTAGAGGAAGTCACCATCCGAGGTCTGGATCACTAGGAAAAAGCGAAGTCGTGCACAGAAAAGCCCCTACGGGGCTGGGCGTATTTTTGGAAAACAAAGGATTTAAGCTGCAATGGGAAAAATAGAAGTAGCAGGCAAGGTGGAAATTTTGTACCTACCTAGCAAGGTACTTTTTCCCCTGATATACTTAAGCTGCAGTGGGAAAGTTAGAGTCCGCAGGCAAGTCTTTAGTTGAGTCCGCAGGCAAGTGGGAATTTATTGCCTTTACAGGGTAAAAATTCCCATGGTGAAATAAAAGAAAAGTGACTTAAGTGAAATCATGGGATTTTATTGCCTGCCTTGTAGGGTAAATAATCCAATTGTCAAAGTCAAATCACTTAAGTGGATCATGGGATTTCCGGGGCTGCCTTGCAAGGTAAAAAATCCCATTGTCATAAATTCTTAAAAATAGAATTCTATTATTCCAAAAAGTGTGACCCATCTTAGGTGAATAATAATGCATTAAATAAATATTTGTTAATATTTATTCACCCAATTTTGGCACCCAGGCTTTTGGAAAAGTCAACAAAAGCAAAGTGGAATGGCCAATAATTGGAATAAATTGTTAATTTTTTTTTATTTTATGCAGCCCCTTTTGAAAAGGAATTTACTTTTACACACATTAAATGACACACACACACATATTACACATTCACTTATTTTTTAAAAAAAACACTACATATGGTTTAAAAGCACTATCTGTGAAAATTTGCTTAAGGGTGAATGAAATAATTAATGAAGGCCCTTCAACTTGAAAATGAATTTATACTTATTTAACAAGGGAAACTTAAATAATTTCCTTAAACACTCTCCCTTCATGTTGCTACAAGAGAGAAGCAACTGATGAAGCTTAATTAATTGCCAAAGTGAAGTGCAACATATTTAATTATAGAATTGGATACAATTGGGACTTTATAAGGATATTGTTGTTTTCCTGCAAAAGTAACATTTAGATTTTTCAAAAGAAGAAACCAGGATTAATAAGTTGCATTTCATTGCCAGGAAGAAGGATCTTACTTGCATCAAGCAATTATAGAAACTTGTTAAAATGGTTCCAAATAATGCATAGCTTTGAAGGAAATTGATTTTTAATTCACAGACTGAAGGTTTACAACCATGCTCAAGTGTGCCCCATTTTAAGAAGGATTTGCTCAGGCAATGTGTAAATTAAACATCAAGGATTTTGAGGCTAACAAGCTCCAATTATGGCAAGATTTTTGTGATTCATTTCACTGTGCAATGGAACTTTGGATTCATCTTTTTCTGCAATAGGTGCAGGAGTGATCAGATGTTTCTATGAAAGAGATTTCTAAAAATAGCCAATGTCCAATACATGTGTAAATTAAGTAATGCTTCACAATTTGAGGATTATCCAGGATTGAGACCATTATGCCAAAATTCCATTTCCATTTGAAATTTCAACTGAATGAAATAAGGAATTTTTTCAGACAAAGATTGCCACCCAAGCATAGATACAGATGAATTCTATAAAGAAAAAGCATGCAACGGTTCAGTCCAAGCCCATGGGAAATTCTAATATTTACCATCCACAACTTGAGACAAGATCTATCCAGATCTGAACCTTTTGAAACAATTCCATGTAAAACACAAGAAGTAAAAATCAAGACTTCAGACAAAGATACTCAAAGCTATGTAAGAGAGGATGAAACTTCTCACAACGGAGTTTGCATCACTTCCAAAAATTTCTTGCAAATTAGAGGACTTATATCTAGGCTGTAACCTCTCCATGCTTTCAATTGAAAATCCCCAGATTCCTTCTCCCTTCACTCCAATGCCTTCTTGGAGGAATTTTCAAACTTCACTCATGCCTTACAGATTAAAAGGAGGAATTATTCAAGCCAAATGAATCAACTTCTCCATCCGCAACCCATTACCAGAGTTTGTTATAAGACCCTACAAGGCTTCCATAAAGCCTTGAGGATTAGATCTAGATCTCATAGTTGCAAAAGCTTCCGGCAAAAAGGCTTCATCCTCTTGTTTCGAATGCAGCCCATAGAGAAGACAATGTGAAGGCAAAATTCTAGCTTGCTTCCAATTCCAACTGCTTGCAATTCTAGCTTGTTTCCAGATCCAGCTACTCCCAGATCCAATTTGGTGAGAATCAAAGACAAAAGAATCAGCTGCATGCGGACATGAAAAAGGAAAAGACTACAGGTTTCTTCCTTCTTCTTTCCTCTGACAAAGTAATTGAGCGATCAATTAAATTATACAACTTAATTCTGACAACTTGGAGATAGGATGTACAAAATGAAGTTCTATTTTAAGTTGCCATACATGTCAAGGTCAACTTGCCAAAAGTCAACTACTTGAGATAAAGGATGTAAAAATAGAAGGTTTATTTTAAGTTCCCAAATTCCCCTAAATGTCATGCAAAGAAATTCCACGTGGAGACTGTCAGTTGTTTCTTTTCTCCGATTTCCACAGGTGCCAATTCAACTAAAAGCTTCCAACTTGTAATTGCCCCTCTACATTCTATAAGTAGATGAAGAACCTTTGGGTTAATAATCATAATTTGTAAGCAACAATCTTGTGTTCTAGACTTTGTGTTGAACCCCTGAGAGCCACTTGGAGCAAAGGAATACAAAGGAGCAAGTTTCCGGAGAACTTTGTGTCACGGTGTACTATGTTTCTTACTTTTAATCTTAGATCTCTTAATAAACTTTGTGTTATTTTAGATATGGATCTAGAGTTGCCTTTGTTTTAGAATTCTGTGTTTACCCTATGTGAATGCAAAGCTCTGCCATCTACTGATTCAAAGCACAATTTCTTTATGTAAATGCAATCACGCATAGTGCCCAAAGTAATAATTCCTATACTAAGGCTTCACACATGAACTTCCCCAGGACTTCTATGTGCTTTAAAATTACCTGAGTAGCTTCTATAACTTTCCTTTATTTAAACAGCTGCTTACTTGTTGTAGAATTATTTTGTTATGGTTCATGAACTGAGTAGTTAAAGTAAAACCCCATTTAGATATTAGCATACTTAAATTGACAAATCTGACACGGGAGCCTCACCAGTTAAATGAGGGAGATTTATCTCATGATTGCCTAGGTTTGATGCTATGCAGAAAATCTAGCGAACACATCCTAATGGGAACCATGTTTTAAACCCTTATTTTGGTTAAAGCAAAGATAAATGTTGTATTCTATTATGATAGAATTGTTAGAACAATGAGATGATATGATCTGTTGGTTGCTTAAGGATAATTGATAAGATCAATTAAACTTAAATTTTAGAAGGCAGATATAGTGGATTTTATTATGTTCTTCTCTTGGAAGTGAATTCAATTGGTTAAATGTACTTATTTTCCATTTCCTATTGCTTATATTGATATTTATGATGTCATAATTGTCTCATTAAAGCACAGTTGTTTTAATGGAACAATTATTGGAATGCACTTCGTTTTAAGGCTTAGTGCTTATCATGCTCAGTTCATTGAACTGACCCATGCTAACAATTTTTACAGATGGACTTCGTAAGTGATAAAAGAAGGCAAAACTTATATGATGCATTGGTTGATTTAAGTTTGATTCTTGTGAAGAACTCTGATTTGTTCTTGAGATTGTATTGAAAAAGGAAAAGTAGTATTCTTTTATAATGAAGATGGTTGTTATGCAGTATACCTAAATGCATAAGTCTTGTAAATGTATAAGTTATAGAGATTAATTGAAAGCTGAGAATTTACTTGTATTGGTTGTGTAAATTATCTTGTATTCGTATGATAAAGATGGATTCTATCTTGTTGATATTCATCATATTATTTATATGCTTACTTTGTTATCCTTTAATAAGTTGGATAAAGGGATTTAGTTCAATTCCCTACTTATGATGCAGCTTGTTAAGTTGCAGAATATGATGTTCTTTATCTAAACTATATAATATAGTAATGTAATGAATGTGATGTACATACATTAAGAAATATGGATATTGGGTAAGATATACCCTAACACTTAACATGTAGAGAAAGACTCTTTCTCTTTCTTAATTTCTCATAAACCAAAAAGGTTTGGAAATATGATTACAGTTTATTAGACTTCAAATTGTATGAAGTCTACTTTAAATTGGATATACATTTGGATGTTGAATCTTTCCAAAAATTTATTGTACTTTTTAAATAAGACATATTATAACGATGTACAGTTACAATTAATTGACAATTTAACTATGTGATTAAATATTAAAAGTGACCATGAAAATAACGAAGTTCTTAATGGGCTAAATGAAGCAAATTTAGGAAGAACTTATTGATGTGTTGGACTAGGGTTTGGAAGGGTTGTAGTAATCAAGAAATGATCCAAACTAAAAAATCATTAACAATCTCCTTGGGGGTATGTACATCTTAATGAGGCAGTTTCTGTAGGATATTGGTACACGCCAACTGCAGGGTTGTACTTTCGAGAAGGCTTGGGTCTTCTCAAGAATACAGCGTTGTAGTTGACATGTGGCATCACCCTTCCACATTGATCATCTATATCTACACACATTTAGAACTCGGACTTCAACCTAGTTTTTCTCTAGGTCTGGATAGGAGCATATTTAGGATAGGAATTAGCTTCCAAAGGCTTAGGGTACGTTTGCACATTCGGATGACTTAGGTCAAACTAGTATGCCCATCTACCCTAAGCCTTTGTGAGCGTCTTCCTATAATAGGTTATGTTTCTATCTAGGGCTAGGGTAAAACCTAGAACAAGTGGACTGACGGTAGTCAATAAAGACCAATCATGATAATAGAAGAGTGAGGTGAAGGAAGTATTCCAAAATGACAAGTATGCCATCTAGGAATAATGACATATACATTATGTTATAAATTTTTGGACAAAGTATCACAAATTGTTGGTTGCGGTGTCCCATGTCACCAAGTTTAAAACAACGCGATGTCAGATGAATATTGGTAACAGATATTCAGATATGTTCTTTAAACAGATCACTCAGTACCTGTGTAGGGTAGGATGACAAAGTATACAAAGTATACAATAGGTATTCAATGCATAAGATAACATAAATAGATTGGTATCTTACCGAGTTATGAAATGAATAGATCAGTAAATCACCAAGTCATTACAGCTACATATGTTTATCCATTGAATTTGATAGGCATGGAATGTTTGTTCTAAATAAAATTTTCTTGTAACAGAAAATGGTGAGAACAATAGAAAATGTTGCAAATAACCCTCCACCTGAGGAAGGAGTGACAACTACCCAGAAACATGATGAGATCCTTGCTGCACTGTTAGAAAAAAGAGATCATTTGGCTATGCTGGGACAACAAGTAATGGGTAATGAGGAGGAAGAAGAAGATGATAAAAATAATCAGCCACCTACAGGGGATAACGCCAATGTGGGTGTTGATAATAACAATGTTAACATACCTATTTATCCTTAGAACAAAAAGGCTATGCTAGCAGCAGAACTCACTAATTATATAAAAAGGATAAGTCCACCTAAGTTTTATGGCACCACATTAGGAGATGGGGCCGAGAACTGGCTCAGTGAAATGGAGAAATACTTTGCAATAAGAAATTTCTTAGAAGAAACAAAGGTGATATGAGGAGCATATCAACTTTCACACGAAGCATCTTTGTGGTGGGACAGCCGCAAGGATGAGTTGAAAATTGATGAATCTAATATCACATAGGACCAATTTAAGGGTTACTTTAGGCAATGATGGCTGCCACAACTTTACCATGATCAGAAAATGACTAAATTTTAGAACTTAGCTCAAGGAAAGCTAACTGTAACTGAGTATTGGGAGTGATTTACAAAACTCCTTAAGTATGCTCCTCAGTCCCAAACTGATGAGAAGTTCAGGATATAATAATTCATCATGGGAGTAAATCCCTTATAGGAGGAGAGGTGGATGTTCACAGACCAACCATGATGGAAGGGGTTGTTGAAAAATCCATAAGGCAGGAACAAAAATTAAAGGTAATTTCTGCTCACAAGGAGGAAGTAAGGAAGAAGAATGCCAACTCCTCTTCATCCTCTATTGCACCCAAGAAAAGACCATGGAAGAAATTCGGAATGAAAAGTAAGTTTTCATCTAATACAAATAGGAAAGCAGAAACAAACAAGTTTGCTGGTAATACGCAGAACAACTTTGCCAAGAATAATAATAATGGACAGAAGTCCTATGGGGGTCAGAATGATAACTCTAAGGCTGAAATTAAACCTGAGCCTAGGAAGGGACCTATACGAGGCTACTATAACTATGGCAAAGATCATTACGCAAATCAATGTCCTTTAAAGAAGGAAGATCTCAATCAGTAGCACAAGATACATGTTGCAGTAGCTAACAAGCAGGCTGAGAAACATGCCACACCCATAGAAGTTCCGGGTAAGTTATTTGGTTTACCAATAACTATTATTTTTGATACCGAAGCTACTGAATGTTTTATTTCTAGTAAATTAACATCAAAATTAAAAAGAAAAGTTGGAAACATGGATAAAATATGGACTGTATAGTATGGTAATAATGCTGTTCATATGGTTAGTATGTGTATTTTTGGAGCAGTCCTTGATTTACCTAACTTTTCCACAGAGGTTGATCTTTATGTTGCACCTTTAGGGTCTTATGATGTAATCATAGGTGTTAATTGGTTAGCAGAACATAAGGCTAAAGTGGACTATTTTGAAAAACAAATTAGTTGTTTAGACGACCTACAAAAAACAATAGAGATTCAAGGTGTGAAACGTGAGATTTATGTTAGAAAACTGTCAGCTATGCAACTTAAAAAGGCTGAAAATAAAGGATGTACCTTATATGTAGTAAAAATTACTGAATCAATAGAAGAAAGCAGCGATATTATGGAATGATATCCATTGTTACGAGACTTCAATGATGTATTTATGAAAGAATTTTCAGGTTTACCACCCAAAAGGGAGTTTGAATTCACGATTGAAATCAAACTAGGTACTGAACCTATTTCTAGGGCACCTTATTGAATGAATACGATAAAATTAGTAGAGCTTAAGGCTATATTGCAAGAAATTTTTTCTAAGGGTTTGATTAGACTAAGTGTTTCACCTTGGGGTGCACTCGTAATTTTTTTGAAAAAGAAAGATGGAACACTTAGATTGTGCATTGATTATAGAAAGTTAAACAAGGCAACAATCAAGAATATATATCCACTCCATAGGATTGATGATTTATTTGATCAGATGCGTGGAGCATCGGTATATTCTAAGATAGATATTCGATTTGGATGTCATCAACTATGAATTAAGGATGAGGATATTCATAAAATAACTTTCAGAACAAGTTATGGACATTATGAGTTTACAACTTTACCTTTTGAATTAACTAATGCACATGTGGCATTTATGAATTTAATGAATAATATATTTTAAGAATACTTGGAAAAATTTGTGCTCGTATTTTTGGATGACATTCTCATATATTCTAAAAGCATTGAGGAGCATCATGAGCATTTGAAAATAGTTTTGGAAATTCTAAGAAAGAGACGATTGTTTGGTAAGCTATCCAAATGTTCCTTTTATGACACATAAGTGCACTATCTGGGACATGTAATTAGTAAAGATGGAATTGTTGTAGATCCTTCAAAAATTATAGCTATAATAGAATGACCTACACCAAAGAATGTACATGAAGTTAGAAGCTTCATGGGACTTGCTGACTACTATAGGAAATTTGTAAAATACTTTTCTAAGATAGTTGCGCCAATAACTTCCTTATAGAAGAAAGATAAAAAGTTTGTTTGGAGTGAGAAATGTGAAATTGCATTTAAAACCTTGAAGGAACAATCAACTTCAACACCTATTCTTGCAGCACCAGATCCTAATGGAGATTTTATGGTGGTAACTAATGCATCTGGTGAAGGTCTAGGAGGTATTTTGTTACAAAGTGGTCATGTTATATCATACGAAAGTAGAAAACTTAAGTTACATGAGTTGAATTATGCTCCAAATGATTTAGAGCTTGCTGCCATTGTTCATGCACTTCAAGTTTGGAGGCATTATCTACCTAGTAAACCATTTGAGTTAAAAACTGATCATCTTGGGCTAAAGTACATTTTTACTCAGCCAAATCTAAATGTAAGACAACGAAGGTGGTTAGAGTTTTTTTCTCAATATGATTTTGACATAAGTTACATTAAAGGAAAATAAAATAGGGTGGCTAATGCTCTAAGTCATAGGAAGCACATTTATGCTCTTATAACACTTATAACTCAGTTTAAGGATGAAGTAAAAAGTGTTATGGAATCTGATTCTTGATTTCAACAAGTAAAAGCAACACTTGCTACGATTTGAGGTATAAAGGTTTTCACTTTGATAGAGAAGAAATCTTATGATTTGAAATTTTTTTTATGTACCTTTGCTTAATGATTTGAGAAAGAAATTGTTAACTGAATTTCACAATTCACCTTTTTTTGGACACCCTGGCATTACTAAGATGCTTGCTGATATAAAATAACAATATTTCTAGAAAGGAATGAAAAAGGATGTTATTGATTTTGTGACACATTGCCTTAAATGTCAACATGTTAAAGCGGAACATATGCACCCAGCCGGTTTGTTGTATCCCCATAGTATACCGCAGTACAAATGAAAGGTAATGAGTATGGATTTTGTACAAGGGTTACCTATGTCGAGAAATAAGCATGATGTTATCTTAGTAGTTGTTGATAAACTAACAAAGGTAGCACATTTTATTGCTAGAAATCTGAAGGATGATTCTCCTATTTGGCAAGAAGATTTATAGAAATTTTCAGATTACATGGAGTACCTGAGTTAATCATTTCGGATAGAGATCCTAGAATGACATCAAGATTTTGGAAAACACTTAATGCAGCTCTAGGAACTAAGCTAAATTTCAGTTCTGCGTATCATTTGGAAATAGATGGGTAGACTGAAAGAGTAAATCAAGTTTTATAAGATATGTTACGAATGTATTGCATGGATCAACAATATAAGTGGGAAGAGTATCTTCCATTAGTTGAATTCGCATACAATAATACATATCATGCTTCTCTTAATATGACACCTTTTGAGGCACTTTATGGAAGGAAATGTAGAATCCCTGTTAGTTGGGATAACATAGAAGATAGATAGGTAATTGGACTTGAAATCCTTATGGAAATGGAACAACAAGTTAAAATGATTTGTGAACGCTTGAAAGAAGCAACAAATAGGAAAAAGAGTTATGTTGACTTAAAGTGGGTTGACAAGAAATTTGAACTTGGTGAGAAGGTTTTTCTTTGGGTTAAACCGAAAAAGAGTTCTATAAATTTTGGCAAGGCTGCCAAGTTATCATCACGTTACTTGGGACCTTTTGAAATAGTTGAAGTAATCAACCCTATAGCTAATCATTTAGCATTACCACCTACTTTGTCACGAATGCATGATGTTTTCCATATTTCTATGCTTAAGAAATACATTTCAGATTTATCACATGTGTTAAATTGGAATTCCTTACAGGTCCAAGACCCAGGAATAATCGTGGTTAAACCCATATGAGTGCTTGAAACCTACCAGTTGCATTTAAGAAATCGAGAAATAAGTCAATGTAAGGTCCTGTGGGACCAGTTTAATGAAGAGAGTGTAACTTGGGAAAATCTAGAGGATATGAAAATTGATTTTCCATATCTATTTGAATAGAATTGATTTTGTTGATTGATAAAAATTTATGATTTTATCTTTATATGACAATAAGTATGTCATTTTTGGGCAGATATTATTTGATTTGAATAAACAACTATTTAATGTTGATTTCTGGAACTATAAGATTTTGGTATATTTGACTAAGGATAAGAGAAGTGAATGAATTGATTGTCCTTGGTGTAAATTATTAAAAGAGGTAATCATCGGGACGATGATTCTTTTAGGAAGGAAGCATGTAACACCCTTGACAGTTGTTATTTATATTTCAAGTGTTGACATGTGATTTTCCTTATAAATATATATTCTTTTGATTGTTGGAGATCATGCTTGATATGGAAAAATCATTTTTGTTCTTAAGATCCTTTGACTGAATTGGAATGGATTCCTTGAATCCATTTTTCACTTCTTGTAGGTGAGTTGCAATCTGGTTTAAGAGTTGTAAACTTATCTAGTAATCTGACTCATCCTTGGACAATTTCAGTGATCCAAGGAATGTTTTAAATCTGCTATGTTGAACGAATGGTAAATTGACATTCCATGAATTAAGAGACATATTGACTGAACTTTGTTGTTACAAGTTCTTTGATTTTTGTGTGAACGTATTTACATTTAGTTGTATGATGTGCTTGGGTCCTTGGAGATCGATCATGGCAGGACATTACTGACGAACACGAAAATACAGCCTGTTCAGCGCATAGGAAGGATTCAGGATCCTAAAAAGGACTATCCTACGGAATCCTAAGTTAGGTAAGAATATTTTCTACCTAAGCTATGTCACTTAATATAATTCTTATTCTAACCTAAAGCTTCATATTCTACTTTGTTGGTTGATTGGCATCCTAACCTAAGATCTGTGCTAAAGGATATGGAAAGGTTACTAGGCTATTAAAATTAACCTAGAACCTAATACTATAAGGTTTTATGATTATCTAACCTAATGCCTAAAACTATTATGTTGTGAATTAATCTAACCTATGTGGAAACTACCTTAGGCTATGTGTTAAGACATATGGTGGAAATTTATTGTTAAGGTTATATCCTAGGTATATATTATAAACTACCTAAGGTCTAACCTAAGCAATTTGATCTATCCTAAACTAATGGGTATGAAAGGGGAATTAGGTGGTCGCATGCATTAAGGGTGACGATTCATATGACATTTATGTTATTGATAAGGTTTTTAATGCATAGGGTACTGTCAGTTTTGGCAGGGGCTAGTGACTTGGCGGAGGCTTATGTGGAAGTATCACTAAAATGGAATTTCATGTTAATTTTGATTTGGAAATCGCCAGACTTGGAAGGTGGTGGCAAGGAAGGATAGGTGGGAAAATTGGAATTAATGAAACTTATTGTTTTCGGTTTTCATGCACAAACCATCTTGGAAGGCATGCAAGCGGGTTTGTCTGGGGTTGTTTCACCTTGTATGTTCCATGATTTTTTCTCTGCATGCTCTCTGGTTTTTCGAACCAACAGATTGAACTGCACTTAATGGCTATTTTTGAAGTCTTAGACCTATTTTCGGTTCGTGGGATGTATAAGAGACAATGTGGAAAAAGAATATGGTTGTTTGATCTTTCGTGGAGAAGAGGAGATATTGTGAGCTCGGATGGAGGTCTCATTTGATTTGGCAAAAGAACTATTAGGCATGATAGGGTCGAATCTTTAAGATATCTTGCTTTCTTCTAAATGTTTCATTAAAATGATTCTACTCTTTTGAGATTCTTGGCTTGCATGTTTTATCTGGTTACTTGTTTGCTGGGTTTTATAATCTCTATTATCTTGGATATAAATCCATGGTAAAAATAACATTGGTTTTGAAACTATCTTTGTGATAGTTTAATAGTGATACATGTATGCGAAGCTTGTATTAGTAGCCCTGATTTCCATTTGTGAAATTTGTATTTGAGGTTGTTGTGTTGGAAAGGACCTTTGTTGCAATATGTGGATTCTGAACTATATGGGAACCTTGAGTTCCGTCTGAGCTTGTTGGAGTTTGTGTTTTACTTGAGCCTGTAATCAAGCTTGTATTTGGTTTGGATCTTGTTCTTTGTTTCGTGTTTGAGGAAAGCTGGTGATGGAGGTTCTTGATGCTCTGACCCGTGTTTGAAAATCTTAAGTAACTTGGGACTGTTGTTGAAGCTCGTATGTGGCTCTGTACCCGTGTTTTATTCTTGTGAAAATCTGGACTATTAATGGAGGTCATGATTTACACCGTACTCATATTTTATTACTTGTATAGTTATGAACTCTTGTTGAAGCTTGTGTTTCATTTTCAGTTGGTATTAGGGCTTCTTGTTTAAATATAAGTTGGAATGGGAACTTCATGTTGCCTTGAACCTATGTTTAGAGACTCGTGTAGCTTTGAACTGTTATTGTCGTATTTTATACTTCCTTCGATTTAAATACTTGTGTAGTTCTTTTGTTGAGACTTCGTGTTCAAATCTGTTATGGTATTTTGAGTTGGGTTTTACTTGTATTAAAATTTTAAAAACTTATAACTCTTTTGTTGAACTATTGTTCAAAGAAAACTGGGAGAATAGTTGGCTGAGTTGTTGGGTAAACTCTTCGAGATCTTAACTGAAAACGTCTTTGTTTGATGAATGGATTTGGTAATTCTTTTTTGAGAACTGTTTCATCTTTTCTGAGATGGAAATGGTGTTTTATCAGGGGTATTCTTTTCCCCTCTGTTTTGTGGAAACCTGAGTCTTCAGATCTTTTAAAATAAGCTCCGGGTTTCATTTAAAAGAAGAGTTTATTACTTTAGTGCTATGAATTGTTATCGTGGGTTTACTTTTTCTATGTTCAAATTGTTTTTGTATTTAGTGCTTATTGAATTGAGAACTAATTACTCTTTTGTAATGCATTATTGAAACCTGACAATGGGATTTCAGTCTTTGAGTTCATTGATACTCTGAACATGTTTAGCTTAATGATCGGTTTGTTTTTCTATTTCTTGTTGGATATAGTAAATAAACCTTGTATCTTTTTAAAAGAAAGGAATGTGATTCCTTTGGAAAAAAATGTTTTTTTTAGGACTGTTATGCATATTTCATTATGAGATTGGAAATGAAACTCGTGTTTATTGAAGGTAAAGAATTATAAGGGAAATGGAAGTGTTCTTTCTTCTTACTGTAAATCGATTTTGTTCTCTCTCCTGGGAATTAGCTTATGAATTTCTATGTTTGAATTAAAAGTGGAAATTCATTTGTTAGTAAAATAAAATGAATTATTGATTGGATAATTTTCTAATTAAGATCCCTTTCTTTCTATTGCTAGGATAAGTTCATTGGTTGAACTTTTCTGTTTTGATTCTCTTATGAAATGGAGATTTCTTATGATTTGTTTGGTCTTCCTTGTTCAAATCATTGTAGAAATGATGTAGGAAGAGATTAGATTATTCAGTTTTATTGAATTGAAAATGTAAGCTTGTTGGTAGATTGTTTGTTTGACAAGGCTTTGCTTTGTTTGGTTTGTGATGAATAAGTTTTGTCTCTTGCACTATATATTTTTAAGCATCCTCCTTGGATGGAATCGAGCGGAGATTAACTCCTGTATAAGTCTACCTTGATTGGTGAACGTTGGTTTCTGATATTTAAATGTTAACTTCTAACATGTGGAAGTAGATTTAGACTTGCAGGTAGACTGTTTGATTCTCTATTCCTTCTTGGATTGAAATGGGATTCTGTTCTGATGAATATCTTAAATGTTGAAATTTAAGGTAATTTTCCTTTGAATGAAACCATTAATTCATGTTATGAATCTGTTTCAGTTTTTTAGATTTCTTGTTTTGAGCATAGTTTGTAATGGTTCTTCTTTTACTTTTGCTTAGGAGTTAGATGAATCACCCTAATGAGAACCATGATTTAACCACTTCTTTTGGTTAAAGAAAAGATAAATGTCATATTCTATTATGATAGAATTGGGAATAATGAGATGATATGATTTGTTGTTTGATTAAAGATAATTAATAGGATCAATTAAACTTTAATTTTGTAAGGTAGATATAGTGGATTATATTCCGTTCCTCTCTTGGAAGTGAATTCATTTGGTTAAATGTACTTCTTTTCTGTTTGCTATTACTTATATTGATATTTATGATGTCATAATTGTCTCATTAAAGCAGAGTTGTTTTAATGGAACAATTATTGGAATGCACCTCATTTTAAGGCTTAGTGCTTATCATGCTTAGTTCATTGAACTAAACCGTGCTAGCAATTTTTGATGGACTTTGTAAGTGATAAAAGAAGGAAAAACTTATATGATGCATTGGCTAAATTAAATCTAATTCCTTATGAAGACTTCTAATTCATTTTTGAGATTGTATTGAAAGAGGAAATGTAGTATTTAAATATCTATTATTCTGTAGGAAATTATTTTATTATCTCATAATATCTATTATTTAAATATTCTAATTGAGATAATGCCCACATATCCACCTCACCTATACACCTCATCTAGCCACCTCACCCTAAGACCTATTCTTAGTATGTTGCCATAACTAACTAAGACCTACCTAAACCCTAAAATCAAAGCCTACATTCCCTCTAACCACATTCCTACCTGTTAGAAGGAGGCTTCCATTCTAATCCTTGGGGGAAAGGAATGAGATTTTGAAAAATCAAGGGGATATGGCCAATTTAGTAAACCTATGAAATCCCACCCTAACTGACATCGACTACCCTAAACCGTCTCCGGTGAACTTGGAACCACCGTCAGTTACCCTTTTAACCCCAAAATAACCTTATTTTCAAGGTTGGAAGTTGGAAGTTGGAAAACATTGGGAGAAATTTGACGAGAAAGAACACATCTCAGAGAGATAACGCATCTTTAGAGAGTAAATTCTAGAAAAAATTGCATCCAAGGAAGGAGATTGAGCATCTTCTCCTGCACAACCATCCCAACCATGATTTGATCTATCCAATCAAAGAGGAGTGTACATGAAGCCCATGCAGAAGCTTTTCTTCAATTGGTGATCACTTGTAACCTTCAAACCCATCATCAACACCTCCATCCCTCACACACAGGCATTCAAGAACTAAATCCAAGTAAGTATAACTTCATACTTTCCTGGTTTATTTTATTTCATCATCTGTTTATCATCCATTGTTTATCTCACCCCTATTAACCTTCTCCCACATTTTCACCTCCATATACTCACTAAAACCTCGAAAAATCCTATTCTAGTCACCTAATATTTCATCCCGACCAACCAAAGTCCTTTGTGTAATCACAAAGGAGACCCCAGCTTGTTCTATGACATGTCCAGATCTCACAGTAACCGACATTGGTTATAACTAACCGCCGTTGGTCACCCCTGACCGACACCGGTCTTTGTATTTTCCCACACATCCTAGAAAAGTGACCCACCCACCTAATTTAATCTTGTTCTCATTCACCTATGATCTACCTGAGACCTCTGTTAAACCTGCAGAACCCAGAACCAATCATTTGACCTTTGGATTTTATTCTAGCTTAGCATGTTAGATTAGATCTATTTCTTATTGTTTTTTTAAGTGAGATACCTAAATCATTTTAAAATAACAATAGGATTTATTTTGTTTACAACATTGAATTATTTAAAAATAGTGGACTGACAACCATCTAGGAATTATCACACTTCCCAGATCTAGCATACACTAGGTAGTTCACTGCCCATATTGTTTAATTCCTTCTGGTGGTCTTATTTTCATTACAGGTAGTTCTTCCTAGCCAAAAGGAAGCTCTCAAGATCAGCTGTGAATTCAAAAGTCATACGTGTGCAATATCCCATCAACCAACATTTGAACAGGTATTCCTCCTATGCCTGTTACCTTATCTGTTTCATCAACACTTCAAAGAAACGATCTAAGAAAATGGTGAAACATTTTGGCACGCCTGGTGAGACCCATCCAGGGTTCCTTGCATTTTATTCATTCCTAGGAAAAAACAATGTATTTGTTTCCCTTTTGAAAAGCGTACACACTAATTTTCTTCCCTGGTAATCCACCTCCTCTTTCCATTTGCTCTAAAGGAAACTTTTCTTTTGGTGTAATTAAAAAGAACAATTTCTTCATGTTTTCTGCATTGTAGTGAAAGAGCATCCCTCTTCCTCTTCACCTTATTATGTCATCCAATTTCACATTTTGATTTGGGCTTAAAAATAAGTGCATTCCATTCTGATTTATTGCATTAGCTCACATTAATTAAGGGCAACCTATACGCTGGAAGTCATGACCAGCTGATGGTTGACAAACAAATCGTAGAAAAGCACTTCTATCCTTTTCTCTTTCTCTGAGTCTTACCAAACCACACAAAAATTCAAAATACATACATTCTTAAACAACATTCTACCTGGAAGAAGCTATAGGTGATCACACGATCATGAAACAGTGGGCATCTAGCTCATTGCTCTGTCGAGTCATACTTCAGAGCGAAGCCCGCCCCCACCATAAAATACCTGAAACCTCACCTTTTAGATCTCCTTCTTTGTAGGAAGCCATCCTCACCAAAAAATCTATTTCACAATTCATGTGTCAGTCCCTAAATAGAATAAGCTAAACAAACATAATAGAAAAGGCACTCCTAGGATCACATTTTCTTAGTCTTTTTTCTTGGCTTGCGTTTTAAGGTGAGAGATCACGTTCGTCACTTTTTTGTTCATCCTTGCATGCTCCTCATCATAGCTGGTGTATTCCAACTTCATCTGAGTGTGCCTGGGCCATATCATCATCATTATCAGAATTTTGGGTCTAATTCTACATCATATTTTAATTCACAACCACTTTCTTTCATCATTGTTTCAATTTCACAGTAACCGTCATCAGTTACCTCTGACCGCCATTGGTTATACCTAACCAATTTTGGTTCCAGGTCCTTTTGCTAACCTACTCAAAAGGACATTTTACTTTACTTTCTTCCACTTTTCACAATCTCTGTCACTGTCATTATTCCCATTGATGTTGTAAAAATTATTAGATTTGGCATACTTGTCAGATTTCACCTTCTGCCTTATTTTTCACTCACTGTCATTTTCTACAGAGACCGGCAGCGGTTACCCCTGACCAGCGTCAGTTTTCCCTAACTGATATCGGTTAGCTTATTTCACATTCCAGCGACCATTTTCTACTTCATCCAATTTTTATCACCAGATTCACCTGTTCTACCTGTTCTCTACGTCATTTACAGAGAAGCATCCCTAACTTAACAATACTGGTTCACATGGTGCTAACCCGAAGACAAGCAAGCGCACTTGTATTTCATGCCAGTTGTCAACCACTCCCACCTAGTCCTTCACCACCTTTTATTTTATCACCAGGCATGGATTGCATCTAGTCTACTACTATCACCACTGGAGATGAGTAGTTCACATGACTTTTTGACCAAAACCTTGTAGCCTTGCAGTTTTACCTTTCCCACTCGTCCACTCGAGACACCTTGGGTCAGTTGATATACAACATGCCCGTATTTATCCCCCCAACTCTCGCACCCACTCCTGCATCGACCCCATGTGACTCCGTGCTTCCCGTGTCCACCTTACCCCCAACTATTTCGTAGTTAGGTTCTATACCCGCTATGACTGCCGCATCTGCTATCTCTGTGATGCCCATTACATCCACCTTACCCTTGACGACTACCCCAAACAAAACCTCATCCACCCCTAATGTCTCATACATACCTGTAGCTACATTCCCACCTCCAGTGTCAGTGACTCCTACCCCATTTCAGAACGTGGTTCTTTCCATTCCACAATCATTAGCCCCTATTGCCACTAGGGTTACCACGACCCTTCCACCCTCGTATTCATACTACCAACAACTTCCTGTTTCATCCATTATTCATTCTAGGCACATACCCTCTATTTCACTGCCTTCTTCTCCACCACCCTATATGGCAGCCCCATACACTAAAGTGCCACTCCTGTTATATTCCCAAAACCAACCTCCTCGTGCCTTAGGAGGCATCCAATCATCATAACCCACCAATGACCTAATTAAATTGATGTTGGAAAAGATGTAGACATTGGAGGCATCAGTTTCTGGCTCCTGCAACACTCTCACCTATGATGATATTTGCAACGAGCCTATTCACCCATCCATTCCTATCCGTTCATACCATGTGCATTGGGAAATGCCTAAATTCAATCGTTTTAATAGCAAAGAAGACCCACAACAACATTTACGGTCGTTTAAACATGGGTGTTATCTGATCACTCATGATGATGCCTTGCTTTTGAGAACTTTTCCCATGTCCTTCACCGGACTTGCATTAGATTGGTATAGTAGGTTACCTAAACACTCTATATTCTCATTCAATTAGGTAGCCCAAGCCTTCTTGGATCATTTCTCTATCAATATTGTCAAGAAGGTTACCATGACCGATCTATATTCCACACGTCAGTATGAGGATGAATTTATCACAGATTTTGTCACTCACTGGCGCAGCCTAATCAATCAACTTACCTTCTAACTACCACAAATTGAACTCATCGAGCTCTTCACATGGGCTTGTGCTAGACATATCTCCTCGACCTTATAGGTCCAAACCTTTTGAACATTTGATGAGGCATTCACTATGGAATGAAAGTTAGAGATTTGGGCCATCGAAGAGAAGAAAATCCAATTACGCAATAATAATTCGACATTCAAATTGAATGATACCTCTTCTTCTTCCAAAACACAAACCAATTATTCAAAAGCTAAAGGCACCGCTAACGCAGTGGTACTCAAGGCTGGCCCAACTCATCCGTCAAATCAGGCTACACCCGTATCTAATCTCTCACCTGTCTAGAATTTTCAATTCAGACGAGAGCAGCGAAAATATACCCCAATTGAGGAACCTTACTCTTTTGTCTTAGAAAATCTTATCAAAGATAGAGCCATCACCCTTCCACCTATAAAACCACACACTGGTTTTGACCCTGCTTGCCCCATGCCCGCATGGTATAAAGAACATGATTTTTGTAACTATCATCGTGTAAAGGGTCATAGTGATGACAAATGCATCACTTTCAAGAATATTTTCCAAGAAATGCTCAAGAAAGGTGAGTTAACTGTGGATAATTCCAATGCCACCCCTAACCAAAATCTACAAATCTTCAAAAAATCGTTTCCTAACCATGCCCCTTCATCCAATCAAATCGGTGAGACATCAACTCATGATACCCATACCCGCAAGGTTCACACTATCTTTAACGAGGTACCTATCACCTCTCAATTACCCCACATTCCTTCCATATAGGCCATCCTAGCCTGAAATCCTCCTTCCGCATTGGAACCAACCTCCCCTATTCCTTCACCCACAGAGGAACACCTTTCATCTCCTTCATCACCAACAGAGGGGTCTTCCTCTAACATTGAGACCATCTTACCCCTAGCTTCACCACTTAGAGAACCTTTACCTATAGTACCTCCTCCACCCATAGAGGAGCTCCCATTATCTCCTCCACCCACAGAGGAGCACCCATTGCCTCCTCCACCCACAGAGGCATGCTGATCTATTCCTCCACTTATAGAGGATATCCCATCATCTCCTCCACCCATCATAGACCTAGTTGAGATACCTTTGCCTCTTGGCAAGCATTCTCCATCAGCTACCTAAAATCCAACAGACCTACTTTCGGGTCTCTTACCCATGGAAGCTGAAGCTAGCCAATTCCCCATCTCTAAGACACATTTTATAGGAATTCCCATTAGGTCCTCACCAACTCCACCCACAGACATGCCATTCTCACATTTAGCTAATCACTTAGATTATGTGGATAGGGATTTACTATGGGGGTTCCTCTTACTCCCCATCTCAACAAAGATGTAGAGATCCCTGGCTGATACCTCCACTATCTACCCAAACACATCTCGACCAATCACACCAAATACAACCACTTATGTCGCAACCACTTCCATGATACTTGTTAGCGCTCAAACCACACCCTTACCCATATCCCAACCTACATCTAAACCCAAACCCACACCTACAAAATTTTCCTCAACTAAACTTATTACCACTTTAGGGGTAACCCCGACCACCAACCTTACTCATCCACCTATTAAACTAGAGTTAGCTACATCCTCCAATGTCAATACCACACCTACTCTGACACCCAAACCAAAGATAAAAATTCATCAACCTCATACCCCAATCACACCAATCACACCCACACTTGTCCCATCTGTCTTAAGACCTCAGCTACCCAACATGGTCAAGCAACCTTCACCCATCCATAAACCAATAACACAACAACCCATTCCTTCCTCACAAACCTCTAACCTACCCAGGCACACAACATGACTTACACCTGCACCTGCAGTATTTTTACCACCAATACCTCCAATACCTTAAGCTATTGCTTCACTACCCACTACACTTCAGTCATTGTCCCTCACACCCCAAGTACGACCCGTGTCATCTACCTTCACAACACCCCCGTTATCCCCATGGGTAACTCACCCTCTTCCTCTATCTTCTTTTCCTTCTAGACCTTGTACACCCACATCACCTTTACTCAAGAAGGTGCAACCCAAAAACAAAACCCCACTACCCCACCGTAAGGTAGTCAAAACAAACCCACACCCTCCTACCTGTCCATCTACTATACCCCTACCCAAACAAACACAATCGATACCTAAAACCACACCGGCACCTAAAACCGTAACTCGACCTGTTCCTACTCTTCCAAAAATAGTTCCTTGATAATCAACCACACCTACACCCAAACCCACATTCACTTCCCATTTTGATCCACTAGCAAGGTCCTATGCCAAAATTTTAACCAACCCCCTCGAGACTTCTGTTATCACCTTACCGCCACTCCGACCTTATGACCCCCTAAAACCCAAGCCAAAAGGGTTTGATGATACTAAAATTTGTGCATACCAGTGTGTGCCAGGGTATGATGTGGAGAACTGCAAGGCCTTGAAAACCATCCTTATTCAATTATGTCCACCATAAATCAACTTTGATGACGACGACCTTCTTGACGAAGATCCTTCTTCACCAACACCCATTCCCACATTACCCACTCAACAACCACAACCTCCACCCTCATGTCTCCTAGATCCATCCCCAAGATTTGAAATTAACATGGTTCGCATCCAAGAACTTACCACGACACCACCCAAATGTCGTTGCACCCAACTCACCTCATAAGGCTTTTCTCCTCCAGTAGGTTTTTTCCCTTCATGTCATTATACCACTCATCCTACACCTTCTCCATTTGCCAACTACCCTCAAATCAACATGATACATGTCACTACACGTGTGCAAAAGGGAAAAGAAAAGGCAACTGACCCACCAACCAATCCTATACCCAACATACCATCTACACCCATACCTGAAATCACTATCCGCAGCCCCACATATCCCATTTCTAATGGCATCACACATCGCACCATGCTCAAACAACTACACCAATCTCCCCTCAAAATGTCCTTATATGACCTCATCCAAACCTTGGAATCCCATCATTAAGCCCTCATAGAGGTTCTTCAATCTATTGAGGTTTTACCCAATGACCCTACACCCGTAGCCTCCATTATCACACCCCATCATGTAGCCTCTCTCACCAAATTACCACCTTGATCCTCACCTCACCTTGTTCACCAAGTGGCATCCCTTAGCTTCTCAGAGGAGGAGATCACGCCACACCAAAACGATGACCCGGACCTAGCCCTCTTCATCTCCGTCCACATTGATGACATACGGGTATGCCGTGTGGTGATTGATGGAGGCACTAGCATTACAATCATTTCATCCCATGCATTTTCTCAAATTCACATACCTAACAATTACATGCATACACATCCGGTCATGTTGCGTTCATTCAACGACGCTATCACCTCCACACTAGGCACTGTCATACTTCATGTTCGCGTGGGCCCTCTGTAGACACCAAATTTGTGTCTTATGACCCCTTGTGACCCGCATCTCATCTCGCAACCTAAACTCATCACCTAAACCTTACACAATTATTTATTAATTACCTTGTAATTGATAAATCCACATCATCTCACCTGCCACCTCATTTTGCCACTTCATCATGACCTAGCCCTAACCCTAAACTAACCTAATTAAGACCTATAACTTGGTCTACACCTACACCCATGACTAATGACCCCTTTCTCGCACCCAAAACCGACCTTCTAGTCACTTGACCAAGCCCGCAACTAATCTCTCGGGAGAAAAGCAGGAAAGGTGGGCTATTTTACTAAAAATAGCCTACTTTTTCCTTACCGATGCCGGTTCCTACTCGACCGCCGTCGGTTACGTAACCGCCATCGGTTCCCTGTAAATGGTCTCCCCAAACCAAAAACAAGGGATTGGAATTTCATTTTGGATCCGTGTGGAAGGATTTTGAATCAAGAGAAATCATTGGGAGCGATCAACAGAGTCCAGATCTTCACTTGACCGAGCAGAGACAAGTGAAGAAACTAGAAGCGTTTGCAGCAAAGGAGATCAACTTGCATCTTCATCAAAACCAGTAAGTCACATCTTGCATGTCTTCTGTTATAACATTTCTTATGCTTTTTGAATCACAGTCCTCATAAATCCATTTCTAAATCCACTACCCAGCGTGCCATTTCATCTAACCATCATTCATCTACCTCTCATCACCTCATTTCCTAATATCACCCATTTACAGCCTTACAAATAACACAACTACCAAAAAACACAAACACCCCACAAGATCCTAAACCCTACCGACATCGGTTACTAGAGACCGGTATCGGTTACCCTGACTACAACCAGAAATCAGCCTTTCCCCTATCCATTCCAACGAAGTAATTTAATTGATACTTTACAGTCTTTTGTGTTAATTCATATTAGCAGGGAAACTGACCACCTTCGAAAGGAAGTTTTATATTTCCTGGGCCCAAGGAAGTTTCCTCATTTATTGTTTAATCAAAATCTGGTGGTCTTGTGTTCTTATTTACAGGTAGTCCTTCCAAGACAAAAAGGAGTTCTTCGCAGTCAACCTGATCTTTCTCTACGGTACGCGCACACCATCTCGACATTTAACAGGTATCCCTCCTAGCCCTAACCCTATCTGTTTCTAAAAGGAATGAAAGGATAGAAGCAACTCTATCCCCAGAAGCCGAAACATTCCGAGTGAAACATTTTGGCACGCTCGGTGGGACCCATTTTGGGTTTCTTTATTTCTTGCTTGCTCTCATATAGGGAGCATACTTGCTGTTTTCTTCTTCTAAAGATATTCATAAGGTTTTGTATTATTTTGGTAAAAGAACTTGCTTTGTTTTTGCATCTTGCATTAGTGAAAGTCATCTCTTTTGCTTCATCGAATATCATTGTCGATTTGGGTTTAAAACACGTGCATTGCATCCTTTCTTGCTGTTTTCAATTCTAGTGAACATAGATTAAGTAACAGGTCGTACACGTGGGGGTGATATCCACGGTATTGACAAGAAATTAATCTTACATTCACTGCACAACACATACCGAATCACTTCACAATTAACACAACAGCTCAAACATCCCCCTTTTTCCGCGGTATTCCTCCGCCCGATTGAGGTAACTTTATAAGCCAAAACAAACTTGACATTTCCCCTAGGTCTTGTTGTTTAGGATTCTAACATCATTCTACGTCTAAAGGCATAAGCCCACAAAAATTAAAATTAACCCTAGGGTTAGTCTCTAGATTTGCGTGTGCATCTTGCTTGTTTTCAAATTCTGTTTTCTCTGTCATACTTTGTCTTCTGTGATCAATAATTTGACAAATATACTAAACGTTGTTAAAAATCAAATTAGCAGCCTTTTATATCTTGTTAGCCCAGACTTCTTACACCGACATCGGTTACCTGACCGACGTCGGCTATAGTATAACCGACATCGGTTACTAGACCGATATCGGTTACTGTCTTTCCCAATTCCTGACAAACCAGCAACCTACCAATTTCACCAGTCTGAGTTTGTTTCTGTTCCTGACAGATTGAAACCCTACTGTGAACACCTGTCCATGGTTGTTATCACTCGAAAGCAAGCCGCCGCTATGGTTTCACATGCTTGCTCTGTTTCTTTACCTGAATCACCCCCTTCACATTCTGTGGGGAATCCTACGGATACCAGCGCGGTTCCTAAAATTCCTGTGGGAGATAAGGAATTTGCCAAATTTCTGGATGCTAATCCTAGCACTGTACAATACTATTTGTCTCATGCCCCTGACCGTACGCCTGATGGTCAGCTCCTTGTTGGCATGCCTATTAGTATAGCTGCTCATTTAGCTCCCACTCCGCCTGATAACACCGCCTTGCTTCCTGCACCTTTAGCCCCATCTCCCAATCCGACAGCTTCAGAGATTCATACGACTCAGATTGGCTTTCCTTTGGCTAATCTTGGACCCCACATATCATTACCACCGACTGCCCCTACCTCATCTCTCTTGCAGACCACTCCATTCATGACTTGCTCTCTGCCACCTATCCACACGAGCTTTCCTTCTCAAGCTCCGCCTACCTTTTCATTCCCATACACGTATCCAGTAACCTCAACACCTTATATGGGACATCCCTATTCTGTCACCTCAACATATTCATCCTCCATACCTTATCAACACTTAACCCCACCATTGTCCAGCGGAGGCCCTTGGCCCAATTTGCCTCTGTTTACCACAACCGCACCATCATCCCATCCAACCACGGATTTCATCAAACAAATGATGGACAAAATGCAAAATCTGGAGGCTTCTGTGTCGGGAAGTCGTAGCGCCTTGACATACGAGCAAGTTTGTCGGGAGCCTATTCACCCTTCTGTCCCCCTTCACTCATATCCTCCTCAATGGGAATTACCGAAATTTACTCGTTTTAATAGTAAAGAGGATCCTCAACAACACTTGCGATCATTTAGACATGCTTGTTATTTGATTGCCCATGATGATGCCTTGTTACTCCGCACATTTCCCATGTCCTTATCTGGACCCGCCTTGGAGTGGTACAGTGCTTTAACCCAGCACTCAATCTTCTCTTTTAACCAACTAGCCCAATCTTTCTTGGATCACTTCTCCATTAACATTGCTAAGAAAGTATCCATCACCGACCTTTATGCCATTCGACAATTCGAAGACGAATCTATCGCAGATTTCGTCGGACGATGGCGCGGCCTTATCAACCAACTTACATATGCCTTGCCTCAGGCTGAACTTATCGAACTTTTCACACGGGCATGTGCTAAGCACATTTCTCCTACTCTTCAAATTCAAACTTTCCGCACATTTGATGAGGCCTTTACCATGGCTCGGAAACTAGAAATTCGAGCCTTAGAAGAAGAGAAATTGCGGTTGCGCAACAAAAACCCCAATTTCCGAACTCCTGATTCTACCAATAAACCAAATACCACCACTCCTCACGCGTCCACTTCTTCTAAATCAAAAGGAGCTGTCCACGCGGTGATGGTCAAATCTCAAGCGCCGTCCAATACTCCACCAAAAACCACCTATAAGTACAAAGCCAAGCCCATCAATTACACTCCCTTAGGAGAAACCTATGGCGTCATCTTGGAAAAATTGCTCAAAGCCGGAGCTATCACTTTGCCTCCTGTTAAACCTCACTCTGGGTTTGACTCCACCCGTGCGATACCTTCCTGGTACAAAGAAAATGACTTCTGTAACTTTCACCGCGTAAAAGGACATAGTCATGAAAACTGCAAGATGTTGAAAAACATAGTGCAGGAAATGGTTGACGCAGGGGATATAACCCTCGATAATCCTAATGCCCCTGCCAACCGAAATTTGAAAATCTTCAACAAACCATTCCCGAATCACTCTTCCAACAGCAACGTAAACCAGGATATCTTAGCCGAGGAGAGTGTTCATGAGATCCATGCAGTCTTTGATACCCAGCCCAAAGCCTCTATCGACAAAATTTTGAATCAAGCCTCTTCACTAACACAGGAGCCCGAACCTCCTTTACCACCATCGAACCAAAGCGAAATCATTCCTTTACCCATAAAGGAGTTAACTGCCCAGACTTCTCTTCCCATCGATGAGTCTTCTTATACCACATCCCTACAAGATTGCGAACGGATGTTATCTAACCTATCTATTTCCCAGATTTCCCCTTCTACCCCTCTTGCTGCACAAGAGGAAGGTACGCCACTCCTTTTGACATCCTTAGATGAGGAATCTCTTGCACCGACATCACCAAATTCTTTAACCATGACGGATCCTCTCGAACATGCCCTCTTACCTATTAGTTCTTCATCGCCTAAATCTTTTCAACGACCGGTTGACCTCTTGACATCTATTGATACAGTGCCTCATTTACCCCCTGTATCACACCCACAGTGGACCGGAATCACAACCCACCTTTCTTCCGTACAAAATTTACAATTCAAACCTGAAGACTGTCATTCTCCAGAAGATAGACAAATCCTATGGGAACGTTTGAGTACTCCCTATTCTACTCAAATGCAGATGACCGATCCCGATACCTCTACCATATACCCGAAGCGTTTACAGAAACTCAAAATTCCTGTATCCTCATTCTTACCCCCCGCATCTATACCAAGTATCCCATCCACCTCTATCCACCTAACCAAACCTTCCCCTACACTTGGGACCTCACCAATACCCAGTCTAACACACCCGCCTAAGCGACTAGATTTATCCAAAAATAAAGCCGCCCTGCCACCTAGGAGACACACTCAACCCGTGCCTCTATCACAATCAAAACCATCATCGTCATACCTACCTTCCATATTGGGACCTCATCCTTCCACCTTGCACCAATATATCATACCTCCTGCGTTTTCTTCAAAACGACCTACGCCTTCTGCGCCCATACAGGGATCAAAGGGTATATCAACATTATCACCCCATGCATCCGGTCCACCAATCAACCCTAAACAAACTCCATCATCAAAGGATTTATTCTCTGCTACTCCCCTTTCTCCGTGGTTGTGTCCCATTACCACGTCATCTGTAGCTTTATCATCTAACCAGCTGAATGTAGCTTCTGCGCCAAAGAAACCACATTTAGTGAAAACCGCGTGTCAACACCCCTTGGCTAAACCACCACCCGCACGAACCAACCATACCCAAACATTATCGAAACCCAGACAATCAATACCCTCATCCTCTCCTGATTTTGACCCACTCAAAGGATCTTACGCCAAAATCCTTGCTATGTTAGTAGAGAATGCGACCATTTCCCTACCCCCACTTAGACCTTATGACCCGTCTAAACCTCGACCTATAGGTTATGATGAGTCTAAAATCTGCGCTTATCACCGCACACCAGGACATGATGTGGAGGGATGCAAAGCTTTAAAAACCATCCTTCGTCAGTCACCTCTCCCAGATAGAAAGGTTAAGAAAGACAACTTACGAAGGGAGAGACCTTTAGTTTCCATTCCCTCTCCTATACCATCTGTCCCCACCTCACCAAGATCTGTCATTATTACAACCCCACCTCTTGAAGACCATGATTTGTCCCAACCATCTTCCTCATCTCAGGTCTACGAAATTAATATGATTAGTGTTGCTACTCGAGCGCAGAAAAACAATGAGAAAGCGAAAGAAAGCACACCTGCGTCCTCTCCTTCTCCGTCCAACATCCCGATTGCACCACCACCCAAAGTGGTTATTCGTGGACCTGCTTACCCCGTCTCTAATGGAGCTGCCCATCGAGCCATGATTAAACAGCTTCACCAATCACCCGTAAAAATGACACTATATGATCTCATTCAGACTTCTGAATCTCATCGACAAGCTCTCGTTGAAATTCTTCAAGGGATCGAGGTCTTACCTAATGAAACCCTGCCCGTTGCCTCCATTCTAACACCTAATCATGTTGCCTCTCTCACCAAACAACCCACTGCCCCAACCACTTCTGTCTCTGTACCACAAGCTGCTGCAGTCAGTTTCTCTGAAGATGAAATTGTTGACTTTGGTACAGAAGACCCTGACCCTGCCCTTTTCATCTCCGCTTACGTCCGGGACATTCGGGTACGTCGTGTTATGATTGACGGGGGCGCTAGCCTAAACATCATCTCTTCAAAAGCCTTCCAACAAATGAATATCCCTTCTAGCTACATGTGTGCCAACCCCATCATGTTGCGGTCATTTAATGACGCTATTACCTCTACCTTAGGCACCGTGATCCTCAACATTCGGGTAGGACCACGTACTTTACCCGAACTCTTCTATGTCCTTGAGGGAGAGTTCCAATATAATATATTGCTGGGTCGTCCTTGGATCCGGGCCATGGGATGCGTTCCCTCAACATTACATAGATGCATAAAATTTGAGTACGAGGGGAAGTCCTACACCGTAAAAGCTGATCCTCCCCCCTTTAAAACCTGTAATATGTTATACCGCCCAAATGATGTGCTTGTACCAATCAAGACACCCGTTCATTCAACCCAACCATCCTCTTCAACTGTGCCTCAACCATCCACCTCAACCACACCTATGCCTTCAACTGATGAAACTACCGTCGCAAAAACCACTTCCCTTCCCGCAGCTAACATCCCGACCGCGGACCCCTTAGTAGATGTTTTTCAGCGCCTTACGCTGGGGGAGTATCACCTATATAACGTTAGTTCTTTCCATACCCCACAGGAGTACGGACAGTACATGCCCATCCTAACTATGACCGTCGTGTGGGGGAAGTAATCTCCTACGGACCACCTCACTGCCGCACTAACCTAACGTATGGGGGTGTCGACGCGTCTTCCATTGCCCCTGAGCCTCCTCTTGGTGTGGTTCCTTTCCAATCCGATTTTCAATACCTGACAAATCATCGTTTCGCCCTCACCTTCTTGACTCGCTGTGCTTGGAAAGGCTTTGGTTTTGGTCTTTATGAACAAGGCCGACATACGCTCATCCCCATCACCACACGCAAACATAATGATCGTAGTGGTCTCGGATTTCCGAAAACACTTACATCGACAGAACCTCGTGATAGTTGCCTTCTGGAAGAGAATGATGTTACCCCTACCAAACCATCATCACCCACTTTGCCATCGTCACCCACTGAGTCGATAGATCACGAATCTATCCCTCCTAACTTTTTTTTTTCATAAATGCTATCTTCTTAGGTCCTCTCACTTATCAACGTGATAATGAGCACCCCTCTTCTATTCCCCTTCTATATCCAGACATGATTGAAGAGGACTCCCCTTCAATTAACGTTGTTGAGTGCCAGGATGATGACTCCATCCTCACTTACCTTGGCGCAGATGACTCTTATATTCAACGAGCCTTACCATCTGAAACCCAAACCATGCTGAACGAGTCTACTATAGAAATCAACATCCACACGGAGGAGGATCCTCACATTGTGAAGATCGGATAATCCCTTAACGCATCAGAACAAGTCACCTTTACTACTTTCCTCCGTGCTCGCAACCAAGCTTTCGCTTGGTCCTACGCTGACATGCCAGGAATTGATCCTGACATTGCTGTCCATAACATTACACTGAAACCCGATTCCAAGCCAATTAAACAGAAATTGAGAAAAATGCATCCACGCATTGCCCTCTTGGTCAAAGAGGAGCTCCAACGACTCCTTTCTGTTTCCTTCATTCTGCCTATTGACTATCCTCAATGGATTTCTAACATCGTACCTGTCACTAAAGCGACGGGGGGACTTCGGATATGCACGGATTTCTGGGATCTTAACCTCACTTGCCCTAAGGATGACTTCCCCCTACCTAGTATTGACCAACTTGTTGATCTCACTGCAGGCCATGAGATGCTCTCTCTCATGGATGGCTTTTCAGGATACAACCAAATTTTGGTTGCCCCTGCCGATCAACACAAAACTGCCTTCATAACTCCTTGGGGAACCTTCTGTTACCGTGTAATGCCATTCGGCCTTAAGAATGCTGGTGCCACCTATCAGCGGGCTATGACCTACATTTTTCATGACATTATGCACACAATCCTTGAAGATTACGTCGACGATCTTCTTGGCAAGTCTAAACATCGCAGTGAACATCTCGATGTTTTAACCATTATTTTTGATCGCCTGTTACAATATTCTGTCCGTCTTCAACCAAAAAAATGTGTCTTTGGTGTCCTTTCGGGAAAAATTCTTGGCTTTATCGTCTCTTTGCGTGGCATTGAGGTCGACCCATCTAAAGTCAAAGCTATTCTAGAAATGCCCCCACCTACTAATCTCAAACAATTGCGTAGTTTACAAGGTAAGCTTCAATCTATCCGATGTTTCATCTCCCAACTCTCGGATCGATGTCAACCTTTCCATCACCTCCTTAAGAAGGACATTGATTTTCAATGGAGCAAAGAGTGCCACCAAGCCTTTGAAGCTCTCAAAACTTATCTCTTGCAGCCACCCGTGCTTATCCCACCTCAAGACGACCGCCCTTTCTACCTTTACCTTTCCGCCACTGACCACGCTGTAGGGGCCATGCTTGCACATCGTGACTCTGAGAATAGAGAACAAGCCATTTATTATATAAGTCATACTTTGGTGGACTATGAGACTAGGTATACACATGTAGAAAAGTTGTGCCTAGCCCTATCATTCGTGGCTACCAAGCTCCGACACTACCTTCTGAATCACAAAACTTTCGTCATCACCAACACGGACCCCATCCATTACATGTATGCCAAACCTCATCTAAACCAACGCATCGCCCGATGGCTCATGCTCCTCACCGACCTCGACCTTGAGTTCGTCCACCAGAAATCAATCAAAGGACAAACCATCGCAGACCAACTTGCGGAAGCCCCTTTACCTGGGGAACAATTTACCAATTTTACATTCCCCGACGAACTCATCGCCACTCTTTCACTCAAGGAGGAGTCGTATCCAATGACTCTCTTCTTCGATGGATCCAAATGCCAACGCGGTGGAGGAGCCGGCGTTGTTCTTATTCCTCTCGACGCCGAGCCTATGCCTCTTTCATTCCGACTCGATTTCCCTTGCACTAATAATACAGCGGAATACGAGGCCCTTGTTCTGGGTCTCCAGGTTGCGCTGCACTTAGGTATCAAATCTATCAATATTTTTGGTGACTCTCAATTGGTAGTCAATCAAGTTATGGGCATCTACCAATGCAAAAATGAGGAACTTCAAAAATACAAACACTACGTGGATTCGCTTCTAGCCTTATTTACTCATTATTCTATCCAAACTATTCCCTGCTCCACTAACAAATTTGCGGATACTATGGCTTGCTTAGCCTCGCAAATTCCGGCTTCATCAACTGACTCTGACATTTTCGTCTTGGTCCAACAACTCTTTGCCCCATCTTATTCAGCCCCGGTTGTTTGTATGATAAATAATGTGTCTGCTAATTCACAGGATACTTGGTATCACCAATTTCACGACTACCTTACAACCTCTGTTCTCCCATCTGACCTTACTAGTACTGGTAAACGCGCTTTTCTTAAACGTGTTTCTCATTATGTAGTTATGGGGGGACTCCTTTATAAACGCGGCTTTGATGGCATCCTCCTTCGATGTCTCACCGGCGCGGAAGTCACCCATACCATCCAACAGGTCCATGATGGTATCTGTGGCGGACATTTTAGCGGTCTTGCCGTGGCTAAACGAATCCTTCGCCTAGGTTATTATTGGCCTACTCTCAATAATGACTGCCTCGAATATGTTAAGCGTTGTGTCATGTGTCAACAACATGCCAACCTCCAACATACTCCTAGCCATCCGCTACAGGTCGCACGAGATCTTTGGCCTTTCTCACAATGGGGTTTAGACCTTATTGGTGAGATTCATCCGTCCTCTTCGCAACGTCACCGATGGATTATCACAGCAACCGAATATTACACAAAATGGGTGGAGGCTATTCCACTCATTTCAACTAAAAAAGAAAAAATTGTAGAGTTCATTAACCACCACATTATTTGTCGTTTTGGTGTTCCTCATCGCCTGATAACAGATAATGGAAAATCTTTCAAAAACAAGTTGTTGCAAGACCTTTGCGACAACTTTGGCATCAAACTTAGCTTCTCATCACCCTACTATCCACAAGCAAATGGACAAGCCGAATCCTCTAATAAAACACTAACCAAAATCCTCATGAAAGTTGTCAATGAATCCGGCAGAAATTGGCATGATCACATCCCCTTTGCCCTTTGGGCTTATCGCACTAGTATTCGTACCTCCACCAATGCCACACCTTTTTCTTTGGTATATGGTACCGAGGCTGTTTTGCCTCTCGAAATACAAATACCCTCCCTTAGAATATCTCTTTAGGATATTCTCACCAACGATGATTTCCGCCAAGAGCGGTTAGCCCAATTGGAGCTTCTTGACGAACGTCGTCTTACAGCTCTTGATCACCTTCAAATCTATCAAAAATGCATCAAACGTGCTTATGATAAGCGACTTCATGAGCGTACCTTTAAGGTTGGTGATCTTGTCCTCAAAGAGAATCAACATGTCACCAAACTAGAAAAGAGCAAACGTGGAAAATTTGCTCCCAATTGGATTGGGCCTTATATAATCACTCACACCTATGGATCAGGCACTTATCATTTAGTTTCGCTTAATGGTAAACCTGAGCCTGAGCCCCTTAATGCCTTGCATATTCCACCGTTCTACTGTTGAATTTAGTGTTATATCACTTCTTATCTACCTACTGCTCGTCCCTTGAGCTCATTTACCGCTACATACCCTTTGTTTTCCTACACCTCATAATAAAAATCAAGCTCACATAGTTTGATTCTCACCTCACCTAAACGATGCCTTCCCCTTTTTAGTCTAGTCCATGACTTCAAAGTATTAAAATAAGCCGTATTCTTATAGGATTTTCTTGAGTCAAACTTCCTACTAAACTAGATGCTTCACGCCAAAAGAACATCTAGTCATCTAAATTAAATATAGACTGCTCCCTCGAAGGACAGCTATATGCCGAACTATTGCTGCTATTATATATAGACTGCTCCCCCGAAGGACAACTATGCACTAAAATCATATCTGCTACTATAAATAGACTACTCCCTCGAAGGACAGCTATACACAGTCAGCCTTTATCAGAAGCTTCTCGCATTGATCAGCTTCGTGAAGACCTCAAGAATAATACAATCAATATCCCTTGTAGACTTCCCGCATCGATCAGTCTACATTCAATAAAATAAAAGCCTCATTCAAAAGAACTTTTGAGTCATGGACTTGTCTATTTAGGGTAGGTTCTCTTTCGTCAGAACACTCACTTTGTAATGAGTTCTCCGTACCTCAACTATACCATTCACCTCACCTCACCATTTATTCAACTCAAGGGACGTGTCGTACACCTGATAGGTTGTGATCATACAACTCTTTTCACCTATTGACTTCTCGTCTATGCACCGGTACCTAGGGCTTCAAGTGCGTTCTATGTTGTGTGGTTTGTTTTTCTCTTTTCACCTACGGAGCAATCTTTCCTTTTTTGCCTCGCATCTAGGATTGTGTGTTGATCTTAATCAGGACATGGTTCCCTACCACTCGGGTAGGCTAACTTTCACTTCTCTTGTACCTTTTACAACGTCACCAATTCGTTGCCAACACCATCAACCTTACCTTACCAATATTACTATCAATACCTTTACCAACCAACCAATCGCCTAACCATACCTAAATTGCCTGAATTCACCTCTCCCTGGTCCTAAGGGAGAACTACATCGGTCTGAGGCCCCTCCTTGCTTTGTGCAATGGGCTATGTAGGCAGCACTTCGGAGACATGGGGTCTCCCAAGGTTAGCTCGACCATCCCCTACCATAACCTATCATGTGTGGTAAATATAAATATTTTTGTGTATTTCTATTTAATCACATTCCTCTTTATCCTTTTTTCAAAACACCGAAAGTCAAAATGAAAACATTCTTATTATTATAACTCAAATCAACATACATATCTCGTTTTATTTAGATGTTAAACAAATACATCTTCTCTATCATCGACACGCAGGTCGGTACTCTTATTTATTCTTATACCTTGCTAACATTTATTTAGACCCTCACGCCTCATCCCGAACCCGGTGATGATCGTGATTGTCGACGCCTTTCGCCAGGCCTCTCTGTCCTCAAAGGTACCACGGCTATTGGTACCGCCCACTGATCTGCCAATCTCTCCTGTAACATATGAATACGCTCCCTCGCATGGAGATCTCTCGTCTCTAGTCCTTGTGCTCGTGACTCCGCAACCACTAACAATCTTCTTGCCTCATTCACCTGCGTTTGGAGCTGCTGAACTAAACTCTGTAGACGATCTCTCTCTGCTGTAATCATAGCTATGTCAGGACGATCACGTATACCTCGCAGCTCCGCTACCCACCATAATCTATAGGCCTCTGTCGTTCCTGCATCCATTACCCTGCGATCGGCGGCTATTTCCTCTGGCCCTTCTGGAGGTGTTGGCCGGGGAGGTGAGAATGCTGCCTCGGCATCGATCCTCATATATGGTCTATAAGCCTGGGGTATATCCTGCACAAATCCAAATTGTCGCCGCACGCGATCTAGAGGAATCCTCTCATACTCACCCGGCCTGTGCCCTGCGATCCACCTCAATCGCTCTACACCCCTCAACTCCTCAGCTATGTTCTCTGTTACCATATAGTTTCCGTATGGCCTCCAACAGATATCCGCAATCGTCACCATCTCCCATACCTGCCTATAATACTCAATGTCACCCGTCACAGCCTGGGATCTTGCCTCTTGTTCTGTTTGGACCCATCGTCTGAATCCCAACCTTTGTACTCCGGTCTCTCCTGACTGGATGGGTCGGCCTATTGGTCGCACACAAACAATGTGCTCATAGGCCCAACAGTGTAATAAGTATGAACAATCCAGCGTCGTCCTGTGATTTCACCTACAAGCCCATAGACCCCTGTATAGCTCCGCCAAATATGCAGGTGCCCATGCAAAAGTCACGTTCCTTTCTATCATCTCCCAAATAACACACATCAATGCCTTTGGAAATCTTCCCCCATCCGCCCTCGGTAACGCGTAATACCCTACCGCTATCATTAATATCACTGCTAACCTTGTCTCCTCAGGGTGTGCTGCATACATTATCCCATATGTGAATGACAAACCTCGCTGTGTTAAATCTCGTGCGTATGGACCAAATACTACTGTTATCGCTCCCCGTGCCGCGCTAGGTAATGCCTGATATACTGGTTTTCCTGTAATTGGGAGTCTCAAAATACGGAACACATCTTCCAATGTTACTGTCATTTCCCCTGTTGGCAGATAGAAGGTATTTTTCTCAGGATTCCATCTTTCAATCAACGCCTGCAACATAGCATGGTTCCGTGCAATTCATGAATAATAGCGGATCCCACTTAACCCCAAATGATTTATCAACATCCATTCAGCTGGTGTTACATCCACTCGGATTCGTGACAACAGCGCTGGTACACTATCATTCATCCTTAGCCCTGCCTCTGCCTGCATACGTCACAAAAACCAATAACTGTTCAATAAATCAAATCACCACGGGTTTTTTTTTTCTCACATTCTGGAAGTTCCTCCAGTAACCGGTACCGGTTATAAGTAACCGCTATCGGTTTAGTAACCGATATCGGTTATCCCTAACCGGTATCGGTCACTGTCAATTATATGCACCTTGCCTAAAAACAACCACCTACGACAAAACATTGATCGTTTATTCCGCTCGGTATACACAGACATACCTGAAAACCCCCGATTATCTACCCCATAACACTCACCTCATCTATAACCCTTGCTATCACGTTTTCTTTCTCATATCTACCCACTTACTCTCCCTCAGCTTATTCCCAAAACATGCAGTAGTCAAATCACAAACAAAACGTTACCTCTTGGGTTGCAGTAGCTTGAGGTGGCCCTTGTCTTCCCTCTTGTCCCTGCCTGCTGGATGTTTCTCCTCGTCCTGCCATTATCACCACCTTTTTCAAACCTGCCTTTCTGTCTTCTGAATCTCAGATCACAATCACTTTCCCTGTCTCTTTACTCCTAATCACTCAAATCTCTCATGCAATTACATGTCCCAGTCGTTAAAACAGCGTCGCATTCACGTATTTAACATCTTGCATGGCTCTCAAAATCAGAACTTCAGTTGCCACCTACGCCTTTTTTATTTTTAGAAAAATCTCATTTTCAAATAACCGGTATCGGTTCCCTAGCCGATATCGGTCTATACTATACCGACATCGGTTATGTAACCGACGTCGGTCACACACCTGCCTTTTTGAAACATGGTTCTTTTCTTCATTTTCTACCTAATTTTTGTCGCGCCCGCCCTTTTTCCTGCATAAAAACACCATTATCCATATTTCTCCATCCACCACACATATCATTACAATTTCATTAACATCGTCTATTTTACAAAAAACACACAAACCATCAACTAAGGATATCAAAAAATTATTAATCTATACATCATTTGGATACAGCTCATCAGATACATATATAACAATGTCACAAAACCAGCACCAAAACATGCAACATTTCCTCATATAACATGCCATCCATATATACGTACAAAAGACATCAACATCATCCATATATCAACATGTCAATTAAACTCATCATACATTCTATATATCACAAACCATTGACGAAATACTTAAAAACATTTTGAACACCGCATATGGATCAAAACATCATCTCTATATATATATACAAGTTTTCAAATATACACTGTGCCCTGCATCGGGGCCTCTGTGATCTCATAATCCAACAAAGCCGGCACGCAGGCCGCAATAACTATCAATAATCTCGACTCGGCTCGCAGGCCGGTCCCTCATATCAAAAATATACTCGGCTCACAGGCCGGTACCAACTGTACAACCCGTACTCGGCTCGCAGGCCGGTATACAATAAATGAATGAATGAATAAATGAGTAATATGTAGGCACGCAGGCCTCTATAAACATAACCGGTTCGCAGACCGGTGCCCATATCCAATATACAAATACAAAAACCATGCCGGGCTCCCTCAGCTCTCCCCACCGCCCTCAGCACCTCTCCCCGCTGGTCCCTGTGGTGCCTCTCACCTCCTGCCTGTCACAGACACGCCGGCTGTGGCTGCACCTCCCTGAGATCTCTGGCTGTGAGAGGTCTCTGCTCTATGAGCTGCATAAGGCTGATACTCAACTCCGGTACCATCAAGAATATCCTGATAGTATCGGGCCTCCGCTCTAACCTCCATATAGCGCTCTCGAGCCACTGAAGGAGCTGGGGGCTGGTCCCCTGGCACCTAATACTAATGCCCCCTGAGCCTGTGCTGGTGCCGCTGCTGGTGCCTGTGGCCGCGGTGGTACCGGTACCTGTACTGTGCTACTGCTGGTACTAGCTGCCTGTACCTGTACCTACACCTGTGGCTGTGCTGCTGGTGGTGGTGCTGCCTGTGCCTGTACCTGAGCCTGGGCTAGCTGCCCCTGTAAGACCCCTATCTGTGCCTGCGCAGCAGCAAGCTGCCCCTGTAAGAGCTGCACCTGACCCCTGAGCTGATCTCTCTCTGCCGTCACAGCTGCCAAGTCTGGCTGTGCAGGCTGTGCTACCCTTGCCGCTCTCTGACCAGCCCACCACACCATGTATGCTCCTGTACAACCAGCATCATCTACTGTGTCATCTGCTGGCCTCTCAGCAACCCAATCTGGATCCAAGGGCTGTGGTGCAGGTAGTGGGGCCTCTACATCATCCCTCCTGTACTGAGGGAAGGGAGGTGGCTCATCCTGTCGCAGCCCCATCTGCCTACGTACCCTCTCTAGGGGTATCCTCTCGTACTCTCCCGGCCTCCGTCCTGCTATCCAGAATGTGTACTGGATCAGACGCAACTGTAAGCGGGCTCCTCCGCGAGGGTGATGACCTCTGTAAGGTCTCCATACAATATCTACCGCTGTCAGGCCCTCTAATAAATGCCTGTAGTAGGCAACGTCTCTCCCCGCAAGCACTGCTCGTGGCTACCCCACGACTCCCAACCACCTCTGAAAGCCGTATCTGTATATAACCTGTGGCCCTGGCTGCTGGGGCAGCCCTACTGGTCTGATGCATATGATGTGCTCATATGCCCAACAGTGAAGTAAAAAAGTCGAACAAATACCAAATCACCGCATCCGGTGATAACCCCAGAGCTCTCTGTATAGCTGCACCAGATACACTGGTGCCCACGCATAGCAAGTATGCTCCTCCACCATCTCAAGCAACACCCCCATCAATGCTCATGGAAAGCGGCCTCCCTCTGAGTCCGGGAGGGCGAAGCAGGTGATCCCAATCATCATCAGCACAGCCAGCCATGTCTCGTGTCGGTGCGCACGGTACATGTCACCATACCCGATACTCGCGCTGTGATAGGTAAGTCGCGCGGCTGCATCTCCAAAAACCTGCAGGATGCTGTCCATCGCTGTCTCCGAATCTACCTGGAAGACTGCCTCTCCCTCGATCGGCAGTCGAAGGATGTGATACACATCCTCCAATGTGATGGTCATCTCTCCGGTCGGGAGATGGAACACATTGGTCACCGGATCCCATCTCTCGATGAGGGCGACCATCAGGCTGTGATCTCTATCAATAGCTCTGTATCGCTGGACTCCGCCGAGTCCCACCTCGCGCATGATCGCCCAATGAGCCGCAGATACGTGTGGCCGCATCCGCACCAACAGCGGGGGCATCCTATCCTGCATCGTCAACTGCTGACGTGCCTGCAAAACCAACCCACATCCTTAGACCTACTCTTTATCACAACATCTACTTTACCCTCTAAACCCCCTTTTATCCCCCCGACCACACCCCAACTCTATACCACCCCCCTCTAGCAACCTACCTTCAACCACCCAACCCAAAACCCACCCAACCCCAACCCATACAAATCCCATATCTACCCACAACTCAACCCACCCAAACCCCTACCCGACCCAAAGCCCAAAATCTACCCAAAACCCAACCCAACCCCAACCCATACAAATCCCATACCCATAACCAAACCCACCCCACCCAAAACAAACCCCACCCACACCCCCAAACCACCAACACAAAACAAGCCCACCCAACCCAAAACCAAAAAACCAAACCCACCCACCCAAAACCAAACCCACCCAAAAACAAACCCCAACACCCCAAAACACAAACCCCCAACCCAAACCCACCCAACCCCATACATACAAACCCCAACCCAAAACCAAACCCACCTCACCCAAAACACACCAAAACCAAACCCACCCCACCCAAAACAAAACCCCCACCCACACCCCCAAACACACCAACACAAAACAAGCCCAATCCAAACCCAAACCCACCCAACCCCAAAACAAAACAAACCCACCCAACCCAAAACCAAACCCACCCCACCCAAGACAAACCAACCCAAAACCAAACCCACCCCACCCAAAACAAAACCCCACCCCCACCCCCAAAACACACCAACACAAAACAAGCCCAACCCAAACCCAAACCCACCCAACCCCAAAAAACAAAACAAACCCACACAAACCCAACCCGATGCCGGCCGATATACGACTGACGCCGGTCCATCCCAATGCACCCTGTCCACACAATTTGTGACCGATACCCGGTCGCTTAGCAATCGACATCGGTCACTGTATTTTACCGGAGCCGAACCCCCACGCGGCCCCCCCCACCCACATTTTTGCATTTTTCTACCCATCAGACCCCACCCAAATACCCTAAAAAACCTACCCACCCCAGCCGCCCTTGCCCTATTTTACCCATTTATCCTCTTCGTTTTTCAAATTACCGTCCATTTATTCATTATTTCCTAAAACATGTAAATTCCTACCCAAAACCCCCAATTTAGTTTAATTACCATTCAAATGCACAAAAATAAAGAGTTCTGAACCTACCCGAACCGACGACACATCGTCGTGGTGGGATGGGTGGTGGTGGTCCAGCTGGTCCAGCCCCCTCCTGCTCCTCCTACCTGTGCCATAGCTCCAATTCTGATCTGCTGGGTCCCCCGGCCAATCAACTGCTGCCTCCTCCTCCTCACTCGAGCCCGCAAACAAACTCACTCCTCTAGCAAAATAGCTCCACCTCACTCAATAAAACCTCCAATCTCAACTCTCCATGTCAGACAAATCAATTTGGTTTTCAAATAACACAAGTGACAATGACAAGCCCGTATTTTTCTTTTTATAGGTTTTTCGCCCTTATACCGATATCGGTCATGTAGAATCGACATCGGTTTTTCTTCCTAACTTTCCCCCAATTTTTTTTGCCGGTATTTACGGTTTGCCCCTTTTTAACCACATATCACCTCATGTAGACCTTTGCTGAACATCAGTTGTTTACCTATTCGGCCCGACTTTCCAAGGCCTCAATTTACCTATTCGGCCCCGACCCAAGGCCTCAACCTATTTAACCCGGCCTTACCTAAGGCCTCAACCTACCTATTCGGCCCAACCTAAGGCCTCATCCTACCTATTCGGCTCGCCCCAAGGCCTCAACCTACCTATTCGGCCCCCGACCTAAGGTTTCAACCTACCTAACTGGCCCGACCCAAGGCCCTCAACCTACCTATTTCGTCCTGACCCAAGGCCTCAACCTACCTATTCAGCCCAACCCCAAGGCCTCAACCTACCTATTCCGGCTCGACCCAAGGCCTCAACCTACCTAACCAGCCCTGACCTAATGGCCTCAACCTACCTATCTCGGCCCCCCCGACCCACGGCCTCACCCTAACCATTTGGCCCGACCCAAAGCCTCAACCTACCCCCCCGGCCCGAGCCAAGGCCGCAACCCAATAACCTGGCCCGACCCATGGCTATACCACCTCAATACCTTACCTAAAATCAACACCATACACTTTTATCCACCCATCCTGTAGTTTTTTGTTCAATCGAGCTCACATGTTTGTGTTTTAGCATGATTAGGGTCCTTGACTTGATTTGTCGACCAACTTTTCCTAGACCTAGACCGTGACGTTTATCTCAACCAAACCAACCATTTGGTACTACCGAACATGCCTAAACGTTCCTGTACCTTACCTGTTATATACCCTGGAGCTACTTCCTATGCCTTGGATACCAGGATTATATCACCCTTGTTTGGATAAACTATCGACCTTTGCCTAAGCACTGCTAGTTTGCCCCGTCAAATCATGTACCCTAGTCGTACGATTGCATTTCAACATGCGTCTGCTTCCTTGGACCTACCCCACCACCTTACCATCCCCTCTACACCATTTACCCTTTATCAACCCTATCCCTGATTTCACATTCTCTCAATCTGTGATAGATTTGAGGGGGATTACCTATATCCTTAACAGGAGAAACCACTTCATATTATTGTCCACGCAGCTCTACAAAACAAGCTACATGACAATAAGGGGCTAATGTAGACACCAAATTTGTGTCTTACGACCCCATTGTGACTTGCATCTCATCTCGCAACCTAAACTCATCACCTAAACCTTACACAATTATTTATTAATTACCTTGTAATTGATAAATCCACATCATCTCACTTGCCACCCTCATTTTGCCACTTCATTATGACCTAGCCCTAACCCTAAACTAACCTAATTAAGACCTATAACTTGGTCTACACCTACACCCATGACTAATGACCCCTTTCTCGCACCCAAACTAACCGACCTTCTAGTCACTTGACCAAGCCCGCAACTAATCTCTCGGGAGAAAAGCAGGGAAGGTGGGCTATTTTACTAAAAAATAGCCTACTTTTTCCTTACCGATGCCGGTTCCTACTTGACCGCCGTCGGTTACGTAACCGCCATCGGTTCCCTGTAAATGGTCTCCCCAAACCAAAAACAAGGGATTGGAATTTCATTTTGGATCAGTGTGGAAGGATTTTGAATCAAGAGAAATCATTGGGAGCGATCAACAGAGTCCAGATCTTCACTTGACCGAGCAGAGACAAGTGAAGAAACCAGAAGCGTTTGCAGCAAAGGAGATCAACTTGCATCTTCGTCAAAACCAGTAAGTCACATCTTGCATGTCTTCTCTTATAACAGTTTCTTATGCTTTTTGAATCACAGTCCTCATAAATCCATTTCTGAATCCACTACCCAGCGTGCCATTTCATCTAACCATCATTCATCTACCTCTCATCACCTCATTTCCTAATATCACCCATTTACAGCCTTACAAATAACACAACTACCAAACAACACAAACACCCCACAAGATCCTAAACCCTACCGACATCGGTTACTAGAGACCGGTATCGGTTACCCTGACTACAACCAGAAATCAGCCTTTCCCCTATCCATTCCAATGAAGTAATTTAATTGATACTTTACAGTCTTTTGTGTTAATTCATATTAGCAGGGAAACTGACCACCTTCGAAAGGAAGTTTTATATTTCCTGGGCCCAAGGCAGTTTCCTCATTTATTGTTTAATCAAAATCTGGTGGTCTTGTGTTCTTATTTGCAGGTAGTCCTTCCAAGACAAAAAGGAGTTCTTTGCAGTCAACTTGATCTTTCTCTACGGTACGCGCACACCATCTTGACATTTAACAGGTATCCCTCCTAGCCCTAACCCTATTTGTTTCTAAAAGGAATGAAAGGATAGAAGCAACTCTATCCCCAGAAGCTGAAAAATTCTGAGTGAAACACCCTCACACTGTTCCAGAATTGTTTTATGTTTTGGAGGGGGAATTCCAAAATAACTTGTTGCTTAGTAGACCCTAGATTTGTGTCATGGGTTGCATTCCTTCCACTTTGCATCATTGTGTAAAGTTTGAACATGAAGGACACACTTATACCATTTCAGCTAACCCATCACCTTTCAAAACATGTAATATGCTTTACCGACCCAATGAAGTGCTTATACCCATTAAAATGTCTACCTCCATGACCACTACCTCTTCACCCACATCTCCACTCACCAGTGCCGCCGCTACCTCAATTGCACCTACATCCTCCATTCCTACCACTGCTACAACCTCCACGGCCAAACTGTCGACCTCTCAATTAGCTGGCTCCACCTCTGAGTCAACCTCTAACATGTCATCCATCCTAGCTACCCACATACCAACCACTGATCCCTTAGAAAGCATTTTTCAACACCTCAGTCTGGGGGAGTACCACCTATATACTATCAACACATTCCTTACTCTGCACAAGTATGGAAGCCTTCAACAACACCCTCACTATGATCACTGCATAGGAGAATTCCTCCTTTATGGTCCTCCTCATCTTCGTACTAGTCTCACCTATGGGGGACTTGATACTACCACTTACACACTTGAACCACCATCACAATCCCACCCATTTTCTGCTGACTTCCAATCACTTATAATCACCATTTCACCCATACCTTCCTGCACATCTGTGCGTGGAAGGGTTTTGGTTTTGGCTTTTACAAGTAAGGCCACCATACTATTATTCCATGTACCACCTGTAAACATAACGACCGTAGTGGTATCAGCTTCCCTGAACCTCCTACTAAACAGGCCCAGATTGAACTCATTGAAGACCCTAGTCCTCCTCCACCTTCATCTTCATCACCACCTTCACTGGCTCCACCTTCATCACCACCCTCACTAACAAAGTCGATGGATCTTGAATCTATCCACCCCTAATTTTTTTTTTCATAAACACCATTTCCTTGAGGCCTTTGACTTATTAATGCGAAGGCGAGACCCCTTCCACTCTTCCATTCCTGTATCTTGAAATGATCGACGACGACACACCTACCATTAACATCATTTAGTGTTAGGATGATGAATCCATACTTACCTACCTTGGTACAGAAGACTCATATATTCATCGGTCATTACCCTCTGAGACACAAACCATGTTGAATGAATTGACTATCAAGATCAACATTCATACTTAGGACAACCCACACATCCTAAAGATCGAACAATATTTAGATGTTGCTGAAATGAAAGCAATCACTTCTTTTCTCTGAGATCATAACCACGCTTTTGCTTGGTCTTACTCAGACATGCCTAGTACTGACCCCACCATAGTGGTCCATAATATCATAACCGTTCCCAATGCCAAACCTATCAAACAAAATCTGAGGAAAATGCACCCTTGCATTGCTCTTCTCATCAAAGAAGAACTTCAGTGCCTTCTTTCTATTTCCTTCATCTTACCCATTGATTATCCTCATTGGATTTATAACATTGTCCCTATTACTAAAGCAACAGGGGGACTCCGCATTTGCATGGACTTTCATGACTTCAACCTAGCCTGCCCAAAATATGAATTTCCCTTGCCTAGTATTGATCAATTGGTTGACCTCACCACTGGTCATGAAATGCTCTCACTCATGGATGACTTCTTGGGTTATAACCAAATTTTGCTTGCCGCAGAAGATCAACACAAGACTATGAAACTTGATACTCTTTTGGACTATGAAACCCAATATAACCATCTAGAAAAACTTTGCTTAACCTTAGTTTTCATTGCCACTAAAATCCGCCATTACCTACTTAACCACAAAACCTATGTTGTGACCAACACTAACCCCTTACACTTCATGTATGCCAAACCTTATCAAAACCAACGTGTCGCACGATGGCTTATGCTTTTCACTGATCTTGACCTTGAATTCATTCATCAAAAGTCCATCAAGGGCCAAGCTATTGCTGACCAACTAGCTGATGCACCTATTTCTGGGGATCAACCCGCTAATTTTGAATTTCCCGATGAGTCAATTGCTACTCTTTCCTTGGACGAAGCTCCTTACCAAATGACACTATTCTTCGATGGTTCTAAGTGTCAGTGTGGTGGCGGGGCTGGTATTATCCTAATCCCTCTGAAGGGAGAACCCATGCCTTTTTCTTTCAAACTAGAATTTGAATGCACCAACAATATCACCGAATACGAAGTGCTCGTACTAGGTCTCTAAGCCGCATATGCCCTAGATGTCAAATCAATCCACATCTTTGGTGATTCAAAATTGGTCGTCAACCAAGTCAATGGTATGTACCAATGTCATAATGAGATTCTTCAAAAGTATAAACATCATGTAGGCATACTTTTGACCACCTTTGATCGTTACACCCTTCAAACCATCCCACGTTCAACCAACAAATTTTCTGATACCATGGCCTGCTTAGATTCCCAAATACCCGCTTCCCCTTCCGATTCCAAAATTCTTTGTCACCATACAACAACTCCATTCACCTTCTTATTTACCTCACAATGTTTACTCAATCAGAACTGACACCCCTAACCCGAGTGACCTTTGGTATAAATAGTACTTTGACTACCTTTCTCTCTCCATCTTACCTCCTGATCTCAGCCATAACGGAAAATGTGCCTTCCTTAAAAAAGTATCTCGTTATGTCATTCTGGGGGGACTCCTCTATAAACATGGCTTTGATGGTATTCTCTTATGATGCCTCACAAGTTCTGAAATTCCTTATACCATTAAGGAGGTTCATGATGGCATATGTGGAGGTCACTTTAGTGGCCTTACTGTTGCTAAGCATATTCTTCACCTAGGCTATTACTGGCCAACCCTTAACCATGATTGTTGCGACTATGTCAAATGTCATGTGAAATGTCAACAACATTCCAACCTTCATCATACACCCAGTCATGCATTACAGGTCGCTCGTGACCTTTGGCTCTTCTCTCAATGGGGTTTGGATCTTGTCAAAGAAATCAATCCTCATTCTTCCCAACGCCATCAATGGATCATAACTGCTACCAAATACTACACAGAATGGGTGGAAGCCATACCACTCAACTTCATGAAATTTGAGAAGATATGTGATTTCATTAACCATTTGTCACTTTGGTGTTCCTCATTGCCTCATCACTGACAATGGAAAATAATTCAAAAACAAGACATTGCAAAAAATTTGCGATGCCTTTGGCATTCAACTTAGTTTCTCATCCCCCTATTACCCACAAACTAATGGCCAAGCCAAATCCACTTACAAAACCTTCAAAAAAATTCTCATGAAAGTGGTTGATGATACTGGGAAGGATTGGCATACACACATTCATTTTTCCCTATGGGCATACTGCACTAGTATTCACACTTCCACTGTAGCCACACCCTTTTCACTGGTCTACGGTACAGAGGCTATTCTTCCTCTCAAAGTCTAGATCCCCTCACTCCACATTTATCTCCATGACATGCTTATTGATGATGAATTTCATCAGGACCACTTGGCACAACTAGATTTATTAGACGAACATCTTCTTAATGCTCTCAATCACCTTCAAATTTACCAACAACGTATCAAACGTGCTTATGATAAATGTGTTCATGAACGAACCTTCCAAGTCGGTGACCTTGTATTGAAAGAAAATCAACACATAACCAAATCAGAAAAAAATTAAACCGGGAAAATTTTCTCCTAATTGGCTTGGACCATACATCGTGACTCATACTTATGGATCAGGTGCTTATCTTTATCTTCACTAGATGGTAAACCAGAACCTGAGCCCCTTAATGCCTTGCATCTTTAACCATTATACTATTGAATTTTAGTCTTACCTCACCTTCTGCCTCTTTCCATGCTTGTCCCTTGAGCGCTATCCACTTCCTACACCATCTCCAATGATTAAACAAGAATCATGTGCGTACCCTTCACTCTTTTACCGCCTCTTAAATATGTGTACCACGACACTGCACATAACATGATTCTCATGGATACTTTTTGTCTACTTTTAGATGAGATCCCATGGTCTTCTCACCCTACTTTCTGAACACGAATCCTATTCTTCACCTTAGTCTTGTCCATGACTTAAAGGTCCTCACATGGGATCAGACTCCTTGAGTCAAACTTCCAATAAAAGATGACTCCCTCAAAAGAACATCTTTTTCTCTACATCAATGCTATAAATAGACTAATCCCTCGAAGGAAAACTATATAAGGCTCTTTCAAAAAAAAAAGAGAATATGAAGCTTCCCACATTGATCAGCTTCACGAAGACCTCAAGGAGTTAATTTTCTCATCCCATATAGACTTCCCGCATCAATGAGTCTATCTCAAAATATCAGTAAAAAAAAAATCATCATGGACTTGCCCATTGTGACCTTGGATCTCTTTCCAAAAGGCATGCTACCAAATACCATATAAACTAACCACTTTTCACCTTCTCACCCTTCACACTTTCATTTCCCACTGCCTTAAGGGACCTTGTGGAACCGTGACATTTGGTGATCATGTGACTACTTTTCACCTCTATAATAGTCAGTCATGCAGTGTTTTTAGGGTCTTACGTTCATCCACCTATCTAAGGTATGACCCACCCATTGTGATCCTTACCAATCAGGTGGCTTTTTTGTCTCCTCTTATCTTTTAACCTTCCTTATTATGTATTGATTACCTTATATAGGACTAGATCCTCGACGCTTATCTTTGGGTAATTTCTCCTCTTTCACCACAATCAACTCAAAATCACCCATACCAATGTGCCCAAAATTCACCAATACCTAAAATATCTAGACTCAATCATGCCTATAACCTACCAACTCATTCTCATACCTCCTCACATTCTTCCCTTCCTTATGGGAGAACTACATCGGTTTGAGGTCCCTTTTCACCGGGACTATGTAAGCAGCACTCCGAGGGCATTGAGCCCTTGGAAGTTAGCTCGACCACTCTCTACCCTAACCAATTCATCTTTCATTTTCCTAAATCACATTCTACCCTAGTTAGTTTCTTTTTTATATCAATAATTGGAAATTAAAACCAACAAACAACAAATTGTTTTCCACCTTTATCATCATCAAACATACATTCATTATTTCCACCATTTCTTTACCATCATCATCATATCTATAAATAAATCATCTCAAACATGACCCATAACATCATTAACTGCACAAATTAATGAATTACAAACTCAACCAATTTTGACTCAATCCATTCCTAAACCAACAACCTGACTCCATCATGCCTAAACTATGACCTAACTCAATCCATGCCTAAACCAACAACCTGACTCAATCCATGCCTAAACTACAACCTAAAACTCCACCATGTCTAAACCACAACCTAAATCCACCATGCCTATAACCTGACTCCATCCATGCCTAAAACCTGACTTGATCCATGCTTATGAATGGACTCTATCATGCCTACACTATTTGGTTTCCATCACATATACAAATCAAAATAGCAAGATAACCATAACCATGTATACACATAATGACCATAATCACCATCATCTCTATAAATAAAAACATCCAAACATGTGTATCCCTATACATAACTCTCAAATATCTTCAGCACACAGGCCGATATATATAACCAAAATATCTCAAAACTCTCATATACAGCCTCACCATCTTTGGCACACAGGTCGGTATATGATCAAAAATATACAAAACCTCTCATATACATCCTCACTCTCTTTGGAATGTAGGCCGGTATAGATCAAAAATAAATAAAATACATCAAAATGGAGGGATGTGCATTAGACATCATCCTACTAGATATCCTCCATATCAGTCTCCCCTGTCACCTCCTCGGCTCTTGTCTGGTGGCCTGCTAACATCTCACTACCCGTCATAGTTCGTGGTCAGGTCCCTACTGGTACATCACTTGGAGCTGGCCTCTGTGAGTTGGTGGCCTCACCTACCTGACCTGACTACCGATGGTTTTACCTTGACTGACATCGGTCCTATGCCCTAGCTTACCGTGGTCAGTCCATCTTGATTGGCATCGGTTCCTTTAAACCGTCATTGGTTTACTTGCTTAGTTTTCTTCCTACCCCCTACCCCCAATTTTTGACCTAATTTTTTTTACCTTACCCACACCTAACTTGGAAACTTGACCCTTATCCTCCTAACCTTATCATTTACCCCCTCACCTTGTCCTCATTTGGGGACTTGTTATTTTTCCCATACCTCGGGCCTACCCATGCTGTGACCTAGATACTTGGACCTGGAACATCACTAGTTACCTTTGACCTCATATGTTTGCTATACCTTGCGGCACTGTAACCTGTGTTGATGGACATACTGACCTTACCTTTCCTCTTGACATGATTGTTTATCCTAACCCAACCCTTGGTGTATCAGAACATACCTAAACGTTCCTGCACCTGACCTACGTCATGTTTCCTGACCATATTCTATACCTTGGATACCGGAATCACTTTAACTTTGTTTGGATAAACCTATCAACCTTAGACAATGTCGAGCTGGCCTGCTTTTCAACATGGTACCCTGCTATAGTTTATACATGTGTGTGTGTTTGAATGTTACTACCTTTGACCTTGACCCATTACCTGGATTACCCGAGTAGACCTTTTTCCCTTTTTTCCCCCATTTCCCACCTTCCTTTTCAACACATTCACCTTTTATCAAACCACTCACCAATTCTTCCTTCTGCCTCATCAATTCCTAGTTTGAGGGGGATCACCTTCACCCACACATGGGGAAACCACATCTTATTTTTGTCAGCATCGCTTAGATACAAGCTATGTAACAAAAAGGGGGAAAAATGTAGATGCCAAAATTGGGTCACACTCCCCTTGGTCCCTCGACAAATAACCAACTTGAACACACTCACCTAACCATGGCCCCTTTCACCCCCACTCTAATATTAATTTAATTTAATTAATTCATTATCTCATAATATCTGTTATTTAAATATCCTAATTGAGATAATGCCCACATATCCACCTCACCTTAAGACCTATTCTTAGTATGGTGCTATAACTAACTAAGACCTACCTAAACCCTAAAAATCAAATCCTACATTCCCTCTAACCACATTCCCACCCATTAGAAGGAGGATTCCATTCTAATCCATGGGGTAAAGGAATGAGATCCCAGAAAATCAAGGGGATATGGCCAATTTAGTAAACCTAGGAAATCTTGCCCTAACCGACGTCAATTACCCTAAACAGCCATCGGTCAACCTGGAACTACTGTCGGTTACCCTTTTAACCCTAAAAAAACCTTATTCTCAAGGTTGGAAGTTAGAAGTTGGAAAAAATTGGGAGAAAGTTGACGAGCAAGAACACATCTCAGAGAGATAACACATCTTCAGAGAGAAAATTCTAGTGAAAACTTGCATCCAAGGAAGGATATTGAGCATCTTCTCCTGCATAGCCATCCCAACCATGATCTGATTTATCTAAGCAAAGATGAGTGTACATGTAGCCCATGTAGAAGCTTTTCTTTAGTTGGTGATCACTTAAAACCTTCAAACCCATCATCAGCACCTCCATCCCTCACACAAAGGCATTCAAGAATGGAATCCAAGTAAGTATAACATCATACTTTCCTGGTTTATTTCATTTCATCATTTGTTTATCATCCATTGTTTATCTTGCCCCCTATTGAGCTTCTCCCACATTTTCACCTCCATATACCCACTAAAACCTCATAGAAGCCTACTCCAGTCACCCAATATTTCATCCCGACCAACCAAAGTCCTTTGTATAATCACAAAGGAGACCCCAACTTGTTCTGTGACATTTCTAAATTCACAGTAACCGGCACCGGTTACACCTAACCACCGTTGGTCACCCCTGACCGAAACTGGTCTCTGTATTTGCCCACACAGCCTAGAAAAACATCCCACCCACCTAATTTCATATTATTCTCATTCACTTGTGATCTACTCGAGACCTCTGTCAAACCTGTAGAACCCAGAACCAATCATTTGACCTTTGGATTCTATTCTAGCTTAGCTTGTTAGATTAGATCTATTTCTTATTGTGTTTTTAAGTGAGATACCTAAATCGTTTTAAAATAACAATAGGATTTACTTTGTTTACAACATTGAATTGTTTAAAATAGTGGACTGACAACCATCTAGGAAGTATCATACTTCCCAGATCTAGCATACGCTAGGTAGTTCACTGCCTATATTGTTTAATTCCTTCTCGTGGTATTATTTTCATTACAAGTAGTTCCTCCTAGCCAAAAGGAAGCTCTCACGATCAGCTATGGATTCGGAAGTCATATGTGTGCAAAAACCCATCAACCAACATTTGAATAGGTATTCCTCCTATGCCTGTTACCCTATCTGTTTCGTCAACACTTCAAAGAAATGATCTAAGAAAAAGGTGAAACATCTAGATAGAAGCATATTTAGGATAGGAATTAGCTTCCAAAGGCTCAGGGTACATTTTCACATTCAAATGACTTAGGTCAAATGAGTATGCCCATCTACCCTAAGCCTTTGTGAGCATCTTCCTATAATAGGTTATGTTTCTATCTAGGGCTAGGGTAAAACTTGGAAGAAGTGGATTGACGGTAGTCAGTAAATATCAATCATGATAATAGAAGAGTGAGGTGAAGGATGTATTCCAAAATGACGAGTATGCTGTCTAGGAACAATGACATACATAGTATGTTATAAATCTTTGGCCAAATTATCACAAACTACTGGTTGCATTATCCTATGTCACCAAGTTTAAAACAACGTGATATCATATGAATATTGGTAATAAATATTCAGATATGTTCTTTAAACAGATCACTCAATACCTGGTGTAGGGTAGGATGACAAAGTATATGAAGCATACAATATGTATTCAATACATAAGATAACATAAATAGATCGGTAGCTTATCGAGTTACGGAATGAATAGATCGGTGAGTCACCGAGTCATTACAACTGCATGTGTTTATCCATTGAATTTGATTGGCATGGAATGTTTGTTCTAAATATTTCTTTATTTAGAACGGTGAACATTATTAAAAAAATAAAATTTGTCTTGATTCTAAAGACTTAAAATGGGAATGTTACAATAATGAAAAAGTGAGTAGCACATTGAAGAAATGATAGTTTAGTGTTATGTGATAAATTAGATGAAATTTTTGACTCAACAAGACAATTGTATATCTTGAGTATACCATAAATTAGTTGGGTTATCATAAAAAATTTTATAGGAAGAAGTTCATTTTGATGTGAAGGGTAATCCAATCATTGAAGAATGGTGAATACTTTAGTGTTGTCTTTTGAATATTATATTTCTAATGGAATGAGGGATCCTAAAGATGACATTATATCTGTAAACTTATTAGAGGATCATGGGATGGTTTGGATAGTGTAGTGGACAAAAGTATCGAGGAGAAAGTCAACATTGGATTTATATTTTGTAAGATTTCATTTTTAAACTAATATTCTCCTTTGAATTGACTGATAATGAGTTGTGAATCTCCATAGATGTCTAGGATGTGAACACCTAGGAGAATAGCAATTGCCAGACCCATGATTAAATACTCATATTCTACCATATTATTAGTGCATTCAAAGTTAATTTTAAATGATAATGGAATAGGAATGCCCCAAGGAGGTATGATAACAACACCAGCTCCTCACCCTTTTTGGAATTTAGAACCATCAAAGAAGAGGGTCATCATGATAGGGAAGAATTCATATTCATCGACACTGCTGATGAATTTGTCAGGGAAGTATTCATGATGAAATTGATTATCTGGCAAGGGAACATCAACAAGCTAGTCTGCAATGGCCTAGCCATTAATAGATTTTTGTGATATGAATTCAAGGCCAAAATCAATCATAAGCATAATCCATCGGGTGATACAATCACTGTGATATGGTTTAGAGTGTATAGTTTTGAGAGGATTAAAACTAGTGAATTCATACATTTTGTGATTAAGAAGATAATAGCACAACTTGTAAGTGGAAAAGTATAAAGCACAACATAGCTTTTGACTTTAGTGTAATGGGTTTCATACTCATGGAGTGTGAAGATGATGTAATACAAAGCCTATACACAAACCTAATTATCATGGTGAGTGAGCATGGCTCCAAGGGCTTGTTCTGAAGTGGATATGTATAGGTAAAATGGTTCCCCTTCATGAAGCAGAATAAGCATAGGTGGTGATAGAAGATATCGGTTAATTTTTTCAAAGGCTTTTTGACAATCAGAATCCCAGTAGAAATAAACATCTTTACGGAGAAGATGATGAAATGGTTGACAATGGTCGGAAAATTGTGATATAAAATGTCGAATGGAATGTAATTTACCTTCAAGACTACATAATTGTGTAAGATTAGATGGTGGAGGCATTTAAATGATGGCCTTAAATTTTTCTAGGTCAACTTCAATACCTCAGATATAAATGATGAATCCTAAAAGTTTCCAGTGAGAAAATTGAAAACACATTTTTTGGGATTGAGATGAAGATAATATTGAATGAGATGAGTTAAGATGGATTCAAGAATGTCAAGATGATCTTTGTGTTGTTTGAACTTTCCTAAAATGTCATCAACATATTCTTTGACCGTTTTGTGAATGAGATCATGAAAAATGTAAGTCATAGCATGTTGATAAATAGCTCCTACATTTTAAAGGCCGAATGACATGACATAATAACAAAATGTTCCCCAAGGGGTAATGAAAGAGGTTTTATATTGATCATCACTGGCAATAAGGATTTGATTATAACCAGAAAAACCATCTATAAGGGAGAGCATTTCATGGCAAGTTGTTAGGTCAACAAGTTGATCTATCTTTGGAAGAGGGAAATCATCTTTAGGACAAGCAAGATTGAGATCCCTAAAGTTTGTGCAGATGTGTAGTTTTCTTGATGATTTGGTTACAAGGAAAACATTAGAGACCCATTGTGGATAATTAATAGGTATGATGAAGTTAGTGGATAAAAGATGTTTTAACTTCTCTTTGATAAGGTGAGCTATTCGTGGATGCATTTTATAGATTTTTTATTTGACAATCTTAGCATTTGGATATATGACAATATTAGGATTAATTTTGGGCATATCACTATATGACTAGGAGAAGGATTGATAATATTTTGATAAAAATGTGGTGAATTCATCCAATTCCTGTGGACTCAATGACTAGCTGACCTTGACTATGTGAGGATCTTGAGGGATTCCCAAGTTAACATCAATAGTAGATTTTTTGAGGAGATTTGGTGTATTGGATGGTGAGGATTTCTAGAGAATATGATCCTCAGCTCCCATATGGGGAAGGATATCTTGGTCATCATGATATTGGAGGATGTTTATGATAGGTGAATATTCCTCAACCATTTCTAGCCAAATAAGAGAGAGTTGTTTAGTATTATGGTTGGATTGATAAGTGAAAGGTCCTAAGGATATGATATTGACTAAAAAAAGGTTAGATGGGATGGATACAACATCATCTACATCTATAGGATCTTCAGTGGATGTGGCTGACAATGGTAGTTAATGAGAATAGATGTAACAAGTTTGGATGTAGTGGCCTCAGATGTTTTGGAGCCGGGTTTCTTATAACCTATACCATATTTCTCATAAGTTTTAAGGGAATGTTGGATCACCACATCATGTATTCCCTATTCATAATGGCCAAGGCCAAAACCTCTCCATGCATAACGATGAAGATACATGTGAGAGAAATTTGGATTATCTAAAGAGTTGAAATCTGATGTAAAAGGTATGACATGGTGTCGATCCATTGTATGGGATGAAGGATAATCAAGTCCCTTATAGAGAATATTTGTTTTGAGATAAGCGAGGCCATAAGAGATAACATATCCTACATTAGGGTCATACGTGGGTTTTTTTCAGGACAACCATAAGTCTTAGGTGAAGGAATGTGATTAAGCATGAGAAGATAGTATTCCCCTAATGTCAGGCATTGTACAACATCATTGAGGGAAGAATCATATGATAGTTTAGAGGAAGGTATAAATGTGCTAGTAGATGCTTCATCAGATGATTTAGAAGTGGATTTAGGAAAAAGTACGTCATTTGGACTATACATCATGTAACAATCGGTGAAAGGATTTGCATTTGTAGGGATGGTAAATGTCTGACCTTTATGTTCATATTTAAGACAACGATGAAGAGTTGATGGAACACAACGCATAGTGCATATCCATGGGAATCCTAGTAACATATTATATTGAAACTCTCCTTCTATGATGTAGAATAATTATAAGAGGGTTTTAACACCAAATTTAAGTGGTAGTATAATAGTGCCTAATGTGGGTGTGATAATGTCATTGAAGGATCATAGTAGGACCGGAGTTTGAACGATAATTTTTTTGGCTAGTTTAAGTTGATAAAAAATGAGGGAGGATATAATGTTTATAGCAGCACCACTATCAATCATTAACCTTTTGATACAGACATCATTAATTTGAGTAGTGATGTAAAGTGGTAAGTCATAATATTTTGGTTTAAGAGAAGGTATTTTGGATGGTTCAAATGATATGGCGACATATGATTTGAGGGCTCCTACAAAGTTTTTAAAGGATGAAGGATCATATGAAGCTATTGTTATTGATTAGAGGGCTTGAATCATGGCTTGTTTATGAAGAGGTGATGTTTGTATTAGTTTATATAATGACATTTTAACAAGAGCTTGATGTAATTGTTTAATGACAACCTTTTGCATCATAGTGGATGGTGAAGGTGGTGTGGCTAGGATGGAGATATTAGTTTTAGGTGACATTGTTTGACCTGTTGTTTTGGGAGCTATTGGGATAGATAGTTTGGGTTTTTTTGATGGAGGAGTTATTTCTAGTGGTGGAGGTATAACTACAAAAGTTTTACCCTTCTTAGATTCATATTGATCTATGTTATAATTTTGTGAATGAGTAGTGATATGTATGACATTGATCTGATGGGAAGGAGTTTTAGACATAGGTTATTTACATTTAGATGAGGAAAATGATGATGATGATGTTGGTTTTGCATGTGATTTAGTAGGAAGAGAGGTCAGATTTGCCAACTTCTATGCAATCAGATGGAAGGATTTACAATTCTCAATGGAATGTCCTCGTGTTCTATGATAATCACAGGAGACATTGTAATAATACCAAGCGGGTTTCCATCCTTGTGGATTTGATAATTTTAGTGGTGGTAATGTTATGAGTGATTTCTGGAGGAGGTCATCTAAAATAGTTACATAATGCCCCTTAGGTGCTGATGTGGATGGGGATGAAGTTTTTGGTATTTTATGTTCTAGTGGTAATAAGGCATTAATTTCAGGTTGTTGAGTAGTTTGTTGTTGATGAGTTCTAGATAATATAGTAAATGGGAGTTGAGGACCTAATGGGGAAGATTGATTAGGAGGTATTGGATGTAGAACAATAGGAGAATTATTAGGAGTTGAAATGAACCTTTTATGAGGAGGTGGGTGAAAATGCCGAGGATTGTGAAATCGATATGATTTAGGTTAAATATTGTTAGAATTGACAGGGAATGAGAGGGGGTGAATTAGTCCTTTGATAATTTTTTTTCTTTTCTACTTCAAAAAATGACCCTTCATTTATATACATATACTCTCATAGACTAAAATAAATAATGTTTGATTATCAATGGATATGTTTTTTCATGAAATGCATAGAAGTAATGAATACAATACATGATCATATATTCTTCTTTATTGACATTCAAAAACATGAGACTTGATACTTAATCAATATCATCAGACTACAAGATACAAACATGATTAACATTTAACTACACAGCTGCAAATTAGCTCTTCTTCATCAACCTGTTGTCACAAGCACTTCATCATCTTCATACATCTATATCCAACTACAGACCTGAATTTTTTTTAGGGATTTTGGGCTATGCCCAAGAGGTTTTGCTTTGTAGCAAATTTTTCTTCAATAAAAGATAAGTGGGGGTTTTCATCAATAACCTGCAAGATAATAAACATCACCCTTTTATACACCATTCAATTTTATTTTTCAACTTCTTTGACTTCACTCATTCTTGACCTTGTCTCTTCATCTTCTAACAACAAGACACCTTCACACCTTCTATGTCTTCTTTGCTCTACATCTATTTTTGGCATATAAACAATCATGAGACTCTTCTAGCTCCATGAAGAGATGTTACATTCACACCAAGACAAAAAGTAATCTTCCACTTCTCATTTGAGCTTAGAGGACCAATTTGTGGACTTGTAACAATCTTTTAGCTTTTCTACATCTCCAAGAGCTCAAATAATTCAAGCTAGAGAGTTATATGACCTATTTCATTACAAGAAAAATACAATCATTTGACGTATATGCCAAGCATATCAACAAGTCAAAGGTCTCTTCAATTACTCAACTTTAGGGAGTTATGTTTGTAAAATTTAATTCTTCAACTTAATTTTCCACCTTAATAAAATTTCAAATGTTTGGTCACAAATATTATGTTTTTTGAACTTCAAACTACATTTGGTTTACAATCCTGGGCTTTCAACTCCTTGTCTATTAAAAAATCCCGTTTTAATAATTCTAGTTGTTGTATGTAACTTCAAAAGGAATTTAAAGAGACATTACATCTTCAAATCATCAAGAAAGCAAATAAAGAGAAATCATTCAAGTCTTATCATGAGATTTCCATACTCAAATTGAGCTCAGTGTCTTCAAGATGATCTTTGTAGCATGACAGATTGATAAATGAAAAATTCTTGTCATTTCCCTAAAATGGAACCTATTCAAGCATTTGAGAAATGATTTCAACCTCCAACACTTCCATTGGAACAATATGAAACACACTTAAGGTCTCTATTTATAAAGTAAACCATGAATATTGACAAACTCCTTGTTTCATAGTCCTAGAGGTGTCTGTGTACGGATTGGTGAAACTTAGACATAAAGAATTTTCACTTTGAGCTCATTCAAGATCAAATAGATTCAATCACTGCTTCCAAAATAAGTGATATTTCCCTTACAACTTGAAACAAGCATTTATTACTTTGAAATTACAGAGTGATACATGGAAAATGATGAAGTCCAGTCAATACAATTATTTGCAATACATGTGCACGTTTTTCAAAAATAATACTAAAAAAATATCCTTGAACTCTTGGTTATTTGTAAAAATTTCTTTTGTAACCAATTACAAATCATCTCATAGAGGTTTGGACAATTTTTGTGAATAATGACTGGTTATAATTCTCCATTCGATCAAAACAATCTCTTCAAAACCCTAGATCAGGGTATTCAATTTATATAGGCCCGATAATAGTTAAAAAGTGATTTATTTTACAATACTTCATAAAACTTGAAGATTTACGCATATGTGGGCTCTTTGAACAAAAATCCTTTTTCTCCAGTTGTTTAGAGTCACAAATTTTCCTGAGATTGCTTATGATGAGCTACTGTTATATTGCAATGAAGAATGAAAAGACTACACATTCACATGTTAGACCAATGACCTTTAATGATGACCCTAGAATTATTCATCAAAAGGAAATAAGTACCTTGAGTTGATATTCATAGGACAAGATGAAATTGAAGCACTTCACTTTTCCTTGTTTATACCCATAACATAACAAATTGAGAAACAAAGTTATATATATATCCTTGTTGAGGAGTGAAGTTTGAATTTGGGATTTTAGGAATTCCTCCAACTGATTTGAGGTGAAGCAATAGGCATTCTTGGAAAATTTAATGAGCTTAAGAGATAGGAAAAATTCTAAGACAATATTCTCAATCAGTGATATATTCAAACACATGCTTCACCATACCTTGTTTTCTCCTTTGGGCAACTGTCTTCAGTTATGCAATCACTTGGTGTGATGGAGGAGCCAAACCATGACCCAATAATTATGTTAAAATATTAAAAAATATCCAATAAAGATTTCAAAGGATAAAATTTTTCATTGGAGATCAAATCTTACCTTTTACTCCTATTAGCTTGAAGCTTAGTCCAAGAGAGCACACAAATGCTTCACAAAAATGCTCATAGCTTTTCATTGAAACCTCCAATTGACTTGAATATTTTTACACCCGATTTATAGAAAAGTTTACTCCAAAAATTCCTTCTATGATTTATCTGAAGGAGTCTCTATTTTTTTCATGACTGCTAAGAAGCCATGAAACTCAAAATGAGCTTTTCAATGGACATGTTTTGCAAAAACTCATAGAACTTGCTCAAATGACCTCCAAAGGATTTGAAAATTTGCATGAAGCACTAAGACACCTTCCTCCATCTTCTATTATGATTTTTTTTGAAAGAAATAACTCTAAAATGGTCTGACCTATCTCATTTGCATTCCATAACAACTGAGTTCATAAAGGGCAGTTTTGGCTAGGTGTAACATTTTTCTCCAAAACCTACTTCTTTCCTTTCTGAACCTAAAAATGAATTCATTTACATATTAGTCACACTATCCAATCATTTCAATGCTCCACAGAGACTTATAGGACTCACATGTACCTATAAGGCATTAATTGACTTAGCATGGAATGAATTAACATGACTAGATGACCTTGGAGACCCCTAGATCACCTAGCCAACACATCTATTTTACCTTAACCACTTGACATCAATGACAACATAAATGACACATTATTCCAAAAAATATAAAGACTCTTGAAAACTTGGACAATGCCTTGTTTGTGTGGTATTCTCGTGGTTTTGGATGAGCCAGGTATGTACTTAGAGGTAGTTGTTGATGAAGGAAGGGGGGTTTGAATGATGCAGTTAATGAGATCTACATGACTTCTAGGTTTTGTAGGTTTTGGATTGTTTGATCTTTGGCGATGAATATGGATCGTGGTTGGTTTAGGTGGAGGTGGTTATGTCATAAATGTTTCAATAGGTACCATAATTATATTTGAGAACTATGGCATAGACATAGATATAGATTTAGTAGTGACAGGTGACAAGGATGGGGAAATAGTTTCAATAACATTTTTGAAAAACAAGGATTCATTAAACACAAGTTTAGACTCAGTGGGTATTGTTGTTGACTTACTAGATGGAATGAATATGGATGTTGGTTTAGTAGAGGTGGATGTTGGTTCAGGAAGTGTGGGTGCTGGTTCAGTAGATGTGGTCATTGGTTCAGTAGATGTGGATGTTGATTTAGGAATAAGTAACGTTTAGTAATGGTGTTAATTGTGTGGTGAGCATGAACAAAATTTGTTTGTGGTTGGTCAATAGATGGGGGATGATTTGGAAAGGGATGCTTAAATATGTCAAGGTTTTAATTTGGAGGTGTATTTGGATTATCCAAGTGAAGTTCAACCTTGTCAATCAAGTCTTGAAGAACATTGTGAAACGTACAACACCTTTCAATGTCATGTATTTTGAGCCTATGGTATTTACAATAATCATTATCTTCATACCAATAGGGATTAGATACAGATGTATTGATGGGTCGGATAAGTGGGAGAGCTATCATATTTGCAGTGAGTAAATTATAAAAGACTATGCTATATGTCTCTCCTATTGGTGTGTAATTATGTTATGAATGAGAACATTCAGTAGTGGGATTTTATTTAGGAGCATATTTGACTACTATGGCATTAGCAGTTGATTTGGATTTTTCAGGGTTAGAGGATGACTTAGAAGGAAAATCTGTTTGTGGTTTCTTAGGACGAAGCTTAACATGACCATCTTCTAGAGCTCACAGTTCTAATTTACGGGCCATGGTAAAAGCTTCATCAAAAGTATGGAATGATTGAATTTGTAATGATGATGAAATATATTTGATGCATGATCAAAAGGAAACTTCAATAAACTCTACTTGTAGTAACGAAAAGGATAATTGATAGATTTTACCCCTCCATTGGGCACAAAAATTAGTAATGGATTGTTGATCAAAGAACACTTGAAAAAGTAAGCACACAAGAAGTCTGCGCGGGGAAGTGAGTCATATTCAAAGGTGCGAATGAATAGGGAAAACACACGCGCAGAACAAAAGTTTAGCTTTTCAGGACTTAGCCGTTTTCACTCGTAAAGGTCTATTTTTAGAGATAGTGCGTAGAGTACACAAACAAGGTAGAGACATGCACACCATGCATTGGCTATTTTTGGAGGATTGGATACAAAGAAATTTGAATGGACACATGCCGGATATAGATTTTCTACTGTCAGTTAGCTAGTAGTAGTCTATTATTAGTGCACTTGCATGTGTGGCTATTTTTGTAATGACTCGTGGCTAGTAATAACATGCGACCTATTTTTGGAATGGATAAGCATTGAAGGGCAAGTCCCCACCCTTATATATATGTAGAAAACTATGTAATAAAGGGGGATCGAGATATACAAAGAGATACAGAGATATGCTGTTGAATCTGCTACACGCATACTACTGATATTGTAATGAAGCTTCTGTAAACTTATTGCAGTGAATATAATGAAGGACATTGGCTGAATCTAAGTGTTAGTTCTATGTGTATCTGAATCTAGTATGTTTTTGATCTCATAATGGTTAGAAATTAATTCTTCTTTTCCTTAGATATAGATCTAGTATGCTCTATAGAATGATGAGATATTAATAGAACTATTTATGTTAAGTCTCCATCATGCTAACATCCTACTATAACAACCCTAAAGAGGGACCTGGTACCTTTGCACGCTTCAGGTGAGCACTCAATTTAGGCTGAGTGATGTGCTAGTACGTATAGGGTTTTATTGGGTTTGTATCACTGAATTATAGGCTACATCATTGGTTCCGTTGCTAGGACCTATTTTTTAGTTGTTTTCAGGATCGTTCACGATGAAGATGTACCCGTTAACTCTAGTAAGTATTGAAGAGTTGATACACAATCTAGAAGAAGAATACACATAATGGTTTAGCACTGGATCTGAGTTTAACACATGCACTTGGGTGGAATAAAATTTGTATGACAATTTATATGAGAGATTTTTCGCTATCTTTCAAGTAGAATTATATGAGTGGCTGATTGTTTATGCATCTAAGTGGAATTGGAGGTACTGCACACTTGTCTAGATGCATGAAGAATTCCAGGACCTTTATGATGCTGATATGATTTAGAATCGAGTTGTGGATACGTGGTTCTATGGTGTCTTGAATAGTTATATCTTGGAATACTCAATTTCCACTTATTCATGTCCAGAAGTAGCTGAATTCTAGCTTTTACAACATTTAAGGGGAGCTTACCTGCAAGGCATTCCTCTAGCAATCAAGATCCTGAAGGTAACCTTGAATATGTAGAGTAAACCGATAGCTAACTAAACCTCATCACATGTGGGGGAAGGAACAGGATTGGTGAAATATGGTAGACCTAGCAGCAGAAAGGAAAAGAGAGGAAAGATGACTTAAATATAATGAGGTGCATGAGAGGGAGATAGAGAATCATCGTACTATTGCAGAAATTATGGTGTTGAGGAGGGAGATGGCTCATGAAGGATTTTAAACTCACATAGAAGATGTAGAGGCAGAGCATTAGGAACTCCTCCATCTTGGAAAGCATGTCAGGGATCCCCCCTCAGCCTCATAATGAAGCGCACTAGTAGAGACTACCTGGGCCATGGGTGTGCATTTGAATCCACCTGGTAACCTAGCCCTTGTGCTTGGTTTTCCAGGATCTAGTACGATAAGTAATCAACAAGCAAGTGTGGGAAGTAAGAGAGCAAGGAAATCAATTACATGGAAGATGGCTTCATTGTTATTTGGAGGTGTGTTTTTAGGTGCATCGTCTGCGCAGAATATGAGTGCGTCGAATGTTGGATTCACTTCTGGAAGTGGAACTACTTCATAGACCGTAGGGGTTCAATATAGTACTATTGTCGGAGCATAGGGGAGTATGTCTACATGACCTATTCCAGCTACAAGTTTGGGATCAGGAGGCATGGGAAGTTCTGGTTCAGGTGGATTTGGAGGTTTTGGAGGCAAGGGAAACACTGGAGGTTCTGGATCAGGTGGGCAAGGTTCACACCAAACCAAGAATATTTACATGGAAATGTATCGTCATATTCCAAAGTATAGGGGCATAGAAGATGCTACTGAACATGTGCATATGTGTGAAATATTATGGTGCACAAAAGGGATCACAACTTCTGAGTGTAAGAAACGCCAATTCGCTACAACGTTACAAGGGCGTGCACACAACTGGTACATAAAGATTGACCTTGACCATAATTGCATGGATTACACAACATTGAAAGATGCATTCTTAAAGAGTTTTATATCCCTAAATTTGAGTAGAAGAGTATAAGTGCACTCAAGGATATTAAGCAAGGAACTATTGAGAGTGTGCATAAGTATGATTCCCATTTTAAAATGCTTATGTCTAAACTTTCCTATGATATTCATGAAAACCAACATGCACAATGGTTTGTTGGGGGATTGATTACACCATTTAGGAGGGTGTTGTCACATAAGACATATATTGATTTGCACGAGGCATTGGAATCAGCCCCATATGATGAGGTAGTTGAGAGTGTTGACACTGGCGTTAGCCCATTTTCAGAGGTACAGATTGCAGCTATGGAAAAACAGCTAGAGAAATAGGCACACTATGATCAGAATGAGGGGTGTTTTGAAGGAATTCATGGTAGAGGTCGAGGATACTATGGTGGATTCAGAGGATGAGGCCATGGTGGTTGAAGAAGTGATTTCCCTCGAATGTGTTATACATGCAGATCTCCTGACCACTATAGGTGCGAGTTCCCTCAAAATATTGCATGTTCTTTCTACAGAAAGAACCATATCTATGAAGAGTGCCCAAACTTATATGAGCATATGAGTAAGCAACATAAACAAGAAAAAAAAGGCATCGGGATGGTTAGGATACAACGCGTTGTGGACAATCAATGGATGCCCAAGATGGAAGCAGAATTTGAGGCACTGCAAGTGAAGATCATGACCCGTGCTGAGGCAACATGTGCCACAGAGGCATTACAACATAAACCTACCATCACTAAAGATGAGGTTCTTCATGCATAGTACCCATATCCTGCATATCAGAAGGAGGTTTATCAGGATATGATAGAATTTTTAAGGAATCTTCAAGGTGAGATATAATACTTAAAGGAGCAAAAGAAAGCATCAGAGACGGTCCAAACTGTTATACATGACTTGAGAGAAGTATGCAAAATGTTGTGCCAGGAGAGCATCATTCCATTTTTGGGGAGTTGGTTAAAAGGGAACACTCTGCGTGTAAGTAATGAGACCAGATGACAGATCCTGCATGCAAATCTCCCTCCTCCTAGCCTAGATTATGAAAAGGAAATCAATCTGAATGTTGTTGTGGATGGGTGGCTGTTAAGTAATATACTGATTGATACATGTGAAAAAGTCAATGTTCTTACCTTGGATGCATGGGTATAAATGGGGAGAACCCAATTGAAGCCATCTTCTAATGTATTATTCATGGCTGATTGGACTAAGGCCACTCCCATAGGAGTTTTGAAAGATGCATGTATTACCATATAAGGAGCCAAGTTTACTGGAGAATTTGAAGTTTTAGCGCTGACACAATGAGATGGCTTCCCATCTCTATTAGGGAATCCTTAGTGCTATGAAAATAATGCTGATATTCAGTTCAACAAAGGTGATATCAGTTTTGAAAATAAAGACGAAAGGGTTATTATCCCTTTAACAGATGGAAAGTCTGCACCCTATGTTGAGTCCTTAAGTGAAGAAGATATGAATAGGATTTATGTATGTGCCATCCGAGATCTAGAGATGATTGAACCAACCAAAGAAGGAATAATTCAGTGGGAGGATGCATAGTCTATTAGTGATACTACAAGTGTTTCTTGTGATAATTGGGCTCACAAAATTTATGAGTTGGTAGGGTGCAAAGTGAAGAGCATATTCCCTCGAGGCAAAAAACCATGTTATGTCAAGAGGATAGGTAACAACTCGGTACCTTGTTACACAGGAGAAGGGGATCCCATGGTATTCCTACGCGCCATGGAAGAAAAATGGATAGACCCACTTGAGAGAAGAAATATGCTAGCATATACACTACATGGGACAACAACATGTTGGTGGGTGGTCCATAGGGATAATCTAGTCAAATGGGATGAAATTGGGGATTCTCTTACTACTAGGTTCTTTAGGAGCAATGCATGTACACAAATATGCAATTATCACTGTGATTAGCCTATTCAACACCATGTTCAGAAGTGTGAGAGACTCTAGATAGAAGGGTAGGAAGATTTACCACCTTTACTATGGGTGCAATGGTTTTATTCCACTTTACAAGGCTACACATATACTTGGTATGTATATGCAGAACTCCATAGAGAAACACTAAATTGGTAGAATTTAATTACATGAATGGCCCAGATGTTTGAATTCTCTACAAAACCTTAGGTAGAAGAAGAATTGAAAGTTATTAAGTGTTTAACTATGGGGGATAGTACCAAGGCTAAAGAAATCCTCCAGGAATTATTAGATAAAGAGGACCAAGGAGTGTTTCTTGATAAAGAACTAGGGGTTGATGCAACATTACTTCAATGTGCTTTCCTTGAGAAAGAGAAAGGAAAAATGGTCTACCTAGTGGATGATGAAGAAGTAGATAATCTGGATGTAAACCATTCAACATGAAGGCATGAGGTATTGGATAGTGCAGATAGGACCACACACCCCTATCATGAACTTATGAAGACAAAGTGGGTGAATATTGGAACAAATACATAGCCTAAGGAAGCCATAATTGGAGATTATTGGTCAAATTATGAAGTGGAAAAAATAATAGAGTTACTAAGGGACTACTAGGACCTATTTCCTAGGGGGTACCATGAACTTAAAGGCATGCATGAATTGTTAGGGGAGATGAAGATAAATCTTAAAGATGGTGAGCGCCCAATTAGAGAGAGGCCTTATAGAATGAACCCCAATTTGTACAAAAGGTCAAAGAAGAGATTGATAACATATTGAAGTATGGAATTATCAAGGCTCTTGATGAGTCAGAATGGGTTAGTCCAATGGTGATCAGTATCAAGAAGGATGGAAGAATTAAAATATGTGTGGACTACATGGAGCTGAATGCTGCATGTGTAACAAATCCATTCCCTATGCCATTTACTAAGGAAATATTGGAGTTTCAGGGTGCGAAATCTATTCGTTTACATATGGGTTCTCTGGGTATCATCAGGTTTGGATTGCCTAGGAGGACAAGGAGAAGACTACATTTACTATTGAATGGGGTAGCTTCATCTATACTGTAATGCCCTTTAGTTTTAAAAATGTGCCTGCTGTATTTTCTTGCATAGTTTTCTAAGCGTTCAAGGAATTTGTTCACAACTTCTTATAGGTATATTTAGATGATTGTATGGTGTATGGGTTAGTTAAGGACCACTATGACAATTTGTGCTTAATGTTTGAATGGTGTAGGCAGTTGAGTATCTCTTTGAACATCAAGAAGTGTATATTTGCTACATCATTTGGGATACTTTTAGGACACATAATCTACAAGGAGGGTTTGTTGGTTGATCCAACAAAAGGTGCAGTCATTATAGGCCTCGAGGAGCCTACCAGTCAAAGTGAGGTGTGCAGATTTTTGGGACATATAGGATATTATAGAAAATTTATCAAAGGCTATGCAAAAGTTTCCGTACCCTTAGAAGAGTTACTAAAAGGGAAAGGTATGTTTTACTGGGGAGAACAGCAACAACGCACATTCAAGACATTAAAGGAGAAACTTATTACCGCACCTATTCTGCGTTTTCCTTCATTGAACAAACATTTTCATGTACATGTTGACGCCTCTGGCATGGCCATTGGCACAATGTTTGCTCAACCTGGAGAAGGTATTGTAGATCATCCTATTTGTTTTGCTAGTAGAAAGTTGACTCATGTAGAACAAAATTACACAACTATAAAGTGTGAAGCTTTATCAATGATCTATGCATTGCATAAATTTCACCAGTATCTACTAGATACACTATTCATCTTTTATACAGATCACATGACACTGAAGTATTTAGTAAATAAGCCTATTTTACAAGGGCACATATGTCGATGGATGCTCCTATTTCAAGAGTTTGATTTCACAGTTGTGGTAAAACCAGGAAAAAGTAATTCTGGACCAAACCATTTATCAAGAATACAGCTAGGAAGAAAAGCATAGGAAATTGAGGATACCATACTAGATGCATAGTTATATAGGTTATAATGTGTGCCATTAGAAATAGAGTACAATGTTGTCTTTTTACGCACATATATGACACCAAAAGGAATGAAATCCTTAGAGAAGAAATAACTTGCTATACGTGTTGCAACTTATATGTTAATTAGTGGTGATTTGTACAAATAGGACCGGGATGAAATATTACACCGTTGTGTATTGGAACATGAGCACATGAGCATTATGGAAGAAGCTCATGGTGGAATTGAAGGAGGCCACTACACAGGTGATGCCATAGTGCAAAAGATTCTACTTGCTAGATTATGGTGAGAGACCCTCTATAAAGATTGTAAGGAATTTTTAAGGGATGTGATCATTGTCAACATCTTGGAAGACCAGGTTAGTGAGATGAAATGCCTCTAAGACCTATTGCTAGCGCATAACCATTTGAGAAATGGGATATAGATTTTTTGGGTCCTATTTCACCAGCTGCACGTAGAACTGGATCATGCTACATTATAACTTACACAGACTATCTGACAAGGTGGGCAGAAGAAGCACCTACAAAGGACTGTTTAATGGATACAATAGATTAGTTTCTATGGGAACATATTATTACAATGTATGGATGTCCTTTGAGTTTGATCAGTGACAGGGGCACACATTTTCTGAATGAAACAATCAGATTTTATTGGATGAGTTCATGATTGCACACCATAAGACTACACCCTATCATCCTCAGGAAATGGAACTGCTGAGGCTTTCAACAAAATTTTGAGCCACACATTGACAAAAATATGTGATATTGGAAGAAAGGATTGGGATGATAAAGTATCTACAATACTTTGGGCATATCGAACAACATATAAAATGTTGAACAAAGCCACACCATTTAAGTTAGTGTTTGGCGTAGAAGCCGTTATTCCTATGGAATTAATGTTACCTTCTTTACGTATTGCACGTGCTGGAGGTCTAGCTGATGATCAAGCTTTAGAAGAATGGATTGAAAATAAAATTCAACTAGATGAGCGGTGAGCCATGGCACATTAGAATCAAAAGCAAGAAAAGGCCAGGTAGAAAGCATGACATGATAGAAACGTAAGGGACAAGAAGTTTGAGATTGGAAAAATGTTATTTCTCTATGATTCTAAGTTATTGCACCATCTAGGAAAAATTAGGGTACATTGGTTGGGGCCGTATGTTATCACTTACATCCTTGAAACATGCAATTTCTAGTTAGAAGCACTTGATGGAACATGACTATCTAGTTACTTCAACGGGAGTAGGCTAAAGCCCTACTATAAATAATTCTTCTTGGTGTTTGTAATAAGGTAGTATTTCTATTTAGATTATATTTTCAATTTTATATTTCCTTAATGTGTTTCCTTATTTGTTGCTATGCTTTTTCAATTCACTTGGTGTGTTGTGAAATAAGCGCGCTTGTGCGCATAAAGCTAATTATTACTTGAAGCATGTTTATGCACAAAGGACCGCACATACTTTTAGTGTGGGGTGGTTATCTATATCCAGGTACAAGATTGTGGGAATTGGAAGTTGAAAGGAATAAGCTGCTATGAGTGCTCTTCAATTCAAAGGTTTACCTCTAAAAAGTGACCAAATATAGAGATGAATGAGGGGACACTATAACACGAGGTAAGCAGAGGCCATAACAACTACCAATAGATATGTGTTAAGTGTTTTCCAAAACCTTGAAGTCATTCTAGGATCTCTATTAGATATGATTAATTCAAGTACTCCATGTAATCTAAAAATCTCATGCACAAACCTTTTTTCCAAAACAAGAGAATCATCCTTAAGATTACCAACAATAAAGTGTGCTATTTTTGTTAGTTTATCCACAACTACCAGAGTAACATCATGTTTATTTCTTGACATAGGTAACCTTTATACAAAATCCATGCTTATTACTTGCCATTTGTACTGCGGTATGCCATGAGAATACAATAAACCGGCTGGATGCATATGTTCAACTTTAACACGTTGACATTCTAAGTAATGTTTCACAAAATCAATAACGTCCTTTTTCATCCCTTTCCATAAATATTGCTATCTTATATCAGTATCTTTGTAATACTTGGGTGTCCAGAGAAAGGTGAATTGTGAAATTCTGCTAACAATTTCTTTCTTAAATCATTTAGTGAAGGTATGTATACCCTATTTTCAAATCTTAAGATTCCTTTGTTGTCAAAGTGAAAACCTTTATATCTCACATCATTTGGATCTGTAGCAAGCACTATTTTTACTTGCTAAAAGTAAGAATTAGATTCCATAACACTTTTTACTTCATCCTTAAACTGAGCTCTTAATGTTATAAGAGCAGAAATGTGCTTCCTATGACTTAGAGCATTAGCTACTCTATTTTCCTTACCTTTAATGTAATTTATGTCAAAATCATATTGAGACAAAAACTCTAACCATCTTCACTGTCTTGTATTTAGATTTTTCTGAGTGAAAATATACTTCAGCCCAAGATGATTAATTTTTAATTCAAAAGGTTTACAAAGCAGATAATGTCTCCAAAATTGAAGTGCATGAACAATGGCAACAAGCTCTAAATCATGTGGATCATAATTCAACTCATGTAACTCAATTTTTCTACTTTTGTAGGTTATGACATGATCATTTTGTAGTAAAATACCCCTAAGGCCTTCCCCAGATGCATCTGTTACCACAGTAAAGTCTCCATTAGGGTCTGGTACCACTAGAATAGGTGCTGATGTTAACTGTTCCTTCAAAGTTCTGAATGCAGATTCACATTTTTCATTCCAAACAAACTTCTTATCTTTTTTCTGTAATGAAGTTATTGGTGCAGCCACTTTAGAAAAATCTTTTACAAATTTTCTATAGTAACTAGCAAGACCCATGAAGCTTCTAACTTCATGTACATTCTTTAGTGTAGGCCACTCAGTTATAGCTACAATTTTAGAAGGATCTACAATCATTCCATTCTTACTTATTACATGTCCCAAATAGTGCACTTCTGTGTCATAGAAAGAACATTTAGATAGCTTACCATATAACTGTCTCTTTCTCAAAAATTTTGAGACTATCTTCAAATGCTCATGGTGTTCCTCAATACTTTTAGAATATATGAGAATGTCATCCAAGAATACAAGCACAAATTTGTCCAAGTATTTTTTAAATATATTGTTCATTAAATTCATAAAAGCTATAGGTGCATTTGTTAATCCAAAAGGTACTGTGAACTCATAATGTCCATACCTTATTCTAAAAGCTGTTTTATGAATATCCTCATCCTTAATCTATAATTGATGATATTCAAATTGAAGATCTATATTAGAATATACCGATGCTCCATGCATTTGATCAAATAGATCATCAATTCTATGGAGTGGATATCTATTCTTGATTGTTTCTTTGTTTAACATTCTGTAATCAATGCACAATCTAAGTGTTTCATCTTTCTTTTTCACAAAAATTACCGGTGCTCCCCAAGGTGAAACACTCAGTCTAATTAAACCTTTAGAAAAAATTTCTTACAATTGTGCCTTAAGCTCTAATAATTCTATAGTAGTCATTTGATATGGTGCCTTAGAAATAGGCTCGGTTCCAGGCTTGATTTCAATAGTGAAGTCAAATTCCCTTTTGGGTGGGAGACCTCGTAACTCTTCCGAAAACACATCACTGTAGTTTCGTAATAGCAGATATTGTTCCATGACATCGCTATTCTCCTCAGCAATTTCTGAAATCTTTACTACATATAAGGTAAAACCTTTATTTTTGGCCTTTTTAAGTTACATAGCTGACAGTTTCCTAACAAAAATATCACTTTTCACACCCTGAATCTCTGTTGTTTTCTATAGGTCATCTAAACAACTAATATGTTTTTAAAAATAGTCTACTTTTTGTTTATGTTCAACTAACCAATTAACACCTATGATTACATCATAAGACCCCAGAGGTGCAACATAAAGATCAACTTTAGTGGAAAAACTAGGTAAGTCAAGAACTGCTCCAAAAAGACACATACTAACTATATGAACAACATTGTTTCCATAATGTACAGTCCATGTTTTATCCATTTTTCCAGCTTTTCTTTCTAGTTTTGATGCTAATTTACTAGAAATAAAACATTCAATAGCTTTGGTATTAAACAAAATAGTTATATGTATGCCAAATAACTTACCTGAAACTTCTATGGGCGTGGCCTATTTTTCAGCCTGCTTGTCAGCTACTACAACGTGTATCTTGTGCTGCTGATTACGATCATACTTTTTCAAAGGACATTGATTTGCGTAATGATCCTTGCCATAGTTATAAAATCCTCTTATAGGTCCCTTTCTAGGCTCATATTTATTTACAACCTTAGAGTTATCATTCTGACCTCTATAAGACTTCTGTCTATTATTATTATTCTTGACAAAGTTGTTTCATGTATTTCCAACAGACTTATTTGTTGTTTTTTTATTATTATCAGCTGAAAACTTACTTTTCATTTTGAATTTCTTCCATGGTCCTTTCTTAGGTGCAAGAGATGATGAAGAGGATTTGGGGACTTTCTTCCTTACTTCCTCTTTATGAGAAAAAATTGCCTTCAATTTTTGTTCCTACCTTATGGCTTTTTCAACAACCCCTTCCATCGTGGTTAGGATGTGAACATCAACCCCTTCCAATGTTGCCTAAAGTAACCTTTAAATTGATCCCAAGTGATATTAGTTTCATCAATATTCAACTCAGCCTTACGGTTGTCCCACCATGAAGATGCCTCATGGGAAAGCTGATATGCTCCCCAGACTGCCTTTGTTTCTTCCAAGAAATTCCTTATTGCAAAGTACTTCTCCATTTCGATGAGCCAATTTTTAGCTCCATCTCCTAATGTGGTGCCATCAAACTTGGGTGGACTTATCATTTTTATATCATTAGTGAGTTCAGCTACCATCCTACCCTTTTTGTTTTCAAGCTAATCAGGGATGTTCACATTATTATTATCAACACCTAAATTGGTGTTGTCCTCAAAGGGTGGCTGATTATTATTACCAACATATTCTTCCTCCTCATTGCCCATTAATTTTTGTTCAAGTACAGCTAAATGATCCCTTGTGTCCAACATGGTAGTAAGGATATCATCAAGTTTTTGGGTAGTTGCTACTCCTTCCACTTATTCTAACTATTTTCTATTAACAAGAAAATTTATGTTTTATCAGATTATGGACACAATAGGTCCAAGAGCTGGAACCTTTAGCTCTGATACTAAGATGTAACATTCCCATTTTAAGACTTTAGAAACAAGGGAAATTTCTTTTTTACACAATGTTATATGTTCTAAATAAAAAATCATTAGAACACACATTCCATGCCAATCAATCTCATAACAGATAACCATATACAACTATAAATGACTCGGTAAATCTCTCATTTCATGACTTGATTACTAACAGATCTCTCATGTTTGACTTAAAGTATAGAATACTTTATGTATACTACGTATACTTGGTTTTCCTACCTTATTCTAGGTATTGAGTGATCTGTTTAAAGAACCTATTTGAATATTTGTTACCAATATTCATCTGACATCACATTTCTTTAAACTAGGTGACATAGGACAACGCAACCAATATCTTGCGATACTTTGGCCAAAGGTTTTTAACATACAGTTCATGTTACTATTCCTAGATGACATACTCATCTAAGAAGAATACATCCTTCACCCCACTCTTATGTTATCTAGAATGGTATTTATTGACTTCTGTCAGTCCACTTGTCCTAGGTTTGACCCTAACCTAGGTTAGTGATATAATTTGACGTAGGGAACTGCTCACGATGACTTAGGGTATATGGGCATGAAAAACTGACCTAAGTCATTCGAATGTGCCAATTTATCCTATGTCATGGAGAGCTACTTCCTATTCCAATTCATCTAACTAACTTGACCTAGAGGGAAACTAAGCTCAAGTCTAGATGTGTGTGGATCAAGATGATCTTATGCTGAAGGGTGTTGCAACATGTCAACTGCAACACTGTATCCTCGTGAAAACCCAAGTCTTCATGAAGGTACAATACTGTAGTTGGCATGTGCCAACATCTGTTAGAGCCACTCCATTTTGATGTACACACCTCAATGAGGGTTATCACCCCAGATTAAATTAGAGTTTGGATTCAAATTACAACAACCTTGGAAAACCCTAATCCAACTTCCTTAAGTTCTTGTCCTCATTTGGGTTGATTATAAATATTAATGAATTTCAATATCTCATTATTGCCTACATGTTTGTTAATTTTTATCTGAATAAGAAGTTTCTCGTAAACATAACAACATGCTTCGTCAGATCAATTTCATGTAATTTAATGACTCAAGGAAGGTGTAAGAACCCTACAGGTTTAGTGAGGATAGACTTCAAGGAGTTGAAGTCTAAATGATTAAAGATCATAACACCTTACATTTTCTTACATTCCTTTGAGAAGAGAATAGTCCTTCTATTTAGATTAAAGCGTTAGGGATCATATACCCTTTTTCCTTTCACACTTCATATAACCTTTAAGTTCATTTCATTTAACATCCCTTATTAATCCATTCAAGCTTAGGAAAAGAACATCAATACCTACAACTTATCAAGATGCATTCAAGTAAGGGAAATTACACTATTTTCCCATACACTCATTTTATTAAATGACCAAAAGACTAAGGAAATCAATCATATAAACCATAACACCAAGATATGAGTACAACTTTCCTTCACGAATGAACAAGAGAATTTTACACCACAAGTCAAATTAAATTTCAGACTTTAAGTTCATCATGATACAATACACTTTTTACAAGATTACAAACAACATCAAGATCAACAAGAATACAACTTTTCCTCCTTCAACATATTCAAAAAATGAATCGAAATTTCCCTAACAAAGATCCAGACTTTTAAGCAACCAATACATCATATTAGATAATGCCTCCTTTTATCACTTACAAAGTCCATCTACAAAAATTACTGGCATGGGTCAGTTCATTGAACTAAGCATTATAAACACTAAACATTAAAATGAGACGCCTTTAAATAACTATTTCATTAAAACAACTATACTTTTATGAACAACAAGAGTAAACAAGCAAACCTTCATAAGTAATAACTATTACAAAAAAGTAAATTTACTCAATAAGTAATAAATTATAAGAAAATATCTTAGCGCAATCACCCAATTTACAACCTCATAATAGATAAGTAAAACTCCCAACAATTACTTATCTAAATCAATAAAATTTCTTGCCAATTAATTTCAAAAGTCTATTTGCTTTTGAAATTCAAAGCCAATTTCATGAATTAAATAAGAGAGTTAATTTCAGAAATAAGAACCTTCTTCATTGTTTACCAGGTACCATGCGAAAGCATGCACAGTCAAGTTTGATACAACGTTGTAAAGGTTTTAGGATGATTCATCTAATATGTTATACAATAAGAGAATCATATTTCAGATGTGGCATCCTAATTATAATTCCGATACATTACTTAGGTTCATATATAGGCTTCATGTCTATAATGGATAAGAATTTACTCAACAACATTTACCGCTTCATACCACTATAACAATGTTTTAATTCCTTAAATACAATACAAGCGGAGAGGTAAGTATTAACAACTTTTACCCATTTTACTCAAGTAAAAGTAATACATTTGAATCAATGAAACCTACTAACAGGTTTATATTTGGATGGAAGAACAACAAACATAAAGCATCTAAACATCCTTTACCTTTCAGTTATCCTACGTTCCCTTATTCATTTCAGAAATAAAGGATTTAACATCCAACTCTCACAATATCCAAAAAAAATAGAGAACTTACCTCCTAGAATGGCAGAACAAGAAGTTAAGCTTAGAGGAGGTTTCCAGTCATCGTTTCCAAAATATATAGGTAGAAAAAGGACCGGTAAAGGCCATTCTCAAACCCATAATTCTTTCAAGAAATATAATCACGAACAAAAGATACAAAACTGAATGCACATACAACTGAATCCTTCAATTTAGTTTACAAGTAAATCTCCTTTTGAGAATGACAACTATCATTGATATGCCAAGTTCATTCCACAAAGGGTGCACGAGACACACACATAGAATGAATCTTTATCAAACTAACAATCCAAGAGAAAATTATCCATTCACCGAAATCCTTGGAGTTTCACAGGCTGATAGTCATAAATAAATATACTAACAATTTACCAAGTAAATTTCCCATCTCGAGAGCGAGTAGGTCCTCATCAACCAATACAGGTTCAAAAGAGACAAGGACAGGAAGAATGTTCCTAAATGAATCAAATAGAGTTAAGTAATATGGTTATAATGTCAACTTAAAGAAATTCGTTTACTAATAACATAACTGACAGTTAAACCAACCAATCAACTCCCAAAATCTCATAGGAGGGTTGAAATCCAAGTAAACAATAGAGAAGAATCCCCAAATACTATTTCCACTATAACTTACAAGACCCAACAACTCATAAGACAATTCACCAAGATTCTGAAGAGAAAGAGAGAAAAACCATTAACAAAATAGAGTATACATCACACTTTTCTTTAGAATCTTCACAAGTTCGAAACATAACAATAAGATCCCAAACCTTTCCTACTCATCTTCCAAAGTAGCAGTTCTATATATATTTCAAATTCAAGAGAAAGTAGTTCCTTCATGCTTCCTTTATACAAGTCGAATACAATAGTTCACAAATTAATCCATAATTCCCTTTTACCTAATAATCTTCTAAAAAGCCATTTCAAGTTTAGATTTGCAACATAGAATACACACACATTCCCAAAAAGGGAGAGTATCTAGCTCTCAATAGAATAGAATACGATAATGGAAGGGTAATCATTTACCTTATAAAAAAAATTTCACAGGTATTCAGAATGAACATACAAAGTACATAGTTTAGTCAAACATGATACCCTTTCCCTGCTTCCATGTAAATATTACCTTTTCCATCACTAACAAACATTTATCTCAAGAATATGCATAGAAGTTACAGTCCTTGACATAACAAAGAAACAATAGAGAAGTACAAAGTTCTAAATCTACATACTAATACAACAACTTCGTTACTACTTCCTCAACTTAATATCTATAACCCATTTGGGGTAGACAAGCCAAATCACCCAATGTTTTGCTTAACTCATTCATAGAGAGTATCAAGACGATTTTACCAGTAACCCACTTATGAAGACAACCCATTATCATCATTTCATCAAGATTCATCATTTAGAAGGAAAATAGAGAAAGTAAACAAGTAAGAATCTCAAAATTGAACACACAACTATTATTTTGCAATAGAGCAGAGTTATTTTAATGAAACATTTAGAGAAAAGCAAGCAATCTTAGTGGATAGAGCCTATCATTCTTGATAGTTATTTTTCCGGTTCAAAGAAGATTTCCAGCTGAGCCTCCAAGACTTCTTCTTCTCCAATTGAAATCAACAACCAAATAATTTCTCCTCAAATGCCTCAAATACTTCCCTTGAATTGAAAATAGACCGAGGGAATAAAAAATAGCTACATGTTGAAAATTGAACTGCTGGTTTGAAGAACCAGATAGCTCCATGCAGAAAAAAATTGAAATGCATGAAAGACCAAACAACCCCCAAAAAATCCACTTACATGGTTTCCAAGGTGGTTTAATCACCAAAACCGATGACCATAAATTTCATTACTCCCCAATCTCCCACTTATCTCTCCTTTCCACTGCCATCCAAAATTGGCAAATGCTATTTCAACTTCTGCATGCATTTCCAATTTTAACGACAATTCCATGTAAGCTTCCACCAAGTTTACATGTATCTGCCAAAATTGGTAGTACTTCCTATTAATTCAAAAATCAAATCAAATAAATGCCTTAGGAACCGTCTCCAACTTTCCATATGACCCTTAGGTCCCTTTTGTTAGGATTAAATATTATTATCCTAATATTAATTATGCATAGTTTAAATTATTTAATTTTATTAATTAAATAATAATTGTTATTTGGTTTATGGTTAATCAACCATATTTGTCTTTTATTTCATACTGTTATATTGTTGTAAACAATATATTTGTATCTATTCATTTCCTGCTTCCCGGATGTTATTGGAAGCTTATTCATTCTGGCATTTGGTTGCACCTGTGTAACTTATTCACCCGTATGTATTTGGCTGTGCAATATCTATAAATATTGCAGCCCATTCTCTGTAATTTTTTGATTAATTGAGATTAATAAAGTGATCAAGCTTCCGTCCCTATTTTTCAATCATCATTTGGTACCAGAGCGATTTGAAGCTCCTGACAAGGTTGGAGAAGGTTGCAGAAGAAGGAGAATTCGTGGAGAAGAAATCTACACCAGAAGGAGAGCCAGTGCTGCCTCCTGTAGCTTCCTAGAACCCCCTGCAAACCCACAATTTCTTGTTTAGTTCCAGGTGTTTGGAACGTAATTTTTTTTTGCACTGGTGCACTCAGCACCAGGCAAAATTTGCAGCAGGTATTCAAATTTTTTTTAAAAAAATTATTAGTATTTTTTTACCCCATTACGGGTTTTATCTCTAAATTAGAGAGGAAATATAGCTCCTGTTACTGTTAGTAGTCCACTGGACATCCAAATCTATGTGTATGTATATGGATTTGTGAAGCCTGAGGAAAAGAGCTACTTGCGCACACAAGAAAGGAGCAAATCAAAACAAAGCAAAGAATAAAAAAAAGAGGCGCCCAAATCCTCCTCATGCTGGACCTACACACATAGAAATCAGAAAAGCAAAGCATATCAATCAAGAATAAAAGAAAACAAAGAAAAAGGCGCCTTCAGCCAGTCCTCCACGCCAAAGCCTGCAAAAGGAAAGCAAATCAAATCAATACAAAAGCAAAGAATACAAAAGAAAAGCAAAGAATACAACAGCAATCAAAATAGGTGCCCAAAGCAAGGAACCAATGCCACAAACAAAGAAAAATAGCATTGCCAGCGCCAAATCCTCCATCCAAGCGACCTGCACAAGAAAACAGCGACCAAGCAAGCAAAAAAATGAAAAAAAATGGTGAGAAATAAGGTAAAAGTGGCGGCCAAAGGAGATAAAGTGCTGTAGATGCTTCAGATCCAGATTTTTAGCTAAAAAATAACCTAAAAAACGCCTCTCACCAGCTGCAGCCACGTGGATCCTTCATCTAGGTCGCATTTTCTAAGGTAAGTCATTTTTTCATATACTTTAAATACAAGTTTGCTCATTTCTACATCAAGTGCCCTTAAGTGGCCAAGTTGGATAGAGGGAAAGCCTTAGAAGTGGGAGGTGCATGGTTCAAATCCTACCCCCAACTTCACATTTTGCATTTGGCGGAATTTTTGGCAGAACTGCTAAAATTAGCAGATTTTTTGAATTTAGTTATAACTAACTAAATTTAGCGGAGAAATCCCTAATTTAGGGTAAATTTTTTTTTTCTCCCATTCGGCTTGGTTTTTCATTTTGGAAATTTTTTAGCAAAAGGAGACCCATCTAAAAATTGCATTTTCAGCTATTTTTTTGCAATTTTTAGCATCTTGGGTCGTATTGGGCTCAGGAGGCCACCAGGACCCCGAAAATGAAATTTTTTTCCTGTCATTCAAATTGTACGATTTTTTGAATGTAAATTGTATACTGCTGCATATTGTACTAATTTGCAGGTTGCCATAGTCAACTGAAAAACTTTGTAACTGCTCAGAAACTGGCATAATTGTAATAAAAAATAGTAAAATTGGTTCTGTAACACTCACGAGATCCTAGATCTCATTCGCAGCGTTCGGTATATACAGTGCCTCTGGGAAGCGCTTACGGGTAAAGCCGTCACGACTACTACTACACTTAACACCTAATATAGCTGCAACAACGTCATTTGGGCATCATCCCCATAAATCGACGGGGAGTAATAAGGTCACAATGCACACACTATGAACCATCCCATCCGTCTGTGAACGATTGCAAGACATAAATCCGGACTGAGAAATTATCTGAGTATATAGCGAAGTTACGCGCATGTATGAGGATATTTCTTTGAGCCAGTGTCAATAATCACACAGACCCCATCAGTACTGTCTTGGTACCATGTATTGAATTCTTTCACGTACGTTAACACCTCTTTCACGTACCATCGGGTATATAGATAGGGCGAGATTCTTCCACGTACCGACGGGTATATTGGAAGGGCGCGTATATAGAAAGGTTTGGTATATCAGACTAACGGTATATAGACTGGGAGACCTAATACCTGGAGTGATAAGAGCCAAACCCTGTCAGTGATCTCTGCAAAATGGGCACCAATGCCCCCAAATTTTTTCTTCCGGATTCATAATTGCTTAGAGGAAGCAACTATGCTGCATGGAAGACAAAAATAAAGACACATCTTGAGTTTGAAGAAATCTAGCCTGTTGTGACTGGTACTCTAACCAGATCACTAATTGATGCAACACAACAACGACAGTTTGATAGAGCAGATCAGAAAGAAAAACTCATCATCTTGTTTGGAGTGTCCGACGATGTGCAAGCCCACATTTGAGATGCCACATCAGCAAAAGAAGCATGGGATAAGCTGAGCACAATATATGAGGCCAAGAACAAGAATGTCATACTCAATTTACAGAGTCAGTTACATACATTGAAGTTCAAGCAGAATGAGAAAATTGAAGCTTTCCTAAGAAGAGTTGTAGAGTTGAGGGCTTCACTTCTAGCCCTAGGAGAAGAGGTCAAAGATGAATCTCTCGTTCCCATTGTTCTGAGAGCTCTACCTTCTTCTTACCGCATTTTTGTCACAACTCTAAACTTGTCAGATACGACAATTAGTTTTGACAAGCTAGTAAACCTATTGCAACAAGAGGAAGCAATGGACAATAAGGATGATGAAGAGGAGCAGGCACTATCTTCACATCAAAAATGGAAAGGAAAAGGTAAAGGAAAACCTAAATCCTATCAGAAGTCCCCACATCAGAATCAGTATCATGGGGACAATCAATAGAAGAAGTGATGTCCAATTTGCAAAAGAGGACATGACTTGCAAGAATGTTGGTTTAACACTTATATGAAAGGTTCATCAAGCAATTCTGGACCACAACAACAAAAATCTTACAAGGTACATTCAAAAAACTATCATAGGCAGAAAAAGGGGAACCAGCAAGGTAATATTGCTGAGCAACAAGAATAGTCAGACAATGAAGACTTATTGTTCACTGCTCGATCAAGTGAACCATCCACGTCATCTAGTGATGTCTGGTATGTTGATTCGGGAGCCACTCGACACATAACCGGCCACATAGACTGGTTTATTTCAATGAGGGACACACCATCGAAAAATCATGTTTCGTTGGGAGATGATTCTTCATATACAGTTCAGGGGATTGGAAACATTTCTCTACCCCTTGGTTTACGCAAATGCAGACTATCAGATGTTCTATATGTCCCTGGGTTGACAAAGAATCTTCTTTTCATCAGTCAACTCCTAGATCACAACCTGAAAATTGACTTTGATAGTCAATCCGGTAAGAAAATGTGTTTGATTCGAGATAAATCCAGAGGCTCGAAAATAATTGCAAAAGCCTCAAATGTGGGACGAATGTTTCAACTTGATTTCATTCACAAAAATGATCAAGCACTTGTGGCTAAAAACTCCACCTCATCCTAGTTGTGGCATCGGAGATTTGGTCATGTAAGTTTCAAATATCTCGAAACACTTCGCCGGTGTAATATGGTACATGGGCTACCATCTCTTCAGAAGGATACAGACAAGTGTCCTCACTGCTTAGCAGGAAAACAACAAAGAGTTTCATTCCAAAAGAGTACTTTTCGAGCTCATGGTAAACTTGACCTGGTTCATACCAATCTTTGCGGTCCGATGCAGCCAAGTCTTTCTGGGTTCCAGTACTTCATGCTTTGTGTTGACGACTATTCATGGAAAATGTGGATTTTTTGTCTTCGCAAGAAAAGTGAATCCTTTGAAACATTCAAAAATTTCAAAGTGGCAGTTGAGAAAGAAACTGGTCATCACATCAGAACTCTCTGCTCAGGTCGAGGGGGGGAATTCACCTGTGATGAGTTCAGAGATTGCCTACAAACTCATGGGATTCATCGACAAATGCCTCCTCCACACATACCGCAGCAAAATGGTGTTTTCGAGAGAAGAAATCGTACTATCATGGAAATGGTGCGATGCATGATCCATGATTCCGGAATTGCAAAGAAATTTTGGGCAGAAGCAGCAAAAACAACAGTGTATTTGTTAAACAGAGCACCCACAACTGCTCTTGATGGAATTACACCACAAGAAGCATGGTCAAAAAGGAAACCATCCATTGCACACCTCAGAGTATTTGGGTGCAAAGCCAACATGCACATACCCAAACAGAACAGAAAGAATTTGGATATGAAGTCACAAAATCTCATCTTCATTGGATATAGTGAAGAGACTCTTGGGTACAGACTGATGGATCCTAAGACCAAAAAAGTCTACACAAGCAGAGATGTTGAGTTTTTCGAGAAGAAGGAAGTAGAGACTCCTCCTCCAGACTCACAAGATGTATATTTTTCACCAGTTGTAAAAATTGAAGCTAATGTTCCCTCAAAAGATGAAAGTGATGATGGGGATGATGGTGTTGATCAAATAGAACCACAACCCATGGGAATAGTTCAACGTATGCCTAAATGGTGTACAAGTACATTACGAGATGCAAGATTGGATGCTCCACCGGATACATCCACCCCTGGACTACAGACTCACAGTAAAGCAAGAGAAGAAGTTAACTTTGCTTTGATGAGTAGAGTTATTGAATCAGACGAGCCCTCTACAGTCCAGGAAGCCCTACAGTCAAAAGCTTGGAAAATGCCATGGATTCTGAATATCAATCAGTGATGAAGAATAACACTTGGCAGCTTGTTGATCTTCCACCAGGGAAGAAACCCATTGGATGTAGATGGATATTCAAAACTAAGTACAAAGCAGATGGGACAGTGGACAAGTGCAAAAGCAAGACCTTGTAGCAAAGGGGTACGCACAAAAAAGAAGGCATTGACTATGAGGAGGACATTTGCTCCCACAGCTAAGATCAAAAACGATTAGGATGATCTTTGCTCTAGCTGCTCAGTTTGGATGGAAAGTTCACCAAATGGACGTAAAAAGTGCCTTCTTGAATGGAGATTTACAAGAAGAATTCTACATGACTCAACTTGAGGGATATGTTGTAACTGGTCAAGAAGAAAAGTATGCAGACTTAGGAAATCTCTGTATGGCCTCAAACAGGCACCCTGGGCATGGTACAGTCAAGATTGATGACATCTCGTACACATGGATTCATCAATAATCCATACGATCTCCCAATCTCTACCTAAAAAAGCAAGGGGGGGAGATGGTGATTGTTGTAGTTTATGTCGATGATCTAGTCATCACTTGGCAGTTTATGAAGATGATTGATGAAATGAAGAAAGATCTTAAGCGATCATTTCGACATGACAGATCTCGGGCTTATGCACTAACTGTCTTGGACTAGAAGTATTGGCAGAAAGAGAATCACATCTTTGTTTCTCAGATGGAAATATACCAAGACAACGCTCGAGAGTTTAGGATGATGGATTGCAACACCAATTGCTACACCTATGGAGAATAGATTTACAGTTATCTCGTTCAGATCCATCTCCTGAGGTAAGTGCCACTCTCTATCGGCAGCTGTTGGGAGTCTCATTTACCTGACCTACACTAGACCAGATATCAGCTTTGCAGTGAGCTATCTATCCAGGTTCATGCAAGGAACCCAAATTTGTCATTGGAAAGTAGCAAAGCGCATTTTGAGATATCTCAAAGGATCAGTGGATCTTGGTCTAGAATACAAGAAGAATGAAAACTTCTTCTTGACTGGATATTCATATTCAGATCATGCAAGTAACATTGATGACAGAAAATCCACTTCTGGATTTGTATTTTTTATTGGATCTAGACCAATATCATGGGGAAGTAAGAAACAACACTTTGTTTCTCACTCTTCCATAGAAGCCAAGTATCGTTCTACAGGAGAAGCTGTCTGTGAAGTGATTTGGCTACGTCGCATACTGGAAGGACTTGGAATACCACAGGACAAACCTACTACCATGTATGTTGACAATGAAGGTGTTCTCAAACTTGTTCGCAATCCTGTTTTTCATGAGAGAACAAAGCACATTGAAGTTCAGGTTCATTTCACATGTGAACATGTGTTGAAGCACAACATCTAGCTTCAGTTCTGTCCAACGGCTGAACAACAAGCAGATATTTTCACAAAGTCACTGGCACGTGACAAGTTCGAGTTGTTCAGAGCATTTCTCTCCTCATCTCTTCAGACAATGCACAATTAAGGGGGGGAATGTTAGGATTAAATATTATTATCCTAATATTAATTATGCATAGTTTAAATTATTTAATTTTATTAATTAAATAATAATTGTTATTTGGTTATATGGTTAATCAACCATATTTTTCTTTTATTTCATACTGTTATATTGTTGTAAACAATATATTTGTATCTATTCATTTCCTGCTTCCCAGATGTTATTGGAAGCTTATTCATTCTGGCATTTGGTTACACCTGTGCAACTTATTCACCCGTATGTATTTGGCTGTGTAATATCTATAAATATTGCAGCCCATTCTCTGTAATTTTTTGATTGATTGAGATTAATAAAGTGATCAGGATTCCATCCCTATTTTTCAATCATCACCTTTCACTAGTTTAGGATAAATTTCCTTAACTTAGGTTATGACATTAGGTTAGTTTAGAAAGTATTTACCTTAGGTTTATAAACATTGCCTTAGGTAATTTTCCAACTTAAGATAGGTCATAATTCATACCAATTTAGTAGTAGGTAATAGGTTAAGAGTATACCTAGCATCACCTTAGGTTTTTCCCCATCCCAACATAGAACATGAAGCTTAGGATAGATTGCCACCCGTATAAGTATACATAGCTAGGAAGTAGGTACATTTACCTTAGTTTAGAATGTCATTAGGATAGATCTCATAGGTTTAGGACATAGATTCCCTTTATAATCCTGAAGTAGGCCTTGTTCCACTTAACACTGTTAAATGTCCCGAAGAGATCAATCCGAAAGATCTGAGCACAAACATACAACAAAATGTAGAAAGAAGATAGGAATTAGTATAAATATGAGAGTTTAGTCCATTATGTCCTCCAACCTCCAAATGTCAGTTTACCATTCAAATCAAGTAAGCTAGTTTTAAACATACCTTAGATTCAATAGAATTGATCCAAGGATCTCATTGCTATAAGATATAAGTTTGCAAACAATTTTTATAGTTTACAACCTTATTTATCTCAACAGAATGGGTTCCTTGCAAGCAACAGTATTTCAGCCACATGAATCCAAGAAAAAAGAAATATTTTATCCATAGCAAACATGATTTCAAGTATTCAAAAGAATACACCTTCTTTAGGAAGAATCACATGTCAACACTTGCGTTGCAAAGAGGTGAAGTTAACAGTTTATCAAAGATGTTACATAAGATCTATCCTAATGGGATTCTAACCCAAGGTAAATTGGACCTACCTTTGATCTATGTCTACATTAATCCTTGGTGGGGTTTCGGCATTCCTATCTAAGTTGTATGTTATATAAAGTGTAGGATTTTGAAATAACTTAAGATAATGATAGGTTATTTCTAACCTATTACCTAATACTAATTAGTATGTGGTATGGCTTAATCTTTGAGGGATTGTTACCTATGACATATAAAAGACCAAGGTGATACTTTTATCTAAGACTAAGGTAGATCCTAAACTAATTGTAGGATAGGAAGGGGACACCTAAGGGGTTGCATGGCAAGTGTAAGGTGCGGTGGTCGGCACAATTTCTAAGCATTTAGGTGATGCGTTACTGCCAGTTTGGCAGAGGCATTTAATTAGAGAGACTCCTCATAGTTGGCATCATCACTAGAGTTTAAGTGATGAGGTAATCAGTAGTTGAGAATTGGACTCAATCAATTTTACGCTCGAGGTGCGGTACGTGTGGAGATATAGGCGGGAAAATGAAATTCAATGACATTAATGATAATCGGTTTTGGTGAGAAAACCACCTTGGAAATGATACAAATAGATTTTTGGGAGGTTGTTTGGTCTTCCATGCATTTCAATTTTTTCTCTACATGGAGATATCTGGTACTTTGAACCAATAGTTCTGTTTGCAATTTGTTTCTATTTTTAGCTCCTTTGGACTATTTTCGATCCAAAGGAGTTATAAGAGGCATATGAGAAAGAAGTTTTTAGTTGTTGACTTTGTTTGGAGAAGAAGAAATTATGGAGGCTCGGCTGGAAATCTTCTTCAAATTGACAGAAGCACTATAAGGCATGATAAGCTCTATCCATTAAGCTCTTCTACTTTTCTCTAAACTTCTTCATTAAAACAACTCTACTCTCATGAAATAAATGGGTTTTTATTTTTGTTATGGTTATCATGTAATCTTGCTTTCCCCTCTATATATTTTTTATGAAGAATCTCTGCTTGATATATAGGAAGTAGGGTTGTTTTCCTATTTATTTCATGGGTGAATCACACCTTAAATCTGGTGTTTATGACTGGAGTCATGTTGCTAACATCTATGAACCCTACTTATCTACTCAAAAGGGGGTTTATGGAAATATAATGTTGCTTTAAGTTTCGAACTGGGTTTTTTTGTTTTGGTTGTTAGAAGGTACAAGAATATCCTTCTCTTTCACATATTTGTTTTGTTGAAGTTTTGTTACTCCTGTTGGAACTGTATTAATATGGATACTTTGATTCAAAGTTGTGTGAACTCAAATTTGTATAGACAAATAGTAAATGAGTTACTTCTTCTTGAACTTACTGTATAAACTCTCATTTCTTCGAATCCGGTATTTGATGGAAGTTGGGTTGATAATGGGTGTTTGGATTTTTTATTTTTGTGGATTCAACTTGTATGGCAACAAGAATGAATGTTTGATTAATCCTCTTATCCTTTTTAGTTAAAAATGAGTTGTTTGGATCTATTTCTTTTATGGAAACTACGTGGAAGTGGTTTTTGTGATACTTGGATTTTGGAATTATTTGTTAAATATAACAGTGTGTGAAGTCTTCTCTTTTTGAACTTATATGTATTGGGTATTTCTTTAAGTCTTTGGAAGACTGAACTAAAGGTTGATAGATGATGCCCTATTTGGCTGAGGATATTTGGAGATTTGGCTTTGTCTGAGTCGATATTTGAGTTATTCACGTAGCTCTGACTGAAATTGCTTGAGGACGATCTTGTTGTCTACTTCACTTATGAGTTAGATGTTTTTGATTAAACATACCCATTCCTGAACTAGGTTAACCTCTTAAGTAACTTGCTTGAGTAAATGTATTAAATCCTTCTAGTTGTGGTATTGTGAAGCTTTAAGGAATGTATATTAGGATTTTTGTTGAAGTTTTGTGATCTGGAACTAACCAAATTGGTTTAGAATAAAGGGTTTTCTAGACTCTTCAATTTCTTTGATCTCTGAGTAGGTAGGAAGGAATAAAATACCTTGTTGACTTAGTAGAGGTGTGTAGCTGAATCTGTACATATAAATGTAATGAATTTTTATTTTGTCATCTCTGTTGATAGCTTGTGCGCCTATAGCTAAGCCATGTCGATCTTGTGTTACACCTTCTTTGAAATCAAATCATGATGGATCTTTCTCTTTCCATTCATAAGATATATTTTCCCTACCTCTGATAAGATTCGATTGTGAGTCTTTCTCACTGATTCTTGCACTATTGTCTTGAAGGAACGGAAAGACTATGGTTCCTTTAACGATTTTGAATGAATTTTGAAGGATGTTAATTCCCTATAAGTTGTTTAGAAATTCTTGTGATTACATCTCTTTCTTGATGAGGATAGTAATATTATTACTGCTTTTGCTTCGTGTTAGGTGAACCTTATTTAGAAATCTGACTTGCATTTTGCGGTCGCATGATTCAGTTTAACAACTTTTGGTGCATGATTTCTACATTTAAAAGAGTTAAAGGATGTCATGATTGGGTCTATACCAATCCTTTATGACCTTATTTACTTAGGAGGGAATGTTGGAATCCTCCTCTAATCATGTCGATTGACTCCTTTCTCTTTTATTCTCTGAGGTAGAGTTTCATTACTGCCTCCTTTGGAAACTGTAAGAGATTATGTGTTGTATTCTCTTTTCTGCATTGTGAAATGATATCCGGATTAACCAAATTAGAAGGGAATTTCTTATTTGTTTATCTCAGTTCGTCCTTCCCTCTTTTGTGTAACTTATATATAGATTGGAACGGTCAGTTGCATTACTTCCTTGAATGCATCGAGTAGTTGTTGATACTTCTCTCTTATTCACTTGATTTGTATTGAAGGAATTAATGTCATTTTGGATCATTAATGTTATATGCCTTTTATTGAGGGAATACTTTCCTAATTCTAATGTGTGTGGCCTAACTTGAGAGCTTAGGTTATATTGTGGACTATGAATTTGGGTATAACATTTGAAATGTGAATCTCTTATTTTTATGTTGTAGATGATTCACCCTAAAACCTTTCAAGAAGTTGGAATTTGCTTGGATGTAGATGTATTTTTACAGAATTTTTTAATGTTGAGTTTGTTGTTCCTTCTTCTTAAAGTAACTCTTTGTTTGGAAAATAATGGGGTTAGTTTTTGTATTTCTAATTTAGATTGAATTATGTAAGAAATAAGTAGTAAGTAATTTTATTTGATGTAGATAAGTAATTTGGTTGAAATATTACTTATCTAATATAATGTTGTAAAGTTCTAATTATACCATGATCTTTTCTTTATGTTATTTGAAGCTGATCAACTATTATTCTTTATGATTGTTATTAATTATGATTTATCTGTTTGCTTGGATTTACTGTTTCATAAAAGCAAAGATGGTTTTATGAAACAGTTAGTTGAAAACACATCATTTTAATGCTTAGTGCTTATCATGCTTAATTCAATGAATTGACCCGTGCTAGTAATTTTTGTAGATGGAATTCGTAAGTGATAAAGGAAGGCAATAAATTATATGATGCATTGGTTTCTTAAAGTCTGGATATTTTATAGAGAAATATGATTCATTATTAAAATGTATCGAAAGAAGAAAAGTTGTATTCTTTAATGATCTTGATGCTGGTTGACATGTAATATGTCAAAAATTCATGGTCTTATAAAATATGTATTTAACCATGATGAATTGAAAAATATTTGGAGTTACTTAAACTTGTAATATCCTTTCTCTTGTGCTTTATATGAAGGAATTTGTAATCTTATCTTCGTGGTTTCCATATTTACCTGATTTGATCCTTATTTCCGGTTGTCATTAAATGAGTTGGAGGGATGGGATTTAATTACAATATCCCTTAAATTGATTGCAACTTGTTAAGTTGGCATGCATGGATGTTCTTTTATTAATCTGTATGGTTCACTATATGATGTTAATGAACTCTTGAGGGATCACTGATAGAGGCTTTCCTGTCTGTCACTTGGATATGTTGGCCACTGTGTGTTTGTGTTGTCATTTATGTCAAGTCAATTGATGGAAAAGGGTGTCATGAGGTCTTGTGAGTATCCATGAGGTGTTAGTGTGATGTTAAGCATGAAGGTTGATTGATAGTGTTAAGTTTAGTGATGTTTTAGAAGGTCCTAGTGTATGGTATAGTGAGTTGATTCATGGTTTGAGCTCTCCTAAGTTGGTAAAAGGTTGTTATGAGGTCATTAGTGGTCCATACAGTGTGATAGAGGTGAACATGAGTCTGCATGAGGTAGTTCATGAGGTGTCATGGTTGAGTCAGGTCATTCCAGGCCTACTCTTAGCCCTGGTGCATGCAGAATGAGAGGTATGAGTTTTAGAGATGATTAATATTTTCTAAGCATGGAATAATAATATTGATGGTATACAGGGAGTTTATGGTGAGTTTTAGGTCATAAATAAGAGGTATAGTGCATGTTTGAGGTCCTTAGAAAGCAAACCAGTGAGAACATGCTAGAAGCATAAGTAAATGAGATTAGATAGAGAGTTTTAGATCTATTTTGTCTAGATGGTGAGTTTAGAAAGTTATAGGATTTTTTCATGATGCTTTATAACAAGTTTCTAGAGAAATTGAAGAATATTTTTGAAGATATGTTATTTTTGGAAAAACCGAGTAATCTACAGTGTGTTTTTGAGACAAATGTGGACCTTATGATATTTTCTATGAATTGTGTGCTATACATGGGAGAAAAATACTCTTAGGGATGTTTTTAGATGGAACTAAGAAGTTTTTTCAAAAATAACAAGGTGGTTTGATCATCATGTTTTTATGAATGATCATTAATAAGATAAGTTACTTTGAAACCCTAGCTAAACCCTAGTTCAAAGAGACTTGGAGAAAAAGAGGTATGCTGAGTAGGTTTTGATTCATTTTTAAAATTTAATGATTGGATGTTGTATAGGAATCCTACAGCTTTCTATAAAGGTGTATTAGAGAATGTGAGAGTATGTGGGGCCCACATGAAAATGCATGTTTCCAAAGAAGTTCAGTTTGAGGAGAAGCATTCCTAAGAAGGTAAAGAATAAACTGACATTGGTTTCATCCCAAGAATTTTTCTAGGTTTCCATGATGGTTTCAGATCATGGTTGAAGTGAAAAAGGGAAAAGTGTGCTCTATTTATGAGGATTGGTTTTTGGGGCAGTTTAGAGCAGCTTTCACTAAAAGTGGAATTGCAAGATCTACAAGAAGAGTTAAGAATCCATTCAAGTTGTTATGTGATTCTAGTTCAAAGATATTTACAATGGTATATAAAACCCATGCTTCTAATATGTTATAAAGAAGTTATGATCCGTTATTTTAGGGTCAAATTTGGAGTATGTTTGTTCAAGTAGAGTCTCAAGTGGCTTCATGAGGTAAAGCAATTATTATGAGTTCTTTATTATTGAAGGTTTCTTATTGCTTATAAAACATGTCAAATGGTTTTCCATATTTTTGTAAATTTTGGAAGTGATTTTTGAGGTGATGGAGCAAGTTAAGCTCAAGGCTAGTTCTCGAGTCCTAGAAGGCTAAATGAGTGGTTGTAGAAATTATCTTCGTTGAAGGCCTTACACTTAGAGTCATAAGGATTTATAATATGTTATGTAAAGAGGATTTAGAGGGATTTCTATTGATATAATTTTTCTCTTGGTGATAAAGTTTTATGGGTCATCTAAATTTATTAATAAAGAAGAAGCTTTGTTGTTTCTCAGGATATAATTACTTTAGCTGAAAGAATGAAGTGAAGGAGGAATGAGTTACTTATTGATATTAGCTGGAGAGTTAAGAGGTATGAATATTGTTACTATTTAATTCCTTTAGAGGTCTTGGAAGTGGTAGAAAGGATGAAAAATAGTTGAGTTTGTAAAACTACTTTATGGGAAGCTTGATTTGGTGAAGACGAAGGTAGGTGTGGTTTGGAGATATTGATGTTTCATGAGATCTGACATATATGGATGTGATATACAGGTTCTAAAAACTCCAATGATTTGTTACATGTTGTAGTTGACTTGTTCTTGGGTGGTCTTGAAACCCAAAGGTGAAGACATGGTGTTGGAAACAAATGTTTTGAGAAGGATATGAGCCTTATTGAAAGAGTTATGTGAAACTTGATTGGTAAAAGCTTATTTACAAGCATGGATTATGTTTAAATTTTATATTACACATGTATGAGGATTTTGGAATCTTGAAAAATCATGGTTACGAGGTTTGTGGTTTTAGCTCATCCAAGCGATAGGGTTTTGAGCTATTTTTGTGCATATTTAGTTGTTTTAGGCATGAACGACCTAAATGGGACCAACGTGAATGTTTTAATGATTGTATTGGGATGTTTTTATGTTTTATTTTTTGAGTCAAATGAGGAAAACCAATCTATAGTGTGTTTGAATGAAGATAAGGGTATAAAAGTGAAGTTGTAGTTCAAATTCAAACTAATTATGTATGGGGGAAAATTGCGACCCAAGAGAGAAAGTGTAACAGGTATGAAAACATGATTTTAGGGATGCATAAGTGATTGATAGGTTGTGGAATCATAGATATATTGTGTGTAAGGGTTTAGAGCCAAGGAAAATCCAAGAAGAAGAAGAAAGAGTGAGCTAGTGAATGAGGGTTTGATGATGTTTGTGCGAGCTTAAATTGTGATCTCCATCAGTTGTTGCATAGATCTTCATCTTTAGGTGACTGAGTTGGTTCTTAATCATCTTAGGGTGTTTTTTACTCCTTATGTAGTAGGAGATTCACTAAATTAGGGGTTGGTTCTCCTTTTAGGGTTGGTGCTCTACTAAACTAAGGGAAGGTGCTCCCTAGGGGTTGGCGCCTCACTAAATTTGAAATTGGAAATATAAGCATTTGTGTTTCAATTTGTTTTCTTACCCGTTGATTGTTTCCCACTTTTATTTGGTGTTCATGTGTGCGCTCTTTCTCATGATTTGTGTCATGGTTTTTTCTGATTGCTTACGAAAACAACACATAATGTGCACATGATTGACTAAATGGTTGTATGGAATGATTAATGAATGCTAAATGGTAAATGGAATTCAATTTTTTGTAGGGATTGAATCACCCCCCTATCAGTCTATTGTAGATTCTAACAATTGGTATCAGAGATAGGCCCTTGTGAAGAAATTTTGGATTAACTTAAAGGAGATCCTTTTGAATCATAGGACAATTGGGTAAGTTTTCAAATATTGAGGTTGCATTAATAATGAAGTACAAGATTGCTTAGTCATTGATTCATAGCTCAAAATATTCGAATCAAGTTCATGGAGATAGGATCATTGTCAAGATTTATCAAGGGTTTGGAATATCAAGTGGAGAGTTCTGACTAAATATCTAAAGGATCAAAGAAGAAGTTGGTTATAGGTATGAAGAGAAATTGAAAACCATATAGCCTGATTTGGAGAGTGCATCTTAGTAGGTTGAGGATGTATGAGAAATTAGGATAGAGAGTATCTATAAGATCTCTTGATGGTATTTTAGAAGGTAAAAAGAGATGTAAATGAAGAATATTGGCCTAGGTTTCAAGGTAAAACAAAATGAGACCATGATGACGAATCTTGGTTCTAGATATCAAGATTAGGAAATGAAGGAGACAAATAAGGACTGATTTGAAAAGGTATAACCCATGTTAGACAACCTAATGCTATGAGGTATGGTATTTCATTCAGTGGATATTTTTATGTTTATCATGATTTTGGTTATAGATCTAGATATTGACAAGAGAAGGTATCCTAGGATATTGGTGTAATCTCTCTTCAAAGGTGAATGTCTTTCCATGTTTTCAGTATGGACATATAGGCATAAGGATTTTGGTCAAGAACTTAAGTGTGCTTCAGCCTAGGAAGAAATAATAATGGTATTTGCGTGTCATAATTTTCACAAATAAGGACACATTACTACGTATTGTTACCAAGATGAGTATTCAAGATTAAATAATATTTTTTAGATAGGTGTCATGAAGTCCAATCGAAGAAGATATTTCAAGAGGAAAGATCAGCCCTATGAAATGAGGTCCAATACTACCATGTACAAGACTATTATTATGGTCAAGAAGGATGTTGTTCAAGACAAAGAGGTCAAGAAAGCTGATTCTTAGTCTAAATTGCACACCATGAAGCCTAATCCATTGAATTTTGTTAAGAAGGGTTCTAGTGCCATCATGATGGAAGAAAAGTTTCTCAAGCCCGAGTCAGGTCAAGGAAGTATGTTTTCTTTATTTGAAGAAGATCATATGTGCCTCAGTGCTTCAGTACATGAAAAATTAAATAAGCTAGGAGTCTTGGATACTTCAAGAAGCATAAAGTATGTGAAGTGATCTCTCCATAAGTCCTTGAGTCTTATTTCTGATAGGTGTCTGATATGTTAGGTCTCAAAAATTTATTAGTCCATGTGTTCCAAGTTAGTGTCATGTGTAAGTATCAATCATGTATTTTTTCAAAATTGCAAAAAAAGTGCACACTCCCAGGGGGAGTTAGGATTCCTGGGGATCTTGGAGATGTGATTAAGTGTTAGGTACTTTATGGTATGAGATTGATTATGTTTTATTTATCATGCTCTTGATCAGTTTATTTGTGTTGTTCAAAGTATGTGGGAGTATATTTCAAAGTCATATATTTTAATGAGTTTGTTAGGTATATTCTCATCATGTTGTGAGGTCTATGTGTTGAGTTTAGTCTAAGGTTCAATGGAAATTGAAGGTTATATGGTAAATCAAAGTATCTCAATAATTTTTCTAAGTTTTTATTATAAATGTTAAGGGTATGTTTGTCATGAAAGTCTTGGCTTGGTTTGTAGTAAGGTAAATTATTATTAGGAAAAACTCTATGATATATTGTTGAAGATCTGTGTTATGGGTGCCAAAGTCTATGTTAGTTCTTATATATCATGTGTTAGTATGAGTCTAGTGTTATGAGGTCATGATATCCTTAAAATATCTAATCAAGTAATAAGGTTGAAAGTCTATGCATTATTTGATATCTGTATATACTCCATGCCCTGAGTCTATGTGTGTTAAAATATGTATGATTGTTTATAAGGTGTATCTCATGTGTGATTATTTTTTCTTGAATGGTATTATATGTCAAGACAATCTTAAGTCATGTGTGCCATCAAGGTTTGTAGGCTTGAGAAGGTATTGTGTGTGATTATACATCATGGATACCACTTCATGATGGCTTTGTATAGTAAATTTTGAGAAATGGAAAATACATCCAAGCTCTAAGGTGTTAAATGAAGTCATAATTGTACCTTGAGTGCACAATTCTATAAGCCAAGGTCTGTGACATGAGGTTGAAAGTTAAGAATGAAAATGTTCCAAGATTTGTTGGAGTGTCCCAAGTCTCTATGAATATGTCCATGTTTCCAATAATTATTGAAAGGAACGAGTCATTAAAAATCTATGTATAAAGGTCAAAGAGTGATCATGCATCAAGAAAACCATGCCAAGAAGTTTTAGACCTATGAATGGACGATTGAGGCTATAAGGGATGATTCAAAGGTATGACAATGATATTCCATTGGTTTTTGTAGACTAGGTGTTGTTATCATCATGAAAAGACTTGTAGAAGTGCCTCCTTCCCTGTCATGAACATGGAATATGTGTATTATAAGTTTGAGTTTTGAAGGTTTCTCAAAGGATCTGTACCTGTTTGTAACATTTTTAGAAGTTAGTGTTCCTTGGTTTGAGAAGTATTTTTCATTATGTGCTCCATGTTCAACTTGAACTTGAACTTGAACCTTGACTAATGGTTTTTAGATGATAGTCATACCTCCATCTCATTTTGCATGTACCTTCTTCCTTTGTAACATAAACTCATATCTTCATCTCATTCTGTAAAAGTTCAAGTTGAGTAGAGGTATGACTATAATCTTAAGAGAATTATTTCATGCTAAGATGAAGATGATTCAGGAGAAAGAAGGGAAAGATGTCAAAAAGGGCATAAAGTAATCCACATGCCTGTGAAGGCAAGGAAGATAGTGTTAGCTCATTAAGGCAGGTTGAAGAGTCTAAGATTGCCATTAGGATCTGAGTCATGTTTTGAATCTGTGAAAATGTGTGTGGGATCATTCCTACATATGGATATTTGAGAAATGTTGTCATGGCTTAAAGCATTAAGAGGCTACGTATAGTTGACTGAATACATTGAAGACAAAGGTCTGAGTTGAAAGAGTTTGAGATAAGATTATGTATGTATATTTAAGGTATATACATCATGAAAGGTATGATGGGATGCTATAGGGGTATATAGATGTCTTGGGATATGGTAGAGCTCAATAAGGCTATAAAATTGTAACAATATGTTGGAAATGTAGACCTTCACATTTGAAAGTGTCTATAGTGACAGAGGAAGTCCATTTTGTTATTTGATTGGATGTCTTGAGGTCAAGATAAGTGTATGGAAAGTAGAAGGTATGCTGAAGAATTCATGGAGGAAGATTATGTTGTTTTGATCCTCTAACAGATGTCTAATGTGTTTATAAAGCATAGTAAAGGATGTTAAAAGCATATGAATACTGTGAAAGGTTACCATTGAGAAGCTACATGCTTAGCACTATTTATAATTAGTGTTCTTGAGTCTCATAATTTATTATGACATCTATAATTATTCATTATCCATAAAATATGAATGAAAATGATCAATATAACATAAATTTTATGAGAATATAGTAGGTGTGATCTTGACTAGGATGAAGTTTTTCATGACATGGAAAGTTGAAGAAAAGTAAGCTATAGGTCTATAAGAGTAATTGCATGTAAAAATCCAAGGAAGAATGCCTTATTACTCATGCTCTAGGTACATGTCATTTGTGTTCTGATCAAGAAGTGCTATCAGAATTTCTTGAAGGTGTCTATAGGCTAAAAGAAGGCTCGAGTACTCTCTTTGAAGTTTGATAATTTGTAAGGAGGTAGTATAAGACAAGAGTAAGTTTGTGGAATGAAAATATTTATTTCTCAGGTGATGGATATTGTGTTATATATGGTCATAATAATTTGAGGTCTGTCATGATTAAGGAGTTGAATAGGTTGATTTAGACTATAACAATAAGCTACAGATATAAGATGATCCATCAAAAGTCTCTAAGGTAAGAGAAGTCTGTGTTATCTTTGAATTAGGTGTGGAAGATGTTCATAAGACTTGTATGACAAATATATAGATGACTACTCCCATATAAGTACCTTAAGTATAAAAAAACTTGTAGGGAAGAGTTATGTCACAGTACAATTATGAGGGATTGGATATATGTGATAACAGTTCTAGAAGAGGTAGAGAACACTGTTATGCTGACTCAAGTCTGTGGTGATAACCTAAAGTCACTTTCATGGTTTAAATGCAATGTATGTTGTCCAATTTTTGTGTTTTTCAGTTACATGAAGATGGTACAAATCCAATGGGAATCATAAGGATTTGTGTCATGTAGAGTATGGGCTTCTAGAGCTAGAGGAAGTTGGTCATTCTTGAACTGAAATAGTGGTTCAGGGACAATGGTCCTAAAGGTTGAAATGAAAAATCTTGGAGACAACACTACTTGCTTCTTACATTATTTTGACCTAGAGAATGATATAGAATAAGGACAAAGACAATATGTAGAGTACATGTTTAGGGGGAGCTATTTTGTGGCTCATATTAGTTTCATAGATCTTTACATGCTGCTAAAGGAGTCAAAGAGAAGTAAGTATAGTCCCATGGGGAGCTATTTGAGTTAAGTAAGTTGTTTTGAGAATTTTTGTCATTATATGTTGTATTTTTTGATGTATTGTTGTCATTTTATCCTTTTTCATAGATTTAAAAGGGGGAGAGAAGAATCATAAACATAGAAAATAGGTCATGTAGGTGTTGTTGTTGGTAGCTATTAATGTTTCGGAAGATGTTTTCCATCAATGACAAAGGGGGAGATTATTGGCCATTGTGTGTTTATGTTATCATTGATGTCAAGTCCATTGATTAAAAATGGTGTCATGAGGTCTTGTGAGTATCCATGAGGTGTTAGTATGATGTCAAAAATGAAAGTTTATTAGTAGTGTCAAGTATAATGATGTTCTACGAGGTCCTGGTGTATGGTCTAGTGAGATTAGTCATGGTTTGAGCTATCCTAAGTTGGTTAAAGGTTGGTATGAGGTCATTCATGGTCCATAGAGTGTGGTATATGTGTACATGATTCTGCATGAGGTAGTTCATGAGGTGTCATGATTGAGTCAGGTCATTCTAGGCCTACTCCTAGGCCTGGTGCATGCAAAATGAGATGGAGGTATGAGTTTTGGAGATGATCAGTCTTGTACAAGCATGGTAACAACACAATGATGGTATACATGACATATATGGTGAGTTTCATATCATAAATCAAAGGTATAGTGCATGTTTGAGGTCCTTGGGAAGCAAACATGTGAGAACATGCAATAAAACATAGGTAAATGAGATTGGCTAGAGAGTTTCAGATCTATTTGGGATAGATTGTGAGTATGGATAGTTAGAGGATGTTGTTATGATGCTTCATAACAAGTTTCAAGTAAAAGTGAATAATAATTTTGAAGATATGTCAGTGTTGGAGAAACCGGGTAATCTACAATGTGTTTTTGAGACAAATGTGGACCTTCTGATGCTCAACGTGAATTATGTGCTATGCATAAGAGACCAAGAATTTCAAGGATGTTTTTACATGGAACTAAGAAGGTTTTTATAAAATAAAAAGGTGGTTTGATGATGCAGAGAGAAAATAAAGAAACCATGCATACATTAAATTTTTAATAGTTTTCAAACAACTTAACCCTCTCTCTGCACTGAGGATCATACTCCCATTCTTGTGCACTCAAAAACAAGTAATATTCCCCAAAATTATGTCATGTATAAATTCATGTACAAATTGAAAATAATTATTTACTTCAAAATCCATTTAAAATGGTTTCATTATTATATCCTCAAAGTTTCAGAGTCCAAATTCCCAAAACACGTGAGTTCTGCTCACTTTATCAGGTAGACATTTTGTCAAATAATTTGCATGTACTCTTAGTAAAGCTGAGAAAACACTTCATAACTAAAAAATTATTGATCATAAAGAAAAAAGGTTGAAAACCCATCTGAAAAAGGTTCTCATAATCTTGTGGTCCAAATTTCAAGGCATTTTAAGTTAATTTTTTTGGTGCTAACTAGTTTGGGACATATCATCCACTTTTGTACACAGTCACAATTTCCTATGGTTTTCACACACATGAAAGATCTCATTAATAGACATATGATTGAAAATCCTATGAATTTTAAAGTAAATACATCATTTCTTTCTCCTAATTCATAAAACACCCACTCAAGTAAGAATCAAATGCAAAAACAAAGCATTCATTATTTCATATGGAATTTTGCTTATAAAATGCATGCCTCTACATGATTTCATTCTTCTGTTCTTGAGAAAAAATCCTTCTCTAACTTCCATCTTCATTTTCCACCCGAGGAATCCATCCAAAAAATTATTTCTTCCCTTCCTATTTCGAATTTTTACCATGCATCAAGTTGCTTCTAGAAAAGTAACCACTATTTTGTGACTTTTTAACTTCCATATGTCTCCAAGATTCTTGCCTACCATTTTACGACTCTTGGACTTCCCTATGACACCTATACTACACACCTACTAAACCTCTATAGACACCTAATCCCCTTTAAACTCATTTAACCCACTTTACAGTGTATTTATCCATTTCAACCCTTTTACAAATTCAAACCTCATTTTGGAGGGAAAAGTACATATGAAGGAAATTAAAATTTTGACTCTATTTACCCTCTTAAAATGACTCATTCTTACTTCCTATGGAATTTGATACACCCAAAAATCTAAAAAACATGCCTAGAAGGTAGATTAACAACATTATTCTTCTTAGGCCATGATGCCCCTCAATCATTTGATCATTACGTTGTTGGCTATATTTTCTGCACAGCTAGAAACCTAGGCAATCATGAGATAAATATCCCCCATTTACCGATGAAACTCATGTGTAAGATGTTTATCAATATAGTAAGCATGAATCCTAATAAATATTTTCAGGGGGTTTTACTTTAATTACAAATCTCATGAACCATAGCTAAGAAATTCTGCACAAGTAAGCAACTGTTTGTGAAATATTTTCAGAAGAGGGAAATAATGAAATTTGGTAAAGAAGGATGGAAGACATGTAATTCAACCAATAGTTTATAGAGTTGGTTTCATACACATGGATTAAATAAACAAGTAGATCTCACAATATTTAGAAGTAAAGGAAAATAAAATCTTCTAATCTAAATCTCATATAACACAAAGTTTATCTAAAGACCCACACAGAAGTATGAAGCAAATGCACCATGGAAACAAAGTTATCTAGAAATCTACCTTTATTCAATTCCCCAGATTTCACAGAAATGACATCAAGGGATACAACACAAAGTATGGAACTCAAGAATGTTGATTGACAATTTGTGATGATTTAACCCATAGGTTCTTCCTCTATTTATAGTGTATAGAGAGAAATTACAAATAGAAAGCTTTCAATGAATTGCCACATGTGGAAGTTATGAAAAGGGAAGAAACTGACAATCTTCCTCCTAGAATTCTTCTTTGCATGACATACATGACTTATAACTGAAAACATAACCTTCTATTTTGCATGTCTACCACCTATTTCCAAGTAACTGACTTCTTCTAGTAACTTGAAGTACCATATTTTATAGCCAATAATCTAAGTTTTATAATTTTAATTGATTTCTCAATTGCTTTGTCAGAGAAAATAAGAGAAAGAAGAATAAATATGAGAAGAAACTAGAAGAAAGATGCAACATTCTTAGTCTTGTTCTTCTTCCATACTCTGCATGTTGATCCAACTTGTATTGCACTTCTGTTTCATCCACTTTAGAAATGAATGATCTGAATGATATTGTGTCATAAACCCAAGAAAATATTTCTCCCACATTGTTGAATCTTTTCCTTTGATTCTCACTAAACTAGATCTATAAGCAGCTGACTGTGATTTTTCTTGTGGGTGTTGCCTCTGACCTATCTTCCCTTTTTATCTTTGAAGCTTTTGCAAATTTTTTAGTACGTGCATTAATAAAATTCTTACCATAAAAAATTTAGAGAAAACTCATCACCTTTTATTTTCAATTACATATGAGAAATTTTAAATTCTAGAAAACACTCTAGGTGAAGGCAAATACAAGTAAATTCAATGAAAGTTTCAATCAGAAGATTGGGAGCACATGCAAAAGCTCTTGAAAGGAATTTTCCATGCAATTAATTCCACATGGGCTGCATTAGAAACAAGAGGATGAAGTTTTTCTGAAATCCCTTGCAATTATGAGAGTTGGATCTATTTCTTCCTATGATTTTGAAGATATATTCAATGTATCAGACATTGACTTCTGATTTCTTCACCAATATGGGCATAAATGAAGTATTGCTGCAAATAATTTAGACAAGTATGCAGTCCATAACATGAATATCTAATTTCTTCACCGAGATCTGATTATAAGGCCTGCTACCCTCTATTTTAAGACTTTTCTTGCATGCCAAGCTAAAATATTATTTTATTCACCCATGCACTTACATCAACACGCAGATAGCCAGAATAATAAAAAGGAATCCTTTCCAAACCTAGGCACTAACACTGGATGCTTCTCAACAATTAAAAGAGTTCATATTTTAGGCATTTAGCTATGCTAGAATGGGTCACACTTATTGGCTAGGAATTGTGGAAAAAACACAAGGGCAAGGAATTGGAAAAGTTCACCCTTCCAGGCAGCCCCAAAATTCTCACTTTTCACTTAAATGACTTAACTTCCATCATGGGAATTTTTCATCTTCTAGGCAGCCTCCAAATTCCCACTTTTCACTTAAATGATTTGACTTCCATCATGGGAAATTTTTACCTTCCAAACAGCCTCCAAATTCCCACCTTCTAGGTGACTCAAAAATTCTCATTTTTCACTTAAATGACTTGACTTCCATCATGGAAATTTTTT
>CM034151.1:15159172-15370644 GCA_019776745.2 Taxus chinensis | reverse complement strand
TTATTGCTATCATAAAGGGCATATGTCGATTCTAAACATTATAATATGAGTAATATTTGTTTTTTTGAGAATGGGCATTTGCACAGTCGTGACTGAATTATATTTGTTTTATGAGAATGGGCACATTCTCATACAAGAAATATTTTTTGTGATTCCTATCTACCCAAACTAAGGATTCCTATATGAGAATGGGCATCTACCCACTTAATAAAAGACAATGTAAAAAAGGTCAATCAAGTTCATACCAATTTAAAAGCTATGAGCATGTATAATCCATACTCTTCTTCTATCATTCTGAATGCCAAAGAAATTATTCTACTATTCCTAAATGAAAAGCGACATCTACCCTTTCAATACAAGACAATGCAAAAAAGCTCTATCAATTTTATATCTCTTTTAACAAGATGTGAGAATGGGTGCACTTTCTAAAAAAAGTAAATTTGATTATTCCTTTTATAAAGGGAATATGCCCATTCTAATAAGTTATATGCACATTCTAAAAATTATAAACAAGTAATATGTTTTTTTTAGAACGGGCATGTGCCCATTCTAAAAATTCTCATACAAGAAATACTGATTATTATGACAGTGGGTATGTGCATTTTCTCTACATTCTCATACAAGAAGTATTGTTTTTTATTCCTATTTGCCCATGCAGGTCTTTTTTTATTCCTATATGAGAATGGAGATCTTACCATTCAATACAAGACAATGTAAAAACACTCAATCAATTTCATAAGTTTATACAAGCCATGAGAATGGGTGCCCATTTCAAATCATTGTAAATATGAATGAAAATAAATTCTACTATTTAAAATGCTCATTGTAAACAGGAATATGCATATTCTAAAAATTATAATACATGCAATACTGATTTTATGATAGTGGGCATGTACATTTTCTCTACATTCTTATACAAGCAATATTGTTTGTAATTCCTATCTTCCAAAGCAGGTCTTTTATGATTCCCTTATGAGAATGGGCATCTACCCATTCAATACAAGACAACATAAAAATGCTCAATCAATTTCATAACTGTATACAAGCCGTGAGAATGGGTACCCATTCTAAAACACAGTAAATAGGAATGATAATAAATTATACTATTTAAAATTCCCATTCTAAATAGGCATATGCACATTCTAAACATTATAATATAAGTAATATGTTTTTTCAAGAATGTGCATGTGCCCATTCTAAACATTCTCATACAAGAAATACTAATTTTATGACAGTGGGCATGTGCATTTTCTCTACATTCTCATACAAGAAATATTGTTTGTGATTTCTATCTACCTAAGCAAGTCTTTTAGGATTCCTAAATGAGAATGGGAATTTTCCCATATGATACAAGAAAATGTAAAAATTCTCAATCAATTTCATAACTTTATACAAGCCGTGAGAATGGGTGCCCATTCTAAAACATAGTAAATAGGAATGACGATAAATTATACTATTTAAAATTCTCATTCTAAATAGACATATACACATTCTAAACATTATAATATAAGTAATTTATTTTTTTGAGAATGGGAATGTGCCCATTCTAAACATTCTCATACAAGAAATATTGATTTTCTGATTCACATATCTGGGCATGTGCATTTTCTCTACATTCTCATACAAGCAACATTGTTTGTGATTCCATTCGATACAAGATAATGTAAAAACACCAATCAATTTCATAACTTTATACAAGCCATGAGAATCCCATTTAAAACACAGTAAATAGGAATGACAATAAATTCCTATTTAAAATGAGAATGGGTATTCTAAACATTTGTATCTGATTTTATGATCATGTGCATTTTCTCTACATTCTCATACAAGAAACATTGTTTGTGATTCCTATCTTGCCCAAGCAGATTCCTATATGAGAATGGGAATATGCCCATTCAATACAAGACAATGTAAAAATGCTCAATCAATTTCATAACTTTATACAAGCCGTGAGAATGGGTGCCCATTCTAAAACATAGTAAATAGGAATGACAATAAATTATACTATTTAAAATGCCCATTCTAAATAGGCATATGCACATTCTAAACATTATAATATAAGTAATATGAGAATGGGCATGTGCCCATTCTAAACATTCTCATACAAGCAATATTGATTTTATGACAATGGGCATGTGCATTTTCTCTACATTCTCATACAAGCAATATTTTTTGTGATTCCTATCTGCCCAAGTAGGTATTTTAGGATTCCTATATGAGAATTAGGCATCTTCTCATTCGATACAAGAAAATGTAAAAATGCTCAATCAATTTCATAACTTTATACAAGCCATGAGAATGGGTTCCCATCTAAAACACAGTAAATAGGAACGACAATAAATTATACTATTTAAAATTTCATGATTTAATAATTTATTATTGTAGGATAGTTTCAAATTTTGTATAACATTATACAGGACATGAGAGTGGGTGCCCATTCTAAAACACAATAAATACGTAAAAATTACAATGTATTTAAATTTCATTATTATAAAACATATATTTTTACATATATGTTTCATTATTCACATAGCTATTTAAAACATTTAAATGGGTCCAATAAATTCAAATATCTAAGCATATTACAACATATTAAAGCATTAATAGGTGGTGATTTGTTAATGTATTATATATTCAAAATATTAAAGCATTAAAAGGTGGTGATTTGTTAATGTATTATATACTCAGATTTTGAATGTATGTACAAAAATAACACTATGTATTTTTCATTATTCTAATACCTTTTCAAAACATTTAAATGTTTCTAAACATTGGGATAATATGACATTAAAGCATTAAAGAAATTTAAGCATTAAAGGTTAGTGATTTATAATGGTTGGATAGATTCAAATTTCGAGACTTACGATATTAGGATACTAAAAGCATTTAATCATTAAAGGGAGGTGATTTATTATGGTAGGTTAAATTCAAATTTTAAATTTTCGCTGCCATTTTTTAGAGGCAATTTTTCCTGGTCAATTACTATATAAAAATATAGATTTTAAATGACTAGGGTTTTGATTTTTTTCTCTCTTGTGTATGAGTTTATTTTTCTCTATTATGGTCAGGTTTTTTTCATTCAGATATTTTGTATGAGAAAGAAGAATTTATGCGAAAGGATTTGGGATGATTGGAAAAATTTATTGAAAAAGAAACTTGTTACAGCGGTAGTAAAAAACGTTACAAAAAGATAATTGTGGTACTGAATTTATCAAATCATTTTTTTCTTATGCGAAAGGATTTGGCTTGATTGGATACAAAGATTATTGAAAAAGAAACTTGTTGCAAAGGTTATTAAAAAAGACACAGAAAGAGACAAGTGGTACTTAATCTATCTAATCATTTTTTTTGCACCATAAATAGGTATGTATTTGAATGAAATAATTTTGATTTGTATATTTGGTAGATGTTATGTTTAGGAATGTAAATAATTTGATTTCTCTATCTATTTGTTTTGATGTTATTAAGTTTATGAATGGAAACAAATTGATACATTTTTCAGACATAAAAATAAATGAGATATATGGAAAAATGGTTCAGATAGTCTATTGTGAACTAAAAGATCTCTCCTTATACATTTTTTAGGCTTTAGAAGTAAACATGGAAAAAAATGAGATATAAAAACCTGGAATAGCTTGCTCTTCCATTGTTGTTTTCCTTTCGAGAAATCTTGAAAAGTATCCCTTGCAAAATCACTATATCGGTGGCTATTTCTTCTTCTTTCTTCTGTAAAATCTTTGTATCTCTGTATCTCCCCTGCTATCTATATCTTCTTCTTTCTTCTACAAAACCTCTATATCTTTGTATTTCTCTAGCTACATCTACGTTCTTCGCTTTCCCCAAGGAAATCTCTAAATGAAAAAATATCAGACACAATAGAGCAAAAATCAAAACCCGATTCATTCAAAATCATTATTTTTATAATGTACTTGGCCAAAAAAAGTGCCTCGTAAAAAAGAGCACCCAAAATTCAAAATTTGAATCAAACCTACCATAATAAATGACCAAATCTAAAAAAAGAGTGCCAAAATTTCAAAATTTGAATCAAAGATACCATAATAAATGACCATTAAGAGCCTTCCAAAAAGAAAGCGTGAAAATTTGAAATTTGAAACAATCATGTTCGTATTATTAAAACTTAATTAATCAATGACAAGAAGTAATAATAGAATTCAAATTGTTTCTAATCAAGATATGATATTAGTAATTAATAGTACTATAATAAATTAGTATTGCTACTAATTTAAATAATTAATTAGTAAAAAATTATCCTATCAAATAATATTAAATACAAGAATTATTATTACCAACAAACTTTCATTACTATAGTAACTTAAAAAATATAAATAACATCTAATTATATTATTAAATTTTATAAATATAATGCTTCATTAATTCTAGTGCATTTTAAAATTATAAAAAAATACAATAAAACTAATTAGTGACATTAACAACATTATTTCAAAAAATTAGAAATTAAAGAATATGTATTTAACATATGATATTAGGATTAAAGAAAATTAATTAATTAACAACATTAATTAATAATACTAATAAATAAATACCAGAATTATTATTGCCAACAAACTTACATTACCATATTAACTAGAAAAATATTAATAACATCTAATTATATGATCAAACGACAATTAAATAATATTAAAAAAATATAATTAAATTTTATAAAACTAATTAACAACTTTATCACCATTATTTATAATGCTTAATTAATTATAGTGCATTTTAAAATTATGAAAAATACAATAAAACTTTATAAAACTAATTAACGACATAAACTCCATTATTTCAAAAAATTAGAAATCAAAGAATATGTATTTAACATATGATATTAGGACTAAAGAAAATTAATTAATCAACAACATTAATTAATAATACTAATAATTAAATACAAGAAATAACATCGTATCATTTAATAATACAAATAAATTTCAAAACTTCATATGGGCATCTGTTTACTCGAATGGGCATGACATGAAGATGAAGTGGATTGTCCCCCATTCAGAAATGAAAGGAAATCAGATTGTCCCCCATTTGGCAATGAAAGGAAAATGAGATGTTATTCTTCACATTGAGAAGAGTTAGAAATATTCATTTTTTGTTTTTCATGAAGAGAGAGAGAGAGAGAGAGAGACCAAAAGCTAGAGAATAAACACTATAAAGGTTGTCAGAATGTGTCTTTCCATTGCAATCGTCTTCCTTCCATGCAAAATGGGGAACAATCCAACAATAAATGTTTGTTTGTTCAGAATGGAAAAATTCCCATATTTCTAAATGCCTACAACTATTCCTAAAACAAAATAATGAACTACGTAAGGCTTGATCCCCCTCGAGATGGTATTTAACAAAACATGTTAATTACTCCTATATGAGAATGGGCATCTGTTATTTCTAAATCAATTTAATACAACTATGAGCTATGAGAATGGGCACTTGCCATTTCTAAATCAATTTAATACAACTATGAGAATGGGCATCTATGTTTGTTTGTTCAAGAATGGACAAATATGATTTATAAATTCCTACAAATATTCCTAAAACAAAATAATGAACTACGTAAGGCTTGATCCCCCTCAAGATGGTCTTTAACAAAATATGTTAATTACTCCTATATGAGAATGGGCATATGTCATTTCTAAATCAATTTAATACAACTATGAGAATGGGCATTTCTAAATCAATTTAATACTCCAACTATGAGAATGGGCATCTGCCCAAGGGTATGTATTGCAACACTTGGCGGAGCCATGATACCCATTCTTGAAACAAAATAGTAAATCTACATAAGGCTTGATCCCCCTCGAGATGGTCTTTAAAAAATATGCTAATTACTCCAATATGAGAATGGGCATCCCCCTCGAGATGGTCTAAAACAAAATATGATAATTACTCCAATATGAGAATGGGCATCTGCCATTTCTAAATCAAATTGATACAACTATGAGAATGGGAATCCCCCTCGAGATGGTATTTAACAAAATATTCTAATTACTCCAATATGAGAATGGGCATCTGCCATTTCTAAATCAAATTGATACAACAATATGATTTCTAAATCAAATTGACACAACTATGAGAATGGGCATCCCCCTAGAGATGGTCTTTGACAAAATATACTAATGGGCATCTGCCATTTCTAAATCAAATTGATACAACTATGACAATGGACATCCCCTTTAAGATGGTCTTTAACAAAATATGTTAATTAAGCAAATATGAGAATGGGCATCTGTCATTTCTAAATCAAATTAATACAACTATGAGAATGGGCATCTTCCATTTCTAAATCAAATTAATACAACTATGAAAATGGGCATCTTCCATTTCTAAATCAAATTAATACAACTATGAGAATGGGAATCTGTCCATTTCTAAATCAAATTAATACAACTATGAGAATGGGCATCCCCCAAGATGGTCTTTAACAAAATATGATAATTACTATGAGAATGGGATAAGGATTGATCCCCCTCGAGATGGTCTTTAACAAACTATGCTAATTAGAAAAAATACGAGTATGGACATATGCCATTTCTAAATCAAATTAATATAAATATTCCTAAAACAAAATTATAGAACTACATAAGGTTTGATCCCCCTCGAGGGTATGTAGTGTAGCACTTGGCGGAGGCATAACATGTCTTCGCCAGGGATAGTCCAACCTAAACAATATAATTGTATTCAATATAAAATGAAAAAAATGTTTTTTTGTTTGTATGAAAGAATGAAAAATGGGCATCTGTCTACTTGAATGGGCATGACATGAAGATAAAATAGATAGTCCCCCATTTTTCTATGGAAGGAAAACCAGATGTTATACTTCACATTGAGAAGAGTTAGAAATATTCATTGTTGTTTTTCATGAAAAGAGAGAGACCAAAAGTGAAATACTAAACAACAATTATAGATAGAGGCTTCATATCCCTTTAAGGGTATGCAGTGAAGCACTAGGCTCCTCCAAGGATAGTCTAGCAAATATGATTCAATTATTAAGTCTATAAAGGCTGTTAGAATGTTTTTACAGTACTTAAACATGAATTCAAATGAATATTGAGATGAGACGAGATGGCAAGAAATGGTCCTCCTTCCATGCAAAATGGGTAGCTACCCAACAGTAAATTTTTTTTTAGGGATGGATAAATTCCCATATTTCTAAATAGTCCAATATAATTGACAAAAAATATGGCCAAGCCAAAATGTTAGAATGTCTAGATAATGGGCTAATGTTTCTCATTATTACAAGCGGTCCAAGTCTTGTTTTAAAACAATTACCTTTAATTAATAAATACATGGTGGTAAACAATATATTTGCATGTTGGTCTCGATATGTCATGGTCTTAAACAATATATGTTAATTTCTCCTATATGAAAATGGGCCTCTACCCAAGGGTATGTAAATCAAATTAGAAAGAACTATGAGAATGGGCATCTTGGGTATGCAAAGATAAAATTAGAAAAATGTTTGTATCCATTTCTAATAAGGAATCACAAATAATGGGCATATTCTCATTCTAAAATATGAATCACTATGAGAATGGGCATCTCCCATTTCTAAAAAATATGCTAATAACTATGAGAATGGTATTTAATTTCTAAATCAAACTAATACAACTATGAGAATGGGCATTTTCCCAAGGGTATGTAGTACAACACTTGGCAAAGCCAAGATTCCCATTCCTAAAAAAAATAGAGCTACATAAGGCTTGATCCCCCTCGAGATGGTCTTTAACAAAATATGTTAATTAGGAAAAATATGAGTATTTCGACATCTGCCTCATTTCTAAATCAAATTAATATAACTATTCCTAAAACAAAATTATAGAACTACATAAGGCTTGATCCCCCTCGAGGGTATGTAGTGCAACACTTGGAAAAGGCATAACATGTCTCCACCAAGGATATTCCAGCCTAAACGATACAATTGTATTCAAGATAAAATGAAAAAAATGTTTGTTTGTTTGTTTGTATGAAAGAATGAAAAATGGGCATCTGTCTACTTGAATGGGCATGACATGAAGATAAAGTAGATAGTTCCCCATTTAGCAATGAAAGGAAAACCAGATGTTATTCTTCACATTGAGAAGAGTTAGAAATATTCATTGTTGTTTTTCATGAAAAGAGAGAGACCAAAAGTGAAAGACTAAACAACAATTAGAGATAGAGGCTTCATATCCCTTTAAGGGTATGCAGTGCAACACTAGGCTCCTCCAGGATAGTCTCCAATATGCAATTATTAAGTATATAAAGGTTGTCATGTTTTTACACTACTTGAATTCAAATAAATATTGAGATAGGCGAGATGGCAAGCAATGGTCCTCGTTCCATGTGGGAAACTACCCAACAATAAATGTTTTTACACAATATTAAGTCTAAAAGGTAGTCCACTACTCAAACATGAATTCGAATGAATATTGAATATGGTCCTCCTTCCGTGAAAAATGGGGAACTACCCAACAGTAAATGTTTGTTTGTTCGAGGATGGAAAAATGCCCATATTTCTAAATAGTCCAATACAATTGACAAAAATATGGCCAAACCAAAATGTTAGAATGTCTAGAGAATGGGATAATGTCTATTCTCATTATTACGAGTGGTCCAAGTCTTGTTTTTAAAACAATTACCTTTAATTAATAAATACACGGTGGTAAACAATATATTTGCATGTTGGTCTCGATATGTCATGGTCTTAAACAATATATGTTAATTTCTCCTATATGAAAATGGGCATCTGTCATTTCTAAATCAAATTAATAGAACTATGAGAATGGGCATTTGCCCAAGGGTATGCAAAGATAAAATTAGAAAAATGTTCATATCAATTTCTTGTAGCATCTTGATAATGGGCATATGCCCATTCTAATAATAGGAATCACAAAGAAAAATAGGCATAAGGAAAACTACATATGCCCATTCTAATAATAGGAATCACAAAGAAAAATAGGCATAAGGAAAACTACATATGGGCATTTGTCTACTTGAATGGACAAGACATGAACATGAAGTGGATTATTCCCCATATTTTTTGCAATGAAAGGAAAAGCATATGTTATTCTTCACATTGAGAAGAGTTAGAAATATTCATTTTTGTTTTTCATGAAAAGAGAGAGATACCAAAAGCATAGGGGCTATCCACCAAGGATAGTGCAGCCAATATGATATAATTATTAACTCTATAAAGGTTGTCAGATGTTTCCTTCCATTGCAATCGTCCTCCTTTCATGCAAATTATGGGGAACAATCCAACAGTAAATGTTTTTTGTTTGAGGATGGACGAATTCCCATAAATATAACTATTCCTAAAAAAAACTATAGAACTACATAAGGTGTGATCCCTCTTGAGGGTATGTAGTGCAACACTTGGTAGAGGCAAAACTTGGCTCCACCAGGGATAGTCCAGCCAAAATGATACAATTGTATTCATGACATGAAGATGAAGTGGGTTGGGCCTCATTTTTCTTTTGAAGGAAAACCAGATGTTATTCTTCACATTGAGAAGAGTTAGAAATATTTGTTGTTGATTCTCAGAAATTTCCTTGATATTATTCATGAAAAGAAAGAGATCCCAAAATTAAAAGAGTAAACAACAATTAGAGATAGAGGCTTGATCCCCCTTTAATGGTATGCAATGCAACACTAGGCTCCACCAGGGATAGTCCAGCCAATATGATACAATTACTTACTCTATAAAGGTTGTCAGAATGTTTTTACACTATTCTTCTTCTAATATGGTCCTCCTTCAATTGCAATGGTCTTCCTTCGATGAAAAATGGGGAACAACCCAAAAAATAAATGTTTTTTTGTTATAGGATGGACAAATTCCCATATGAAAATGGGAAGAGATTGGGCATCTAAATAAAATTATTAAGAATGTGACCATTTCTAAATAAAATTATTAAGAATGGGCATCTTCCTGAGGGTATGTAGTGCAGCACTTGGCAGAGCCAAGATTCCCTTTCTAAATCAAAATAATAGAACTATATAAGGCTTGATCCCCCTCGAGGGTATGTAGTGCAGCACTTGGCGGAATCAAAACTAGTCTCTGTCAGGGTTAGTCCAGCCAAAATGATATAAATGTTTGGTGGCATCGCAATATGAATAATTCCCATCATAGTCAAAAACCCTATTTAAAAATATGGAGTGACATGAAACATAACATGAGACCGATATTTTTATTTTAAAAATACCAACAATGCTTTAATGCTTCAGAAGTTTCCCATTCTCACATCTTTTATAGAGGTATAAGTTCTCACAGCCTATACAGAGGTATTAAAATGATTAAGTTCTTGTACAAACTAACTTCTCATTCTCACATCCTTTATATATGTCTAAAAATTATTTAAGTTCAATATTTACTTGTATTGAATGGGTAGATGCCCCTTCTCATGTATGAATCAAAGAAGAAGTTTGTTTAAGAATATTTAGAATTAAAATTTAGCTTGTTCCCGTTGTAAACATTCTAATACCCAATACTATACAATAGAAGGATTTTTTTCATCAAGGTAAGATCATAGTAATGGAAGTATTACATTTAATCTTGAAGGATAATCCATGTATACCTTGGCCTTGTGTATGTGGTAAATCATTCAACAATGTAAAGAGAAACATATGATATCAAGGCTAACAGACATGACACGATTCACCATTGATGTAAGGCCAAGTAGCAAATGATTCACCGTCAGGATAAAATTCCTTACTTGACATGATTCACCATTGATGCAAGGCCAATTTGTAAATGATTCACCTTTGGGATAAAATGCTTTACTTTTATTAATATTATCTAACCTTGATGAACATTGATCATGAACAAAAAAATATCATTTTATGGATGAAAGAATAATTATAGAATTTACATTTATTTTGTGATCAATTGTCATGCCCAAAATGTCTCACAGGTGGTAATCCCACTCTATACTTTGGTAAAAACATAACAGATGACTCCCCGTCTTAGTATGGAGGATTGGCAGTGGATTTCTTAGGTAACTCCATGTCTCACCAAGAAGGAGAATCATATACATTTTTTGCAAGGGAATGTGATTATGTTGAGACTCTGCAAACATATATGTAAATTTTATAGTCATATTTAGATGCAATCTTTTATAACTATGGAGGATAACAACTATGCAAGTATTACAAAAGTTTGAAGTGATATTTTTAAAACCCATATCAAAAATACAAAAGTTCTAAAATATGACATTATAATTTATCTTTATACCTAGAGACTCAGAATACAACAGAGAAAAGTTAGAAGTATCTCTAAAACTTATCTTCAATTTAAAAAATAAGTAACTCCCCTTATTAGCAATTATGATTAGGTTAACAACTACGCATGTCTCACAAAACATTGAAATGATATTCTTAATACCTAGATCAAAAAATACAGAAGATCAAAAATAGGGCATTATCTTTAAACCGAGAACAGAATATAAGGGAAAGAAAACCAAATGATATTCTTCATCTCATAATAATTCAACAGAGAAGACTTGAATAATATATGCCTCAAATTGTCTTCAAATTTGGTTCTTCACAAGCCAAAACAGTATTATGAAATAGAGGGAGCCCAAAGCGGAAAGGGTCAACAAAAATTTAGCGGAGAGATAAAACAATATCTCAGAAATATTGCTCAAATTTTCCGCTTCATAGGACGAAACAGTCTATGGGAAGGTACTTTATTTTATAATGGGAAGTTGTGCATTGTGACTTCTTTTATGGAATTTGTGCACATTTATAATGGGCACAATACCATTCTCATACAAACGAACATTGTTTGTTTTTTAATAATTAATAATTATATTATATTAGCACCCTCTCCTAAAAGCTTAGTTTCCCTGCACCCCCTCCTAAATGGTTAACTACATAGAAAAAATGGGAAATCATTCAATCCATGTGTGTGTGTGTGTGTGTGTGTGTGTCTATATATATATATATATATATATGTATATATATATATATATATGTAAGTATATGTATTTTTATGAAATATAGGTGACCTAAAAAAGTAGAAACTAGATGAAAAAGAAAATGGAAAGGATGAATAAGAAAGAGATAGTTTCACCGACTGCGGTTAACCTTGTAATTCCTAAGATCTCTACCATAATCGAAAATAGTAACCACCATCATTCTCTCTACCATGCCACGGAAGAATTATTTTCCATTAATTTCGTCAATTTCCCTCCAATGGGTGCTCGAAGACGTGTTTCAAAAACAAGTACCTTCAATTAATCAAAGGTGGTACACCAATTTATTTGCAAGTTAATGGTAAGCAAGTACTCTTATGAAGGAGAATGGGCAACTGTCCATTATAAAACAAGCTACATTTTATCTATTTTCTTCTTTATGATTCCAATTATGAGAATGGGAATTTTCTCATTAGATACATCATTTAATATTGCTTAGCTCAGCAAGTGAGCTCACCAACCCATCTAGGTTTGTGTAACTAGGCCACCCAACTCAAAAAATAAGTAACCCTGCCTAGGTCCTTCTGCTCTGGGCTTCCTGTATTTTGTAAAAATACATATAACTATATATACACATTCATGGATATAATTCACCTGCATTAAATGATTTCATGTTTTTTCTTTTTAGCTATACATTTTTTGCAAGGGAATGATCTTGTTGAGACTCTAAAACATGCAAGAAATGGTCATATTTAGATGCATCATTTTATAAATATAGAGGATAACACTATGCAAGTCTTACAAAATATTGAAGTGATATTCTTAGAACACATGTCGATAATACAAAAGATATAAAATATAGCATTATCTTTATACCCATACCAGAATACAATAGAAAGAAAGATAGATGATATTCTTCATCCCATAATAAATCAACAAAGAAGAGTTAGAAGTATATCTGAAACTTATCTTCAATTTAAATAAAACTAAATTCTTCTTGTATGAGTCATTCTTCTTTCATGATTTCTATATGTTAAATGGGAATTTTCCCAATTCTAAAACAAAGTAATATTTATCTTCCATATACCTCTTCGAAACATCTGTTATTCTTCTCTGTTTTATATGAGATAAAAAAATTCCCAAAATTATTCTATGATTATTATTTGATAATGGACATATGCCCATTCTAAACATCTACTTGTATTTTGTTTGTTCTTCTATGTTTTCTATATGAGAATGGGCATCTTCCCATTTCAAATGAGCTTGACATGAAGATTAAGATTACTTTGTTTTACAATGGTCCACTCCTCACTTTGCAATGGAATATTGGTTTCAAAAAAATTACCTTTAATTAATAAATAAATTGTGTTAAAAATAAACAATAGTAGCCAAAATGAGACAATTACATACAAAACATGCAAAGCTTAGTCCAGAAAAAATGATTGAGTTAAATATTTCCCACCCATTCAAAAACTAAATAATATAACTACATAAGGCTTGATCCCTCTTGAGGGTATGTAGTGTAAACACTTGGTGGTGTCTGCACTTGGCTCCACCAAGGTTATTCTAGCCAAAATGATAGTAACAATTATAAACAAAATAATAGAACTACATAAGGCTCATTTTTTTCATCTGTTTCCCACCACATGAATATGGATAAGGAATTAGGCCAACAAATATTACATTAAAAAATGTTTGCCATGCTCAGAAGAAAAAAATTATCTATGCTAGAAAAAGACATTTCAGAATCTACAAAAGAGAAATTATTATTTAAAAAAATCTCAAAATTGATGAAAAGATTCATTTTGTTTTATTTAATGAGAAGTCATTCAAAATTGATATTGGTCATTTCCATGTAGCTCCTGTAAAATACCAATACAGATCACTTAATTTAGCAAGTTTCATTTTCCTTGTCCACTCTATGTTACGCAACCTTGTACCTTTTCAACGGGATGTAATTTTGCTTCGTTTTTAAAAACTTTACTAGTGTTATTTGTTTTTGGGCATCCATTTTATGTTGCCCATAATTTCTATATTATTGAGGGAAATATATAATGGATGCCCAAAAATAAATCCTTACAAATCTTGATTTTCCATCTATTAGTTATATTAAAAAACTACATGGAATTAAATTTATCTCTATTCTTCTTCTAACAGTTATATAAAATAAACTACATGAGAATGGATACATATATTGAGATGAGAACTACATAAGGCTTGATTGCTCTCTGGGGTATGTAGTGCAACACTTGGATCTTCCAGGGATAGTCCAAATAGTATAATACAATTATTAATTACTTCAAAACAATTTTTTTTTGTTTATATGAGAAAGGGCTTGTGACTATTATAAACATGCACAACTTCTATAAATCCTGTAATAATGCACAACTTCCCATTCCTTCCCATATTAAAAGAAAGTAAATACAATATGCTAAACTTAAATTTATATCTATTCTTAAAGTTTTAAAGTGGAAAGGATTAACAAATAAAGTGGAGAGAGTAAAATTAGCATAAATAAAGTGAAGAGAGTAAAATTAACATAAACATTTTCTTCAAATATAGTTGAAATTTTCACAATGCACATCTTCCAATTATATATTATATAATTATTATATGATAATCGGTATATGACCATTCAAAAAATCTATTCGTCTTTTATGTTTTCTAAATGTGAATGGATATATATATACACACACACACACATATATATATATATATATATATATATATATATATATATAAAATGAGAACTATGTAGTCACCTTCCCTAACCCTTTAATTCCCAGGCACACTGGCATATCACCCAACCTAGACTAGGCACTCACCTGAGGTGCATAAAGGTGCAGGCCCCTCTTCTACTGAATATTTGTCAAGAATGTTATCACGAATAGCAGAGTAATGCATGATAGGAAATGCATACATCCTATAACAAGAATAAAGAATTAGACCCAAGCATACATGAACATTATTATGACTATGAACATTATTATTACTATGAACATCAAGAACATCTAGTAATCAGATTTAAACCAAGAACACAAATATTCATATCCATAAGCACTAATATTCAAAACAAACACCACTATATTAATCCATCATTGTCATAGTATCCAAAATACATCACAAGATCCATAAACAGACTAGATACATCAACATAATATCATTCTAACCATACAATCACTCTGCTCAAGAAGAATTCTCATGCATCTCTCTCTATGAGCTCTCTCTTTTCTCTCTGCTCTCTCTCTTTGCTTGTCATGAAAATCAATACATATCAAGAGAACTATGGGGATCTTCCCCTCACTTCCTATTCACCACCTAAGAGTATATTTCATGCCAAATTTCATCATGCCTTGCCATAATCGAGTACCATAAACATGTAAATGCCAATTAAATCATAAATAATTCCACTTTATAGCTCTTAATCCTATCATGATAATCATATCCTAAAGTATTATTTTCTTAGGCTGAAAGTCTCCATGCTTTAACCTTATCCATAATCAAACCTGGCTGCATCTCCACATGTTCATCATTACAAATCTTACTGTCATCCAAAATGTGACTAAGTATTGAGCTTGTTTTTCCTTGGTGAGAACCTTCGTGCTCTTCTTGAAGTTACCTTGGCATGAGCATTTATGACTTTCTGGCATGCAATAAAACCTTTCGCACCTCAGGTACTTAGTATTTTTAAGGGCTCAACATTATCCCACACTAGTTTTATTTCCATCCTCAACAATTCTCTGTGATGTGTGAAAATACATTGATCCAAAAATGGCTAAGGAAAAAACATTGTGTGTCTCAATAGTCTAAATTGTTAAATAGAAGAGTTCAGGAAACTCTGCATCTATCTCTCCCTTTAACTTCTTCCATGCATCTAGTTTGGCCATTGATTTTTCTAGTGCCTCCTCCACTATGTTCGGTACCTGGTCTAGTGTAATTATTCAACCTTCCCATTGAGATTCTCTATGACCACCACAAGCTCCGCGCAAACTCCCTCAAACTCATCCATACGTCATGTGATAGAATCTTGGATTTCACCAATCCAAAATTTTATCTTCTCACACTTGGTTTTTATATTATCCTTCTATGATATGGTGTTAATTATCAGCTGAGCATGCTCAATCTTGTTTGTCAAGACCTTCTCTTGTAAGGCTTTGAGGATGACCTCTTCATCTATTACACACGCATCAATAATGGGATCACATTTCTGATAGCTATTGAAGCCCCTATCTACTAATATATTTTCCTCCTTGAGTTGGGTGAGAAAGTCCTCCAACTCAGTAATTTGGGCCTCAACAACAATCTTGTCATTTTTTTCTCCTTTGTGATCTCCTCTATTGTGGGTCTCGCACCATATTTGATGTTGATCAACAACATTCCCACCAAGTCTTCTAAGTACTCCATTTCATCATTCTAATATGTCTTGGCTTGGATCACCAGTGTTGGACATTATCCCAAGAATTTCATAACCAAGGCGTAAGGTTGATCATATGCTTCCTTTGTCCATACATGTTCTCCTTTCAAACCATTGCACTGTATTTTTATCTCTTTTTCCTTCCCTTTACGATCTGTGACCAAGGTTTGAATAGTCTCCCCTACATCTAGGCTCCGTCTTATGACTTCTGAGGACATCTTCTGTAGTGTATTGTACACCTATTCATCTATAAGGTAGCTTGGACCCATCACTTTATAATTAACCCCTTTCTTTTTCTTTAAAATTATTGTCTTGATTGCATGATCGCTGACCTCAAACTTGGGCTCCTCTGCATGACAATGTAGATTCCAACTTATCATATTCTTGATCCTTGTTACACCCCCATCTTGGTCTAACATATCCAAAGCATGAAACTTCTCTAGGGAAAGGGTGTTCTAGAATTTTGCACGTAACACCTTTATGGGATTATCCATGAAGTCCATATGAGGTGACCTAGACATCCACCTTTTCCTCTCTACCTTGAACTTAGAGCGTTGCTTCCGTAAGGTGCTTATACCTATAGAAAACCCCTTATCCTCCTTAATAACAAATGAGTCTCCCTTACCCTTCTCTTCTAGTTTGGTGGGATGGGTAGGTTAACTTTATTTCACTGGAATCTTCACAAGTCCCTCCACAATAGGCATTTTTACCTTCACACACGCATCAACTATTGCCTTGGCCAATGCCCCAGTCCTTCTCTTCTCTTGTTGCTCGAGCTCTACCTCGAGTTCTTATCTGAAATTCATTTGGTCATCTTTCGAGTATGTCTTTGTCACATATTTGGATACATCATGTACCTTATGATTTTTATTCTCCGGATCTTCTTCCTTAGGCTACTTAAATTCTTCATGTTCTAGTTGTGAAGCCTCGACATTTCCCTGTTGTGATGTACCTACGCCCCCACTACTGTTGTGACATGTATAATACTTGCTTTTCCACAAAGTTTTCAATTTCCCTTCACTTCCTTTTTATTCCTCCTCTCCTTCTTCTGTTAGACACTGGAACATTGAGAGGGGGGTGATTCAGTATTCAATTCAACTTTTCAAGCAAATAAAATTAATTTCTTAAATTGAAAATAAATTAAAAGAGAAGCATCCATCCACACATACACAAGAGATAAGTATTTTTAAGTGGGAAACCCAAATTGGGAGAAAAACCCACTGAACCAGTGCACTATATGGAAAAATGTTACACATATTTGTTTAGCAACAACTCAAGTCTTGAGGCTATAACCTCAGTATTCACTCAAGCTACAGCTTGGTGTGGGAAACAACAACTTCCTGAATGACTTATCTAGCTACCACTGACCTTCTTCAAGCTACCACATGAAAGGAAGCAACAAATCCTTGGTACAAATGAGATATAAATCAAATTGAAAAATTTATATGTGATCACTCTTGAGTTTGATGCACTGAGCATTAGATCATGAACCTAGATTTGTAATCTATCTATGTTGAAACCTCCTCTGCTATTTTGACCTCTTTGAAATGAATGATTAATGATCAACTTACCTTTTCTAACCTTCAAAATTTTTGTTCTTTGAATATTACCATTTCATACTTCAAAATAATTTAGTCTTAGTAGCTTCTTAGTCTTCACTATGAACTTTCAACTCTATCTTTGCACTTAAATAAAAAACACAGGTCTACTCATGTCATCTCACACAATACCCAATTGTCTTTAAAGTCTTTATGTATTTATTTCTAATATATCATCTAATTTTATATATCTTTAAGACTGTTGCCTTTCACTGTCCAAGTTTAGTTTTCCTCTATCATCTTCTTGTTACATTCCTTTCATATATTTTTTATTACTTTCAGTTAGCATTCTTAAATATTTCCCAAATTCTCAACCATACTCACCTTCTATATATCTTCTCTTTCACACACTGTCACTATCTTAGTCCTTGAAAATTAACATCTTATCCTGGTTATCACACACTTGTATTTCTTTCTAGACACATTTTATATCAAATACAATTCAATATACTTGAGCTCTTTTCTCTTCACATACTCTGTCACTTTTTTAGTTATCACAAAAACATAATCCTTAATTATAGTTTCACACTTATATATTTATGTCTATGCATATTATTTATAGAACAATTCAAGATACTCAAACTAATGACTCTTCATCTCCTCAATTTCAAGTTATAACATCTTTTGTAATAACAATTTTGTTTTTGTATTTTTTTTTATCCCATCCATATTCCTAGAAGTTCAAACTTGGAGGTCAACTGTTTTATTTATAACTAATGAAAAATACTTCAGCTTCATCAAAGAATTATAACTTCCTTGGATAGATAAAAAAAAGACACTTAAGGGACTCTACACTATTGGGCCTCAGAATATTGAATAAGTCCCCAAGGGCACATGCACGCGTGATACTAATATGGAGAAAGGTCATGTGGGGAAAAGCACGTAGGAAAAGGTTTTTAGAAGGGTTTTGTAGAAACCATGGCATGTGCGTAAGACAACACAAAGGGTCTCAAGACTTAGCCATATTTGGCATTCCCAGAATCACACAAGGAAAGCATCAAAGGAAACCAAGGTTATGGGTCTGGCGGGTAAGGGCCTTAGCCACCTTTGTAAGTATTTTTTGAGATGTTGTTGACCCTACCAGACTACAGAGGTATTGAGGATGTTGTAGAGCATGTGTAAAAGTGTGAATTAATATGGTGCACGAAGGGGATCACTACCCCAGAGCAGAAGGAAAGTCAATTTGCAAAAAAATTGTAGGGGCACATGCATAGATGGTACCACAAGTATGACCTCCATCAGACAATGGTGGACTACACTGCATTGAATAATAAATTCCTAGAAGAGCTCCATATCCCTGAGTTTGAGAAAAATAACATCATTTCTTTGAAGAAAATATAGCAAGGAATGGAAAAGAGTGTTTGGGAGTATGAAATATAGTTCAAGACTCTCTTGTCAAAACTATCCTATGAAATTCACCCCTCTCAACATGCTCAATGGTTTACTAGAGGATTGATAACATTGTTTAGAAGGGAACTGTCATAGACCCATGCGAGGCCTTGGAGGTGGCCTTGTGTGTTAAGGCTATTGAAAGCATTGATACTAGTGTTAGCCCTTTCCTGGAAGCTCAAATTATTGCAATGGCTAAGTAGTTGGAGAATCTATCTGCAAACTCAACACATTAGGCTCATAGTGGTCTTTGGTACACAGATTGTGAAGTAGAAGGGCACACAAAAGATAGTTACCCCTGAAAATCGGTATGTGCCATGAAAATAGATTGTGAAATCTACCATAGGGATCATGATGCAAGTAGGTATCTACTACTATAGCATGCAATCTGTAAAAATGTGTCTTGCTATTGCAAGATCTATACCTCTACAGACCATGACACCAAGGATTGTAGGTTGATTGAACATATTCATTATGCCATTGATCTCGGTGTGCACCAGAATAGCCTTAAAAGAAGTACTAAAGATGATGATCACCGCTATGAAGGGTGTGTGGATGGAGGACTACGTGGAAGAGGTTTCTGTAGAGGATTTCATGGTCATAATAACCATGGCAGAAGGAGAAGTGAGTTCCCACGTAGAACCTGTCATAATTGTGGGTTGAAAGAGCATTATAAACATGAGTGTTCTGATCTATTGCAATGATCACGGTGTGGAAAGAAACATAAGTATGAGGAGTTCCTTGAGATATTTGAGCACATGAGATAATAACACTAGAAAGAGAAAGGTGTTGGGATGGTGATCATAAATAAGGCCAACCCACAGTGGATAGCAAGAGTGGCACATGAATCAGGATTGGAACCTATATTGGTGATGACTCGAGTGGAGGTCACATGCACTGGGGGGATACCAAGGAAAAGAACACTGATTATGAGAGAAGAAGTGGTAGATGGAAATTATCCAGACCCTATTCATCAGAAAGATGTATATCAAGAGACTATGGATGTGATTCAGAGTTTACAAGGAGAGATCCAGTGTCTGAAGGAGAAGTCAAGGTAGTTAGAAAAAAGGAATAATGTTGAGGCTCCGTAGAAGGATCTAGATGAGGTCATGGAAATTTGCAAGATGTTAAGGAAAGAGAATATCATTCCCTTTCTAGGATAGTGGTTATGAGAGAAGGTACCACGCGCTAGAGGAGAGAGAAAGAGGAAAGTGATGCATGCTAATCTTCCTCCCCATAGGCTTGACTATGACATAGAGATAACCTTGAATATTGTTATAGATGGATGGATTCTGAGCAATATTTTGATCGACATGGGTGCAGAGGTTAACGTTTCTCACCTTGGATACATGTAATCAAATGGGAAGGCCCACGCTACATCCATCCTCGAATGTGTTGTATATGGTGAAAAAGAAAAAGGAAATGCCCATTGGTTTCTTGAAGGATGTAGTTATCACTATTCAAGGGGCCAAGTTCACTAGGGACATTGAGGTCCTGGCGCTAGCCGAGGTGGATAAATTTCTAGCATTACTTGGTCTCCCCTGGTGTTATAAAAACAATGTTGACCTACGGTTTAATAAGGTGTATATCAATTTCGAGAATAAGGAAGAACGGATCATCATCCCTTTAACGGATGGGAATTTAGCACCCTATACTGAGCCCTTGGGAGAAGAAGTCCTTGACAGAATCTATGTGCACTCTATTTGAGACCCTAAGGTAATTCATCCTATAGAAGGAATTATCCAGTTTTAAGATGCTCAGTTTATGAGTGATACAACTAGCATATCATGTGACAATTGGGCGCATGGAACTTATGAATTAATTGAGTGAAAATTGAGAGGATTGGTGACAAGGGTAAAAAAAGTGCACTCATTCAAGTGCCCAGGAGGGAAGAAGATACCAAGTTACTTTGGAGGAGCTAACCCTGATGATTTCTTATGAGAAATGGAGGGTCAATGGAAAAAATATAACAAAAAAAGAGGTATGCTTAGCTATAAATTTCTCGAGACCACAACGTGCTGGTGGGAAACACATCGTGAGAGTCTTCTAGAGTGGCATGAGGTAAGAGTCACATTCTCTATTAGGTTTTTCAGAAGTAATGCATCCACTGTCATACAAGACTACCATGGAAAAGAACCCACCTCATGTCATATCCAAGCATGTGAGAATGCCTAGATGGAAGGCATAGAATGTTTATTGCCTTCACTATGTGTGCATAAATTATATTCCACCTTACAAGGTTGTGCTCGTGCATGGTATATTCACTCAGAGACACGTCGTCTAATAGGGAATTAGTAGAAGTTGACAGCTGACCTCCTACAAGATTTTAAGTATCGGAGTACAAAGTCATCATTGGATAAGGCATTGCAAGTTGTCAAACACCTTATAATGGGAGATTATGCTATGGCAGAAGATAGGGTACTAGATTTATTCAGTGAACCTAGTTTGGAGACACATTTTGATGAAGACAAATCTGAAGAGATACAACTTGAGTGCACATGCATTGAAAAATAAAAAGGAAAAATGGTCTACGTGATAGATGGAGAAAAAATATGTTAACCATTCTATATGTACGTGCAAAGTCATGGATAACACTAATGAGAAAGCATACACCTACCATGGGCATTTGAAGACAAAGAAGGCTAACATTAGGTCATAGGTAGAACCTAAGGAAGATATCATTGGGAATTATTGGTTAGACAAAGAAGTTTCCAAGATCATCGATATATTACGCAAGTTCTAGGATTTATTCCCATGTGGGTACCATGAGGTTAAAGGTGTTCACCATTCCTTAGGGGAAATGAGGATCACGTTGAAGAAAGGTGTGTGTTGAGTTTGAAAGAGACCTTATTGGATGAATCCAAACTTGTGCGTATAGGTTAAGGAGGATACAGACAAGATGATAGCATTAGGCATCATTAAGGCTATGGAGGAATTAGAATGGGTGAGTCTAATGGTCACAAGCATTAAGAAGGATGGAAGGATAAGTATCTATGTTGATTACAGGGACTTGAATTTAGTGTGTGTCATTGATTATTTTCCAACCCCTTTCACTGAAGAAATTTTTCAAGGAGTAGCCAGGCATGAGGTCTATTATTTTATGGATGGATTCTCAGGGTACCACCAAGTTAGAATTACAAAGGAAGACCAGGAGAAGACAAACTTCACCACTGAATGGGGAATTTTTTCCTACACGGTCATGCCTTTTGGGATGAAGAATGCACCTGATGTGTTCTCTTGCATCGTGGTACAAGCCTTCCAGGAATTCATCCATAAATTTCTTTAGGTCTGCCTAGATGACTAGACTGTGTATGGGCTAGTAAAAGACCATTGTGACAATTTGAGATTTGAGAGATGTCAGAAGTTGAGATTATCCCTCAACATTAAGAAATGTGTCTTTGATACTCCATTTGGAATCCTGTTAGGGCATATTATATGTAAGGAAGGCTTGCTGGTGGATCCCACCAAGGTTGTAGTTATTGTGATAGTAGGGAAGCCTACCAATCAGAGCATTGTGCATGGATTCCTTAGGCATATGGGGTACTACATGAAGTTTAGTAAGGGTTATGCTAAGATTTTTTCACCCTTGGAAAAAATACTTAAACACAAGAGTATATTTCACTGGGGAGAGGCTTAACAGAAGGTGTTTTACACATTGAAGGATAGGCTTGTCACTGTGCCCATATTACGATTTCCCTCTTGGGATAAGCCCTTCTATGTGCATGTTGATGCCTCAAGGAAAACCATTGGAGAAGTAATAGAACAACCTGGTGAGGGTATTATTGATCACCCTTTGTGATTTTTTAGTAAGAAGTTGACACTAGTAGAACAAAATTACACAACTACTAAGCGTGAAGCATTGTCAATGATCTACACACTGGATAAGTTTAGGTAGTATCTATTGGCAACACCTTTTATATTCTACATAGACCACATGGCATTGAAGTACTTAGTAAATACTCCCATTCTACAAGGGTGCATATGTCGTTGGGTCCTGTTATTTCAAGAATTTGAGTTCTCGGTTGTAGTAAAACTAGGGAAGAGTAATTCTAGGACCAGATTCACTTATCCAAGAATTGACTCAGGTGAGGACACACAAAGCATTAAGGATACAATGCTAGAAGTGCAAATATTTAGGTTATGACGCGTGCCCTCTAACTTGGAGGATATTGCAACAATGTTTGGAGTTCTTGTTATATCAAAAAAATAACACCCTCTGATTTGTCATATTTGAGTGAATGAGAAATCAATTGTTTTAGGTAGCATGGGATAGTCTCCAAGTTGTTGGACTTGATACTTAAGAAAATCTTGTAGAGAAGGTTGGTTCCTCTACCTAATCCTAATGCTAAACTACTCCTAGGGAAAGAAATTCAACTATCTAACTCTAGTTTAACAATCCAAGGGACCAAGGATAGAGGAAAATGTATAAAATGGAAATCCTAATGCTAAGGAGAGGTGATAGCACCAAGAAAAAGGAGTGAATAAACTCTAATTTGGGAAAAAGGAGAAGGAATATAGAGAAGGGAGAGGCCAAATAGAGGTGACACAGACCCAAGGGACTTCATTTACCATCTATTCTCCATGAAACACAACAAGATGAACCTTCAAGTGAGAAAATACATGCACAAAATACAACAAGAATGGAAAGGTAAGGAAATTCAATAAAATATAATTCAGGGTTGAGAAATACCACAAAAAAATATTTTATTTCTTTCAAAGTATACATAGACCATTACATTCTAATAAGAAGTCAAAAGAACACATTCCTAATATCAAATGAAGGTCTACGACTCATAGCTTCTCTGGAACAATTTTTACATAGTTCCTTCACATTTTAGAACATCTCCCTCCTCTAAAATTAGATATTTTTGCATTATATCTAAGATGGTAAAGAGAGATGAGGGAAAATAGAGAGAAATCATATTTCATTGACCAAAATAACATGTGACATTGGAACCACTAATAGCATTAAATGGGTATGGGCACCATACTTCATCAAATTTTGTGGTTGAGACACCTAGAAATACATCTTATAATTCTAGAGAGTATTTCCACTTTTTCACCAACACACCCTCAGTAAAGTGGTGTAGAGGATGCTGAGATATTTCCAATGGTACCAATTTTATGAAATTTTGAGCACCTAGGTGAAATTTATGTCCATTTTTAGTTCAAGGTGCAGGATGGGTTAAAACTAGTTCCCTGCGTGACTCCACAGATTGCATTATTATGGCTTGTTTTTTGTGCAGGAGAACTAGTCGGTCGGAAAACTAATGGAAGCACATAATTTTTCTATTTATTCCCCTGAGACTCATCTTATTTTCATATATTGAGGATCCTTCATTGTGTGGGGAATCAGTCTTTGGGTGGAACCATAGAACATTTCCATCCATTCCCATACTCAGTCTCGAACATCCTTGAACTCCCACACAGTTACAAGCTCCCACCTTTTTAAATGGAAGTAAGCTAAAGCCTGTATAAATAATTCTCGCTCCTTGCATTATTCTTTGCTCACCATAAGGCTGAATCACCTCTATAGGTAACCAAAAAAAACTGATGGAACTATTTTGTTTGTTGCTTTGAGACCTATAATACCTACAGCACACTACCCTGCTTCGTTCTTCGGTCCAAATAGCAATGTAGAGAACCCAAATCCTAAGGGAACTATTCCATTCATTCCCCAGACACCCGACTCACCTACAATACACTAAAAAGATCCAATTTTATGATTTTTTTACTAAGTATGGGAATGAGGAGCTCAATAAGGAGAAAAGGAACATCCCAAACATAAATTTTCTTCATTTTACACTAGTTCATACTTGCCCAAGTCCAAATAAATATGTAATTTATCAAAATGTCCTGAAGAGGGGACTTTTGGATAAGAGTTCCCCAAACTATGATTCATTACAATGATAAGGTTTTATTGGGTTTTAAAATTTATGATTGGGATCTCAAACATGGCATATACCTAAAAAGTTCGACGCAATTGAATCACAAGAGTTATTTTGTACACCAGAAGGTTGTATAAAGGTTTTTATAGGATTGACAAGGGTAATGGGTTGAGTCAATCAAGAACTTGATAAAGATAATGAAAAGGACAATGGAGTGGAACTAGAGGTAGTGGCATACATATAAAAAATGATGTTTGGGATTATACAATCGTACCCAATATAGAAATAGGTAATTCTAATTTTGTTCTCACATATGATAGAGAGGTTATGCTTCCACTATCTTTGGAATTTCTTTCGATGGAATCAGCTGAATAGCTAAAAATGGAAGGTGAAAATAGAAGAATAGTTAGAATGGTGGAACTGGTAAAGTTGGAGGAATTAAGGTAGTTTTCCATGATCAAATTAAAAGAGCACAAAATATTAACAAATAAATGGTTTGATAAGAAGGATAAAGTGTAGGCCTTTAGAAAATGAGACATGGTTTTAAAATGGGACATTGAAAAAGTCAAGCCGAAACACTACTCCATGTTTAGTGCAAGTCATACATCATCACAGTATATAAGTAGGATGATTCATTTGAGCTATCAAAACTCAAGGGAAGCAATCCAATCAATAATGGATTTCAAATAAAATGGAGGTGAATTGAATAGGGTTGGATTTTACTTAAACCTTCGTATTGAGTGGGTATGGATACATATTGTACATAGTAGTTACCAATTCTCATGTTTTCCTTTTATTGATTTCTTATTGTAAGTTCCCTTTTATTGTTTCTTATTTTATGATCATTGATTGAGATTCCCTCCCACAATCCTCTTATGGTGATATTCCTTGATTAATTTTTGTGTTATAAGATATTTTCCTATTTGATATTCCCATGGGGCAGAAGGGTTTCTAAGAAGAGATTAAAATTTGTGGTAAGGGATGGAGAATCCATGGAGTGGTGAAATTCCATACCACGGAAAGAATTTAAAAATACAACTAAAATTAGAAAGTTCTGAGAAGTATGCAATTTCAATGTCTCAGGAAAAATCCAAGATGAACTTTCAAAGGTTTTCAGGATTAATTCTCAAATTAATATAATGAATCTATTCCCAATGAATATGCTAGACTACTGATGGATCCATCTTCTAGGAATATGTCCCATAAAACTTTCCAATTTTTTTCCCAATAATCATTCATGTTTTTTAGACAACTTGATTCAAATTCTACACTTAAACAACTCCATAAAGTAAAATCCATGGAATAAAGAAACATGGTATGCATCATATTAAATAAACAGTGCACCATGGAAAGTGGAAATTTGATGAAACAAAGGAGAAAGGATGTGAAGGTATATACTTTTTGTCATGTAAATATGCAACATGGAAATTGGAAGTTTCTAAGCACGACAACTATACCCCTATGCCAAAAATTTTATGTTTTATAATTCATAAGCACCCTAGGTAAAATCCGTCAGTCTGGTCCCCCTATTTGATGTAAAATTGGTCCCCTATGTGATTTACAAAATTCTATCAATCACCCCAGGTGATTTTATGGAATTCTGAAAAGATGCTATCTTCTGGCAGTATTGGGAAGGGTTATCACTGGCCCATCTTAGGACTAGATCAAACCCCCTAGAGCAGGAGTGAAAGGGAAAAATTCAACATGGAAGGTGAACTGAAGACCTTATAACATCATGGAAAATATAATGGCATGTTTGGGGAAGTTTTGAAAGACTTGGAACAGTCTAAGTAAGAAACATAGGTTCACTAGCCTAGGCAGTACACATGCCTAAATTAGTTATTGGGCTTCAGAAGAAGATTTCGGGAGCTTTGGATGGAGTTAGAAGTAAACCAAAACATAAATGGAAATAGGATTCCAATACGTACATGATGGTGAAATCATATTTTTCACAACACCTTGGCGCATAGGATTGGCAGGAAGTTTTTCTTAGGCACAAGTGGAGTCACAAATACAAAATACACTTTTTAGAGACTAGATGGTTGAATCAAGACATGATACCCCCACCATTGGATCCCAAGTTCCATTTCCAGTTAGGATCATATAAAATCTCCCTAATAAATTCCACCAGGATCTCAGGTTATCATCGTTCCAAGTTACCCTCTTAAAGGTAGTTCAAGACTTAGTCAATTTTTGGGAGGACATGTGTCAGCACCAAGAGTCTGGTGGGATTTCATGTTCCCCAAGTTCGTCCCTCAAGGTTAGGTAATACCAACCTTGGAAAAATTATCCCATCCCCCATGTGACCTCTGGGAACTTCTTATGACCTCCATACTTAACAGTTCAGGCCCCTAGGTACATTTGTGGAGCATTCAGTCCATGTCGTCGAATCAAGCGCCACATGTCAGATCCAGGACAACCATGGAAATTGATGTCCCTCACATCCCCAAGGTTAGGGACATAAAGCATGGAAAAATGTTACCAACCCCTATGGGGAGTTTTCTGGTCACCCACGTGACCAACTTTTAGCCCCTAGGTGCATTTTTGGAACATCCATTCCCTACCGTCAGATCAAACGCCACGTGTCAGCTCCATGACCACTGTGGAAATTAATGTCCCTCACGTCCCTGAGGTCAGGGACATAAAGCATGGAAAACTGTCACCCAACCCCTATGGGGAGTTTTTTAGACATCCATGTGATAAGCTTTCAACTCCCATTGCTTTAAAACAAATTTTCTCACCTTCATTCCCTATCGTCGGACCGCCGCCACATGTCGTCCTCTTTACCACCATGGAATTTGATGTCCCTCACATCCCTGAGGTTAGGTAAATAAAAAATGAAAAATTTCACCTAGTATTCTCCCTCCATGCATTCAAAATTTAAAAAATCTAACTACCTCTCAGTGCTTGTAGTTCTTCCAGTTGCTTCTACTCCCGTGCACAGACAATCTTGCATCCTTCCTCTATAACTTTCTTCCATCACTCCGCCATTGCAAAAAACTCAAACCAGATCATCCAAGGAACTGAAATACCTTTCCTATGGTGAAATGTAGGTCTCAGAAGGAATTCTCATCAAACTGAAGAATTGGAGAAATGAAGAACAGCGAAGAAGAGAACAGATAAAACCTCCATAGCCAAAAAATGGGAATTTGAACAAATATCCTACAAACCAGTGCATGAATCAACAAAAAATATTTCTTATATTTATTCCTCTATCTAATACCATAAAAAACATAACCTCAAACTCTCCTCTCGTGTGAAAGAGCATCCACAGTAGAAGCAATCTTCTTTCCGACTGAACGAAGAAAGAAGTGGGATTTCCCACCAAACCGGTTATCAGATTGAAGTAGAGATCGCAACGTGAAGTACCAGAAGAAAAAACCCATATAAAAAATATAATTTTCTTTGCAAACAGAGGAGAAAACTAGACTTGTAATTTTGAGGTCCATTAATGGCTACTGCATCCAGAAGCACTGCTAGGTTCAAAAATTAAAATTTTAAAATCTCCTGGACTATTAAGTGAGCAGGCCCAAAATTTCATAGGGGTGATATTGGGAAAAAACCCCATATGAAAAAACTTTGTTCCACCTCAATCTGACTCTCAAAATCCAACTTTATAAAAATAACATGTCTTCTACATAGGAACTACTATTTCAATAAATTCATTGACAGAAGAACCTACGAAGGAGACGAAGACATAGCAGGTGCACTACAGATGACAATTCACAAGAACAGAAATTTTTGGCACTTACTAAAAATAGTAAATGGGCCCTTGAGCACCTGCTAAAAATAGAAATTTGATCTAGAAGGAACAAGGAACACAGGGAGAAAGAGGAAAACTGAGCCACCTCATCTAGTTGAATATCAGGGACTTGATTTTTGACACTTACTAAAAATAGTAAGTTGATTTTTCTAAGGGAGACATGAAGCTGAAGTGGATGGGTCATAATCAGACATAGCCCTTCACCTGCGAGTATGATGTGGAAGAAAATGATGTCTCATGCATGGACCTGAATGACCTTAAGACTCACATGGCCTCCAAGGACCGAAGGAGAATCAAAGACCAAATATTCACAAGTGGCTTATTCTCCACTACAGGACACCCAATGTCTGTGCAGAGTCTCAAGCTAGTCATAGCCTACTCTTTCCACTATGAGCCCAAGGCACAAACCATCTAATCTGAAAATGGTACCACAATTGTGATCATCTGCGGAATAGTTCACTCAACTTGGAGAGTGATTCGTGATCCAATTTGAAAGAGTTTCATAGTGTGCAAGGAATTCAAGGATTCAGAGTTTCACTGCATTTGGAGCTTTCCATCAACGAGGATCAACATACTTCATCAAGAATGTCATCTCCTCTTCTTCTCTCTCTCTCTCTCTCTCTCTCTCTCTCTCTCCTCTTCTCCCCCAACTTTATCTCACTTTCCAATATTCTAATTTCACGTTGGGGTTGTACTTTTTCATATGTCCTAATGTTCCTAATGTAATAAGTCACTTTTATGTTATAAAAAGGGACTTAATATTCTCCTAGAAATTTGAAAAGTTTCAAGTTGCAAAAGGACATATGAAATCCATTGGGGGTAGATGATAATTCACCTCTCACTCTATAAATTATAACACAATTCTCATTTCAAAGGGTTTTTTATTGATCTTGTAAACTCAAGAGTGCATTGTACCTAGAGAAAGCAAAGGAGATAACCATTTTCTTCTACTATCCTCTACTCTCAAATTTCCTCCATTCCCACATTATGTACAACTTTGATTTGAGAAATCAATACAAGAAGGAGTTTATAGCTTTCTTTGACTAAGGGGTTTCTTGATACTTGGTGATTAGTGAATTCTATTTGGTCATGTTACTATTTGCAGAGTTGTTTCTTCCCAAAAATGCATGTGTTTAATTTTCTAACTAGTTTGTGTGTAGGAATATGATCTTCTACCTGCAGTATTAGTTCTTCTACCTCTTTTCTCACTCCCCTTTCCCACTCTTCAGACAAAGTCTTCCCTAGCAAGAGTGTGCTAGCTTTTCTACACGGTCAGTGGAGTGCCCTTGTTGGATCCCTGGTCGAAAGGCTACCACTGAAATCCACATTTTATCATGCATGCACATACGACAGTTGTACCAATTAAGTAGAGGGACTTAGATTCCCAAAGCATTGTTAAGAAATCCACAAGTTTTTCCACCTGACAAATTTTCTCACCAACATTTTTTGGTGCCCACCGTGGGGTAGATTTAGCAACATCTTCACCCAATATACAACTGCAAGGTCTAAAAATTATAAAAATTAAATATTGAAAAAATTAAAAAAAAAGGAGTTCATAAAAGCCATTGCTGCGGGAGGTTGCACTTCAATTTCTTGCGCGTGAATATTCATATTCCATAGTGTCCTTTGGTGTTACCACTTCAAGAAGTTTCGAAAATTTGGCTGAAAGGAAGATACACTAGGTTGAACAGGTCGAGAGGTGTTGTTGATTCAAATTTTGAGGCTTTGAAAAACAACAAGAATGAATTAGAGATAATCTATAATTCTTCTCTCAATCCTCCTCTCCATCCATCTCTTCAAATGGTTCACTTGTCAATCCTATCAAGACTCCTGTTGATACTCCCCCTTAAAATTCTCCCATTTTCCATCATCGTTAAGCATTGAGCCCTCGGAAGAAGAAGAATTTGTAGAAGCAAGGGCTGAAGTAGAAGAATAAATGATAATGGAATATGAAGAAGAAATACCTCAACCCATTGTTCCATGGGGAAGGAATACAAGCACACTTGCTCTTGAACCTCCTCTTCACGATCTACCAACAGGTTCCCACAAAAAATTTCCAAAGTTCAAAGGTGAAAACAAACAACATCCTAAAGAACACATCACTAATTTCATGACATCGTGTGGAATTATTGGTGTCCAAAATGAAGACATTACTATGAGATTTTTCATGGAGTCCCTCCAAGAAAAAGTAGCAGAATGGTTCTACCTCCTGCTTTCCTGATCCATCATGGGTTAGGAATGAAATCAAGGACTGCCTTTGAAGTACAACATTTAAATAAAATAAATACTGTCAGGACCTCTTGGTGCACTTGGCTCAAATGAAATAAAGGACAAAGTTGGAACTATGAGAGACTTCATGGCTGCAGTTTCAACACATTATTTCTTCGCATTGATACCTGAAAAGGATTCACCATCTCAAAACAATGTCAAGAGATTCTTCATCAATGTCTCAATCATCCAGAAGTAGGATTCCTAAAACTACGAAGAGTTAACTAAGGAGATATTGTAGAAGCACAAAGGATTGGCCATTGAACTTGATAATTATCTCATCCTATTTGGGAAGATCAAGTAATCCATCAAAGGGTAAAAGACTCAACATCTTAAAGATGAAAGAACCAATCCATCGCTGCAAAATTTGGTGAATGAGATAGCCTCTTTGAAGAGGGAATTATTTGAACGAGTATCTTCTGCAAAGAAGCAACAAAAACAAGATTGCAGGACCACCCCAAAGGCTCTCCTAGGAGGCCCCACCCATGAACGTAAATTGCAGATTTCAAGAAAGTGAAGAAGAGATCAAACAAGGAAGTGAAGGTGGTAATGTTCCTAGAAAGTCGATGAGTTTGAAAATCTCCTACACAAATTATATTTACCAACCTGAGTATTCTTCAGAGGTGATGAAGAAGATCGCAAGAGGATGCACCCAATTTCTCATGTGTGGTATTCACTCATTCTCAGTATGAGAAAAGAGCATATCCCTCCACTGCTACAAAAGAAAAGAAGGTTGATGATCCTCTTGTGGAAAATCCACAAAATAAAATAATCAGCCGAGGATCCCCACTTCCATCTTCCATGAATGTCTCTCATTATTGGAGCCTTTTGTACCAAGTAAGAAGGCTCCCACAATCCACTAAGTAAGTCTTCTGATGTCTCTTCCAAGTCTAAATCTAAGTCTGATCCTATAAGAATGTAATTCTTTGCAATAATCTAACTTAGTTTTCAATTCAATGGGTCCTATTCCATTCTACATCATACACCAAATCTTACTCATATAGCCTATCTAGACTCCATAACCACATTTTTTAACCCCCCTTGAACTGATAGTTTTCTCTCTGTTGATTACCAAGGAAAATGCTTATATTATAATTAATAGTCAATAATTACTGAAAATGCAATTATTTAAGGACAAATCCCCGTTAAAATTTGAGATGTCTTCCATAGAAACATAATTCAATGGAAGTCTAACACCCAATGATGTAGCTCATCAGCCTGAAGGATGTGACTACTGAATACCCACCTGACACCTGACTTGCAGAACATGCTTTCTTGTTGGGATGGATTCCGACTTAAAAAAGTATAAAATAATTAAATGCAAAGTCAATATCTCCTGTTTGTTGCCAGTCTTTTTAGGGGAAAAACTTGCATGCTGCGATAAGAGGGATGACCGTTACGCAGCAATGTGATGCCTTTGAAGGTTGCTAAAGCTCAATAAACTACCAAACTATGGGATTCACCCATTGACTATTATTACTCCCTGGAGTTAAAAAAGGTCCCACTCGTAGGGAAGGTCAAAGATACACAGGTATCTATCACCAAATTTCTAGACAAGAAAATTGTAGTGATGATTTTAGTACCCTAACATGTCCTAGCCTCATTCACCGAATGTTGCTCAGTAGAATTTTTTGCTGAGACTTGGGAGGAAAAATTCAGATGAATTGGTCATCTATAACCATACCATTGAAGGGAGACATGGAGAAATTTCTTCCCGAGAAGAAGATGAGGTACACAGATACTTTCAAAGTTTGATAAGCCCTTTTTAAGCTAACATCTTGTATCAAGATAACATGAAGATGAATCACTTAGTGGAAACTGAGAAGGAAGAGGATATTCCCATCTTGAAAGGTCTAGAATTGACTTCCTAGAGATATTTGGACTTTGAAGAAGCATTGAGGAGATTCGAGTTACATCAGAGGGAAGCTTTAGCAATTATCTGGATGATGTAAACCATGAAGAAGAGGAAATGAGGTTCTTGACCAATTTTCAATTGACAGAAAAATGCATCTTATATGTTTATCAGGGGAAGATGAAAGACAATTTTCTCAATTCCCATTAGAATATGAAGACTCCCTTGATCATGTCAGGCCATCTAGGAGAGACCCTGAAATCATCTTCCACGTGATGAGCCCAAGTGAAATAGTTTTAAGAACCATCTCCATACAATGAACTACTAAGAGCCGTGGAAGAAACATGCTAAGGGTCCCTAAGACCAGTCTTGAAATTTTAATGCAAGCATGAATTTGCAAGACAAGCATAAAGTTGGGAAACCTCAACCAATGTGAGGATGGGTTATGTTGAAATAAATCTAGATAAGAAATATGATCTCCCTCTCAAACAAATGGTTGGTGGATATCATGATGAAATTGAGGTATTTTCATTTCCCATTTTAAGAGGAAAAATATTTCCATGATGAACAAACTAAAGCCTAGAAGTTTTGAGGCATTTGAAGATGAAGATATTTTTGATGAAGGATCTAGTAGAGACTAGCAAGCTGATTCCCAAGATGATGAGGTCACTCCTCTAGATAGTTGCCTCGAGCTGTATTCTTCAAAGGCATATAAATATGAGCTATAGGAAATGACGAAACATAACTTTGTGAAAAAAATATTGGATGTAGTAGAATTTGTAGAAGACCCTGAGATTATTCTTGATATCTTCACTCGTGCCATGGATATACAATACAAGTATGAGTTTTCCTTTGATCCTCCCATCAATACTCAAACACCTCACAGTGGAGTAGATATAAAGGATGAATTAAATTGTTTCTCATGGAGAAGATGTCAATGAGCATAGTCCCTAGAAAGAAAGTAACTTAGAATATCAAAGGAATTGGAACAAAAATAAGCTCTAGGGTAGTGATAGCACACTTGATGGAGAATCAATTGTATGGATAAAAATGGAAGGAAACTGTCACTATGAAACTGATTTCAAAGAACATGAAGGTAGTGGAATTTCTAAGGAAGGATCTGGGCATCAAGAAGCTCACATGGACTCACTCCTACCAAGTACATAGACAATTATGGAAGCACCTGACTTTCATAAGTAGCTGAGGAGAGGAGGCTACTTTTTAGAACCTAGGTCAATGGCTTCATGTAACATCATCAGCTTAGTGTTGCCAACTCACGGGTAACTTTTGAGAAACGAAAAGTGTTTCAGTGAAAGTGGATTATCCCCCACCCTATACCATAGGTGATTGTTAGGTGTTTTTCCCTTTCTGTTATGCATGTTTCCCTTCTTGTAGTGTGTCTTGTGTTTCATTTCTCGTCGCTTTTGCAAATTCTTTGGAGAGTAATATCCTTTTTCATCAACAATCTCAAACATCTTATAGATTTCACATGACTTACAATGTTTCACTAATCTTCTTGAGGCATTGGCAAGAGAGTTACATGAAGTCTATAATCTGTGTTTTATTTTTTATCTTTCATTTGTCATGTCCCTAAGCTAGAGCCAGCCGTTGTCGTGCAAATGTGCAATAAGGAAATTGGAAGTTTCCAAGCATGACAACTTTACCCATGTGCCGAAATTTTCATGTTTTATCATTCCTAGGCACCCCAGGTCAAATCCGTCAGTCTAGTCATCCCTTATTTGATGTCAAATTGGTCCCTTATGTGATTTAGGAAAGTCTATTCATTCCCCCTAGGTGATTTTAGGAAGTTCTGAAGAGATTCTATCTTCTGGCAGTATTGGTAAGGCCTATCATTAGCCTTCCCAAGACTGGATCAAACCCCCTGGAGTGCATAGACATGGAAGGGATAAATTAAACATGGAGGTGAATTGAAGACCTTAGAACATCATGGAAATTATTTTAGAAGGTTTGGGGAAGTTTTGAAATACTTGGGGTGCAGTCTAAGTGAAAACATGGTACAAAAGCCTAGGCAGTTCATAGGCCTAAAATAGTTGCTATGATTCAGAAGAAGATTCCAAGAGCTCTGGATGGAGTTATAAGAAAAACATAAACATCATCCAAAAATAGGATTACAATACCTACATGATGGTTAAATAATATTTTTCACAACACCTTGGCACATAGGATTTTCAGGAAGATTTTTATCAGGCACAAGTGGAGTCTCAAATCACAAACTCCACTATTTTTTAGGGATCATATGGTTGAATCAAGACATAATACCCACACCATTGGATTCAAAATTATACTTACAATCAGGATCATATAAAATTTAACCAACATATTCCACTGGGTGCTCAAGTTATCACTCGTCACAAGTTCATGACTTAGCTCAAATTTTGGGAGGACACTTGTCAGCTCCAGGAGCCTGGCGGGATTTTGTGTCCCTGACGTCCCTCAAGGCTAGGAAAATCAAAGTTTTAAAAGTAATCCAAGCCCCCTTGAATCCCTTCCAGCCCCCATGTGACCTCTAGGACCCTCATGTGACCTCCAGACTTGACAGTTCAGCCCCCAGATGCATTTTTGGAGCATCCATTCCCCATCGTCAGATCAAGCGCCACGTGTCAGCTCCAGAACCACCGTGGAAACTAATTTACCTTATTTACCTGAGTTGAGGTACATCATACCTTGAAAAATTCTCCCAGCCCCACATGGGGAGCCTTTTGGACATCTATGTGACTGACTTTCAGCCCCAAGGTGCATTTTTGGAGCATTCATTCCCTGCCATCGGATCAAGTGCCACATGTCAACTCCAAGAGCACCATGGAAACTGATGTCCCTTATGTACCTAAGGTGAGGGAAATCAAACATCCCATCCCCCTATGGGGATCCTTTTAGACATCCATGTGACTTGCTTTCAGCTCCCAATGCTTTAAAGTAGCTTTTCTCACCTTCATTCCTTGCCGTCGAATCACTGCCACATGTCGTCATCTTAACCACCATGAAATTTGATGTCCCTCAAGTCCCTAAGGTTAGGGAAATCAACCATGGAACAATGCATCCAAGATTATCCTCTCATAATTTCAAAAATTCAAAAAATCTAACTATTTCTTCAGTGCTTCTAGTGCTTCCAACTACTTCCACTCCTGTGAACAGTTTTCCTCCATTCTTCCTTTGTAAATTCTCACCTCCATTACTCCATTGCTGAAGCTCATACCATAAATTCCACATATGTAATCCTATTCCACCACAAAAATGTTTGCATTTCCTAAAGGAAAAATGGAACAAACACAGAAGGAGAAGCACAAAACAAAGAAGGAGAAACACAGAGAAAACTCCATGGCCATGAAATGAAAAGTTGAAGAAATCTCCCAAATGGATGCGTGAAACAACAAGAACTACCATCAAGAATACACCTTCAAACTCTCCCCTCGTGCTACAGAGCATGCATAGTGAAGAAATCCCACTTCTGGCTAAACGAAGAAAATATCTAATTTCCCATCAAACCATTGTGTGAAATGAAGTAGAATTACACATGAAGCATCGGAATAAGAAACCTATCACAATGGAATTTATTTCATTGCAAACAGAGGAGAAAAATCGACTTGAAATTTTGAGATCTATTAATGGTTGCTACATCTAGAAGCACTACTAGGTCCGAAAATTAAAACTTTAAAATCTCTTGGACTATTAAGCGGGCGGGCCTGAAATTTCACAGGTGTGATATTGGGAAAAAAACCATATCAAAAAACTTCTTTCCATGTCAATACAGCTCCCAAAATCTAACTTTCTAAAAATAGCAGGTCTACTACATAGGAACTGCTATTTCAGGAAAGTCATCGACATAAGAACCTACGAAGGAGATGAAGTCATTGTAGGTACACTACAGTTGAGAATTCACCAGAATGGATATTTTTGGCACTTACTAAAAATAGTAAGTGGGCCCTTGAGCACCTGCTAAAAATATAAAGTTGATCCAGAAGGAATGATGAACATAGGGAGAAAGAGGAAAACTAAGCTACAACATCCAATTGAAGAGCGGGGACTTGATTTTTCACACTTACTAAAAATAGTAAGTTGATTTTTCTAAGGGAGACATGAAGCCGAAATGGATGTGCTAGAAGCCGACCAACCCTTTGCCTATGAGTATAATGTGGAAGACAACAATGTCTCGTACATGGAACTGAATGACCTTAAGACTTGCATGGCCTCCAAGGACCGAAGGAGGATCAAAAACCAAATATTCACAAGTGGTTTGTTCACTGCTATAGAACAACCATCCAATCTGACAATGGTACCATAATTGTGATCATTAGTAGAATAGTTCACTCTACTTGGAGAGTGATTCATGAGCCAATTTGAAAGAGTTTCACAGTGTGTAAGGAATTCAATGATTCAAAGTTTCACTGCATTTGGAGCTTTCCATCAACGAGGATCAACAAACTTCATCAAGAATGACATCTCCTCTTCTTTTTCTCTCTCTTTCTCTCCCCTCTTCTCCCTCCAACTTTTTCTCACTTTCAAATATTCTAATTTCACTTTGGGGTTGCAATTTTTCATGTCCTAATGTTCCTAATGTAATACGTCACCTTTATGTTATAAAAAGGGACTTAATATTCTCCTAGAAATTCGAAAAGTTTCAAGTTGCACAAGGACATATGAAAAATCATTTGGGGTAGACGATAAGTCACATATCACTCTATAAATTATAACACCATTCCCATTTCAAAGGGTTGGTGATTGATTTTGTAAAATCAAGAGTACATTGTACCTAAAGAAAGAAAAGGAGATAGCCATTTTCTTCTACTATCCTCTACTCTCAAATTTCCTCCATTCCCACATTATGTACAAATTTGATTTGAGAAATCAATACAAGAAGGAGTTTCTATATTTCTTTGACTAAGGGGTTTATTGATACTTGGTGATCAGTGAATTCTATTTGGTCTTACTACTTTTCATAGAGTTGTTTCTTCCCATAAATGTATGTGTTAAAGTTTCTAATTAGTGTGTGTGTAGGAATATGATATTCTACCTGCATTATTAGTTAACCTACCTCTTTTTTCACTCCCCTTTCCCAATCTTTAGATAAATTCTTCCATAGTAAGAGATTTATAGCTTTTTCGTAGGGTCAGTGGAGTGCCCTTGTTGGATCCCTGCTCGAAAGGCCACCAATGAAATCCACATTTTCTCACGCATGCACATACAACAGCTGCAATAGTTAAGTATAGGAACTTAGATTCCCAGAGCATTGGCAAGAAATCCACAAGTTTTTCCACCCAACAAATTTTCTCGCCCAAAGTTGTATACTAGCACTTCTCCATTAGCATATTTGCTCTGATAGAAGGGACCAAAATTCCATGGTGCAAACTACCTTTCTCTTTCACCATGCAGTATTTCCAAGTAGAGGTCAACCACTTCAAGGAAGCTAAAAGGCTAAGGTTCGACCTTAGAAAATTGGACCAGAACAATGGTGATCTACATATAAATCTTGTATACCCAAATAATTGTGCATATGTGGAGAATTATGTCTCCCACAAAGTATACATGATGAAACCCTTAACACTGCCAATTGCTAGAAGGATCACAACAAGGGTGTATTTGTGAATCAAGCCTAATTTTGAGAACGTCACCTACTTGGAGAATGATGTGTCTAGCCCTAAGGATCCCACTGGTAGGAATAATTCCACCCAAAATAAGTGAGAATGGGAAGAGACCCTGGAAAAGGAAGCACCGGAAAAGAAAGCACCAAGTGTGTAGACAACACAATCTGTGGGTGCTCCAGAGTTAGGCACTAAGCCAAACACATAGACATGTAGGAAGAAGTCTCACATTAAGGAGAAGGAGAAGACACCTGAGGAAGAGGTACTAGAACAAGAAGAGTCACCCAAAAGGGAATCACATACTAAGGAAGAGGAAGAATCCCTAACTAGGAAGAAATAGAAGGTAGTGGGGAAGGAAAACTCAGAGGAGATAGAGAGCTTGGAAGCATACATGGGCGAGAAGGATGAACATGAGGATGAAGAAGTTTAGAATCATCCGATGTATGATGTACACGATTCTGAAGAAGAAGGAAATGAAGAGAATAATGAAGATGAGGAGGATGCCCAAGGAAAAAGGGTTAGCGAGGAGGTGAAAACTAAGGATTAGAGGACCCCCAACCTCACCAAGGAGCATATAGAAGAGGATATAGAGAGAGAAGTATCATGCATAATCAAGAAGTTAGTGGAGTGAGAGATGGAGTGGAGCATAGATGAGATACTCAAGGAGATGAAATATGTGAGCATAGGTAATAGATCGGCTACCTAGTTTCCAAGTGGTCCTCCAATGGAGCAGGCCTCCTTTGATCCGAGCTCTCCACTCTGTGCAATGATGTTCTTCTAGAACCTTCCATCACATGCTTGGAATATTCTATTTTTGATTCTATAGTCACCAATATGGTACCTTATCCACAAGGGTCACACTTTTATCATGTGCTATCTGGGATGCTGAATATGGCTAAGTCCAAAACCTAACTAGCCTTGCACATGTGCACTGTATGTTCTACAAAACCCTACCAGAACCCTTCCCCTATGCGCCTTCAACCCACACACCCTTCTTCAACTAGGTCCCGTGTGCCCAAGCACCTTCTTGTACTTGGCCAATATTCTTGGGCCCAACATCACCCCACACTATGCCTATTCTCCGTCCTCAAAAACACTCTTCAAAGAATAAAGAATGTTGGATCCTCATAATGGTTGGAAAGAAAGAATAAGGGAATGAAGAATTGGGAGAAAGAATGAAAGAATGAGGAACTTTGTTTATTATTGGAGGAGGAGAGAGAAATCCTTCCCTAATTTTCCCTCTAACTTCTCCCAAGCGTCGACCTCATTCTGCACCTATTGACAAAGGTCACCCACCAGGGTGCTCACCTCCTCAAAACTGATCTCCTCACCTTTTGTGCTCATGGTCTCTACAATCCTCTCCTATTGCTTCCCCAAGTCTTCAAGGGCATCCATCTTGTGGGTGATATGAGGGTAGATTTCCTTCAACTAGCTTTTGATCAAGCCTCGTAGGGTCTCGATTGATTGTGAATTTTTCTCCACCTCAGTTAGGATCTTGTCTCTCTCCACTCTTTTCCCCTTATTTTTCTCTTGGAACTCCTTGAGTTTCATCTCATGGGTGGAAACCAAGATGCTTGCCACTCTATCCCTATCCATGCAGTTTTCATAGGAATCTTCAGTGACTTGCGTGGAGACCTTTACTTCTGCAAGAAGCTTAGTGTATCAAGCCACAATCTTGAAAACCTTCATCTTTTTTTCTTTCTCTTGGTGTTCCTGTACTTCTTCTGTAGATTCTAAAGTAAGTGGTCACCTCTCCATAGTGAGAATGTGAGTCAGATTCTCTAGACATTTCAAGGATGATTTTTTCTTATGATCGGGCGGCTCTAAATTGAGATGCTTCAGGAAAATTGCATCTGTAATCATATCCACCTTCTTGGAGACCTCATGAACCTTATCTTTTTCTTCTTTCAGCTCATGCCTAAGCTAAGTGTTGATCTTATCATCTTGCTTTATGTCTTTTCTCTTCTCCACGAGCTCCTTCTTTTTCTTCTCTAATTCCTCCTCCAAGAATTTCACTCTATCATTTCTCTCAGATAGTCTGGCCGTAACTTCGACTAAAACCTTGTTAAGCGTGTTACAGACTTATTCATTTGATAACTACTGAGCGTTCACTGATGGATTTATCCCTTTGGCTTCCGTCACCTTCATTAACACTCTCTGACTTACCTCAAATTTTGGTTCATCTTCGTGGGAATCAAACTCCCAAGATAACATCTTTCTTATCCATGGGTACATGCCTTCTTCATCAAATTATGACATTGTTAGGAGTTACTCTATAGGTATGATGCTTTGAAAGTGCATGCATAACACCTTGCTAGGATCATCAATATATCCCATTCCTTGCCCTTTTTCTACCACTATTCCTTTCCTACCTATCCCCACATATTTTGGGAAGCTCACTACTAATTTGGAATCCCTACCCATACTACCATACTGCTTCCCAATGATCTATTCTTATATCTCTTTTATGATTTTCTTTACACTCCTTTCCAACTCCTGTTCCACCAACTTCTTCATGATGCCAGCCACTTCTCTCTCAGTGGCTTTCTCTACTTCCTCCTTAGTGAGGCTTGGGCTTCTTTGGTTCTTGGTGCTTACTTCTTCGCTTGCCCCCATGCCTTGAGCCTCAACCTCTTCCTTGTCATTATTATCCTCATCTCCCTTGTTATACTCCTCTTCATCTCCTTCTTCCTCAAAATCATGTACATCATAGAATGGATGGTCTTCACCTCCCTCAGGCTCATCATCATCCTCATCGCCAATGTAGGCATCTAGACTCTTTGTTTCTTCTTATTCTACCTCATCCTCCATCTTCTGCTTCTTCCTTACTGGGGATTTCAGTACAAGAGATTCTTCTTTTTCCTTCTCTTTGATAGGTGATCTCTTCATTGGTGATTCCTCATGGGTGAGGTGTTGTCCATGCTCTAACACCTCTAATTTTGGGGTATTTTCCTTAACAGGTGACTTCTCCCTTCACGCGTAAGTGCTAGGTTTAGTGACTGCTTTAGGTGTGCCCACCGATTGTGTAGTCTACAAACTTAGTGCTTTCTTCTCCTTCCCCTCTTCTCTTCCTCTCTTCTTTGGCGCGGCCTTATTCCTTTCTATGGGGTCTTCTGATATGGAGACATCATTCTCCATATATGTTCCCTTCTCAAAATTTGGTCTTATGTAAAGGTATATCCTTGTTGCAGCCCTTCCAACAATTGGCAGAATTATTGGTTTCATCATTTTAACCTCGTGGGAGACATACTTCTCCACATACGCACACTTTTTAGTGTACATGAGCTTTTGGCATAGCTTGCAGTGGACTTGGTCCACCTCACTAAGGTTGAACCTTATTCTTTTGGATTCTTTGAACCTGTTGACTCCAACCTGGAAGTATTGTGTGGTAAAGGAGAAGGGTAGCTTGCACCATGGACCCTTAGTCCTATTTGTCAAAGTAAATCTACCAATGTAGAAATGTTGGTACACTAAAAATTTTACTTCTCCACCCACTAGCGTGGGAAAATTCTCTAGGATCCTCCACTCTTCCCTGAATGTGTCACACATTCATTTATACCACTTCTCTAGGCACACCTTGTGAGAGGTTGTCATGGTTTCACAAGTTTACTTTTTGAACCTATTTGTGGGCGAGGGACCCTCATCTGGATAATCCCAAACAATTTTTTCCGGACCATATGACAATCCAATTTCTAAAAATAAAATGGTGAGGAGGATGTTTCCAAACAATATATTTTCTCCCTCCTGCGTGTTGCTTATGATCTCATCCACAATGAAAGAATACAGTTATAAATGATTCCCTCTGATATCCTCTAGCATATATTTATCCATGCCTTGTTTACTTTCATCCATCATTCCTGATCATTGAGCTTGGTCACCAATCACACGGACATCCTCATAACTGGGTCTGGAATCTCTTTGATGTCAAAGTATCATGAACCCTTCTTATAGTCATATGCTACTACAGTCTCCTTGATAGCCTCCTTGTTGATAAGATCATCATCTATGCTTTCTCCCTCATAAATAAGGCCTGTGAAATTGGATATCAGCTGTGGTGTTATGCACATCTTACACCCCACAAAATAAAAGTGATCCTCTTACACATGCAACATCAAACACTGGTAAAGGTGATCAAGCTTTCCAAAGTAAGGCAACTCATATAGTTGCAATAATCCTACCTTCTGCAATTTGACCTTCACCTTGTCGTTGTAAATGGGCATCCCATCTGGTGTCCTTTTATTAGTTGGTCAAACCAACTCTAGCACCATTTCCTTCTCAATTTTTCTCGAGTGATAATTATAATCACTCACGATCATCTATTTTAGATGTGACACCCATTCCTTTCCAAGTAATACTCCATCTGGGTATTGCATTTTTATGTACCATTATTCATTAGAGCTTGCGATGGTAGCAGTTTTCTTTCCTTTTCTCTTTCCCTTTGTTTTCTTTATTCAAATGGTTTCTTTCTTAGGTGACATGATTATGTCAGGATAAACTACAAACTCACTCTGCTCTGTTACTCTGCTACACTCCAAACTCAACTCCAAAGGTCAACTCATGGAATAAATCCTTCTATCTATGTGCCCTAGATGCCAAACCCTAACTGGGAAAATATTCCACAAGACAACGCACCAAAAATAACCTTTCCTCACGCCCATGTACTCCTTCCTTTTGGTTTGCATATTCACTCTAGTCACACACTTAAGTTTCTCAAACTATTCTTCCTTCACAAAAAATTCTCTCTAGATACCCTAGTTTGTAAGAGCGCTTCAACTTCATAATAACAAGGTAGAAAATGACTTGCTTGACCTTGTATTTATAGTTTTTTCTTCCCTCTAATAATAAATTCTATGCCACCTACTAATGTACTTTAACATTAAATGCACATTTTTCCATTGAGCCAACTTTAAGCGCCCTTACCCACGTGCCCAATCCTACGCAAAAAATCCTTTACAACCTTCTGGTAGGAAAAAAACTAACCTGACCGAAGATTCTTATGCATCCGTTTATAGCGCTGAAGGCACTTCTTTTTTCCTTTACCCAATTTTTTACCTCGCCTAACTCATGTTTTTTCTACACTCTTCATCCTTTGTATGTAGTCTTTGTTATAGCCTTCTTGACACGATAATTTATCATCCACTATTTCCTTACGTGCTTCCTTCTACTGGGCCATGTAATTTGTATTGTAGGCCTATACTTTGTATTACTCCACCCCACACTAAAACAGATGCGTGGTCCTCTACGCATACACAACCTTAGAAAAATAATGTGGTTACCAGCACACAAGGCACAAAATGAAAAATATGAAAGGAACAAGCAACGAGAAAGGAAAAAACAAGAAAAGAAAAACATAAAGGGAAATTCTAGACTAATTAACAATATTTCCTTATTACAAACACTAATAAGACTTATTTATAGTAGGGCTTCAACCTATTCCCATTGAAATGAGTTGATAATCTCCTCCCATCTAGTTCTTGTAACTGGCAAGTGCCTGAATCAAGAATGTACAAGACGATGTAGGGTCCTAACCAATGAACTTTCAAATTCACAAGATGGTTTGAATACTTGGAATGATACAACAACACCATCTGCCAAAACTCAAACTTATTGTTCTTGATATGACAATCATGCCATGCCTTTTGTCTTGATTTTTCTATCTTCTGACTCCATCTAGAAAGTGATCACCTTTCATCTAACTACATTAACTTATTGATCCTTTCTTCTAGCACTTTCTCATCAGGTAACCCTTGATGGTAACATTGATTCAACTCGTAAAATAGCCTCCGCGCCAAACACAAAATGAAATGGTGTGGCTTTGTTCAACCTTTTCTAGGTTATCCTGTATGCCCATAGAATGACTGATAATTCATCATCCCAATATTGTCTTCCAACATCACAGATATTAGACAACGTGTGACTTAGTATTTTGTTAAATGCCTCAGTAGTTCCATTCACTTGAGGGTGATAGGGGGTAGTCTTATGATGGGCCACCATAAATTCTGCTAACAGAATCCTAACCATTTCATTGAGAAAATGTGTACCTCTATCACTTGTTAAAATTAAAGGACTACCATACGTACTAGTTATGTTCTCCCATAAAAATCTAGGGGTAGTCTTATGATGGGCCACCATAAATTCTACTAACAGAATCCTGACCGTTTCATTGAGAAAATGTGTACCTCTATCACTTCTTACATAGTTTCCTCCTACAATCCCACCATGTGCTTCCTCCATAATTTTCACGTGTTCATGTTCCAATACGCATAAGCACAGAACCTCATCATGACCTAACTTATACAGGTCTACAGTAATCAACATGTAGGGTGTGATGCATATTGCTAACTGCTTTCTCTTCAGATCCCTCATCCCTTCCGGTGCCACACCTATTTTCAAGAACACTGTGATATCTTCCAATTTTGAGGGCACACGCCACAACCTAAATAGTTGCATGTTCAACATGGTGTCCTTGATGCTTTATGCATCATCCCCTAAGTTAATCCTTGATAAGTAGTTAGGTCCTGAATTGATCTTCCCTAGTTTTATGACCACTGTGAACTCAAATTCTTGAAATAATAGGACCCATCAACATATGTGCCCTTCTAGAATGGGCTTGTTAACTAAGTACTTCAATGCCATGTGGTTCATGTAGAATATAAATGGTTTTGTCAATAGATACTTCCTGAACTTGTGCAGTGCAAAGATCATGGACAATGATTCACACTTAGTAGTTGTGTAATTTTGTTTTGCTAGTGCCAAATTCCTACTTGCAAAACACAAGGGATGATCAAAAGTTCCCTCACCAGGTTGTGCTAGTAATTCTCCCATAGCTATCCCTAATACATTAAAATGCACATGGAAAGGCTTATCCCAAGAAGGAAAACACAAAATAGGTATCGTGACAAGCCTATCCTTCAAAGTGTTAAATGCCTTCTGTTGTGCCTCTCCTCAATGAAAGGAACTTTTGTATTTTAACAATTCCTCCAAGGGAACAATGATCTTAGCATATCCCTTGATGAATTTAATATAATACCTTGTATTCCCAAGGAATTCGCACACTGCACTTTGACTAGTAGGCTCCCCTAATCCCATAATAACTAAAATTTTGGTGGGATCTACTAGTAAGCCCTATTTTCATATAATGTGTACTAATAGGGTTCCAAATGGAGTAGTAAAGACACATTTCTTAATGTTGAGGGATATCCGTAATTACCAAAATATCTCAAACATCAATCTTAAATTGTCACAATGGTCTTTCACCAATCCATACATAGTCCATTCATCTAGGTAAAATTGAAAAAACTTATGGATGGAGTCTTGAAATGCTTGTACCACGATGCGTGAGAACACAACGGACACATTCTTTAATCCAAAAGGCATAATCGTGTAGGAAAACCTTCCCCATTTAGTGGTGAAATTTTTATTTATTTGGTCTACATTTGTAATCCTGACTTGGTGATACCCCGAGAATCCATCCGTGAAAGAGTATACTTTGTGCCCAGCTACTCCCTCCAAAATTTATTCAATAAAGGGGGTTAGAAAAGGATCGATGACACATATTGCAATCAAATCCCTGTAGTTAACACAGATTCTTATCCTCCCATCCTTCTCAAAACTTATGACCATTGGGCTTATCCATTTTGATTCTTCCACTACCTCAATGATACTAGATGCTATCATCTTGTCTATTTCTTCCTTGACCTGTACACAAAAATTTGGATTCATCTGATAAGGCCTCTTCCGAATAGGGTTCACACCTTCCTTCAACTTGATATTCATCTCCCCTAAGGAATGATGGACACCTTTGAGTCCATGGTACCCACAAGGGAAAAAATCTTGGAACTCGTGCAATAGATCAATAACCTTTAAAACTTCTTTTTCCGACCAATTGTCCCCAATGATAACTTATTTAGGTTCTTTCTCCATCCCAATGTTAACCTTATTTTTTTTCAAGCACTCATGGTAGGCACATGATCGCTCATCAACACTATCTATGAATTTAGGTGTACCTTAAGAATAACTAACATCCAAAGATTCCATTTCTTCTTCGTCTACTACATAGACCATCTTACCTTTTTATTTTTCCATGCATGCGTGCTCAAGCTGTACTTCCTCTGATTGTTCTTCATTGAGGCATGTCTCCAAATAAGGCTCACCCAGTAAATCCAATAGCCTATCTTCTGCCATGGAACTATCTCCCACTGTAAGGCACTTGATCACTTGTAACACCTTATCTACTGATGGATTTTTACTCCTATACTCAAAATCTTAGACGAGATCAGCCACCAACTCTTGCCAATTACCTGTTTGATGATGCATAGCTGAATGAATATACCGTGCACGCACACATCCTTGTAAGGTGGAATATAAATTATGCACCCATAAAAAATGCGGTAAAAATTTTGTGCTTCCCATCCAGGCATTATCACATGCTTGGATATGAAATGAAGTGGTCACTTTACCATGGTAGTCTTGTATAACCATGGGCACATTATTCCTGGAGAACTTTACAGAGAATGCAATTCTTACTTCACACCATTCTAGGAGGCTCTCCAAATATGTATCTCATCAGTACGCCATGGTTCCAAGTAGGTTATAATCAAGCATTCCCCTTTTCTCATCCTCATTCTTCTACTAAGCCTCCATTTCTCGTAAGAAAATTTTAGGATATGCTCCTTTGGAGTAACTTGGAAACTTCTTTCCTCCCAGGTGCTTGACTGAGCATGCATTTTTCACCCTTGTTACATATCCTATCAACTGTCACCCAATCAAATCATAATTCCCATGTGCCCAATTATCGCATGACATGCTAGTGGTATCGCTCAAGGATTGAGCATCTTCAAACTTGATGACTCCCTTCGTGGGATGAATTATATCAGGATATCTGATGGAGCGCACATATATTTTATCAATAAATTTTTCTCCTAAGGGTTCAGTATAGGGCAGTGCCTTCCTATATGTTAAAGGGATGATCAACCTTTCTTCCTTGTTCTCAAAGCTAATATACCCTTTGTTAAACCGCAGGTTACATTATTCTTATAACACCATGGGCACCCAAGTAATATTGGAAAGTTGTCTGCCTCGAAGAGCACCAAGAATTTAAATTCTCCAGTGAACTTAGTCCCTTAAATGGTGATAAATACATCCTTTAGGAATCCAATTGGAATTTCCTTAGTCTTTTGTACCATATACAACACATTCAAAGATGGCTGTAATGCGGGCCTTCCCATTTGATGTCAAGAATATAAGGTAAGAACATTGACCTCTACTCATGTGTTGATGAGGATGTTACTTAGAAGCCACCCATCAATAACCGTATTCAAAGTAATATCCTTATCCTAGTCAAGGCTGTGAGGAGGAAGGTTTGCATACAAAACCTACCTTTTACACTCTGATCCAACATGTGGTACCTTCTCCCTCAACCATTTTCCTAGCAAGGGAATAATATTTTCTTACCTTAACATCCTACATACTTCCTATACTTCATCCAAGTCATCCTTTGGAGCCTTGGTATTCTTCTTTTGCTCCAGCTACTTTGACTTCTCCTTTAGACATTAGATCTCCCCTTGCAAACTCTGAATCACATCCATAGTCTCTTGATACACCTCCTTTTAATGAGTAGGGTTTGGATAATTTCCATCTACCACTTCCTCCCTTGAAACTAGTGTCCTTTGTCTCGGTGTCTCCTTGGGGCATGTGGCCTCTTCTCATGTCATCATCAATATAGGCTCTAGTCCTGACTCATGTGCGACTCTTAGCATTCATTATGAATTGGCCTTCTTAATGTTCACCATCCCAGTGTCTTTTTCCTTCCTATGCTATTGGTTCATATGCTCATAGATTTCTAGACATTCTTCGTACTTATATTTCTTTCCACACCATGAGCATTGTAATAGATCAGGAAACTCACATTTGTAGTGTTCTGTATATCCACATGTATAACAAGTTCCTTGTGGAAACTTACCTCATCCTCCACCGTAGTTACTATGACCACAAAATCCTCTGCAAACACTTCTTCCACGCACTCCTTCATCTACACGACGATCATCATCCTTGGAACTACTTGTAAGGCTAGTCTAGCACACACCAAGATCAATAGCATCATGGATTTTATCAATCAACCTACAATCCTTGGTATCATGGGTCATATAGGTACATATCTTGCAATAGAAAGAAACATTCTTACAAATTACATTATAGTAGAGGGCACCTACTTGCATCATAATCCCCATGGAAAATCTCACATTCTACCAGCATAGTGTGTATCGAATTCTGAGGGAAACTATCCTTTGTATGCACTTCCACTTCATAGTATGTACACCAAAGCCCACTACGAACCTCATGCACTGAGTTTGTAGACAACTTCTCCAACTGCTTAACCATTGCAGAAATTTGAGCCTCCAAAAAGGGACTAACACCAGTATCAATGCTCTCAATAACTTCAACGTGCAGGGCAACTTCCAATGCCTCACATGGGTCTATGAAAGTCTTGTGTGACAGATCCCTTCTAAATGGTGTTATTGATCCTTTGAAAAAACATTGAGCATGTTGAGAAGGATGAATTTCATAGGATAGTATAGACAAGAGAGTTTTGAAATGGGCATCATACTCCTACACACTCTCTGTCATTCTCTGTTGGATCTCCTTTAGAGTGCTGATGCTTTTCTACTCAAACTCATGGTTATGTAATTATACTAGGAAGGCAATCTTCAATGTGGTGTATTCTACCACTGTCTGATGGGGGTCATACTTCCTATACCAACTATGTATGCAACCTTGCAATGTCGTTGTAAACTAACTTGCCTTCTACTCCGTGGTAGTGATTCCTTTCGCATGCCATAGTAATTCACACTTATGCACATGCTTTGTGGCATCTTCAATACCCATATAGTATGGTAAGTGTAAAGACATCTCAAAAAACACATATAGATGTGGTTGGGGTCCTTTTCCTCCTGATTTAGAGCCTTGGTTCCCTCCGGTGTTTTTTCCTCTACCAGATCCACTAGATCCACCAGAACCTATTCCTCCTGACCCAAAAAATCCACCTCCTGTAGTAAAAAAAGGGCCTGAAGTGGTCACGCCAAGTGTTCCCAATGTCCCACTTAACTATGCACTGATGGTCTATGATATTATCCCACTACCATTTATGTGTCCCACGCCACTCTAAGATGCAATACCCAAACCTTGTGTACTTTCTCCTTGTCTAAAAATTCCTCCAAATATAGGAATGGATTGTGTAGCCATGGATGTTCTAAAAGATAAATTATATTTGTTGGGCATAGATCAGTTACTCCAATTGATACCAACTGGGTTAACAATACTTCTCCCTTGATTTGGAAAACCAAGCACCAGGGGTTGGTCACCAGGTAGGTTCAGATGTGCACTGACAGATCTAATTTATCCATGCAACAAAATCTCATTAGAAGATGAAGGGGTTTCTCTCTTACACTTTCCAAGATGGGGTACCACAGACTACTCAGGTTCCACATCCTCTTCATGAACCTCAACTCCTTCCTGTAAATTTTGCCTCCATAGATCCATCACACTTGCAACCTTTCCTTATCTAGTCATCTCCCTTTCACGAGCTTCACTATACTTGAGTTGTCTATCCTCCCTTTCCTTTTCAGCCACAATTTCTACCATCTTCCTCTACCCTAGCTTCCTCTCCCAGTGCTAAGAGAAGCTTAGCCAGCCATGGGAAATTATTCTAAACTCAAAGTAATGACCAAGATATTCATAGCCAAAGGAATAACATGAAAAAATGATGCTCTGGGTTCCCTCAGAAATGTGAACTCACTAACTTCTAGGAAATAATACATAGAAATGGCATATTCAAGAGTATAGCTGTTCAACACTCTCTTCTACCAGTGATCAACAACATGCATCCAAGTCAGATCTGCATCCTACAACCTCTGATAGTCATCTTGGGTCTATACACATGATCTGTAGTACCAACTTGATCTGGATGTATATGTTGAAATCCATTCATATAGTTCTACTGGAAAATAATAGAAGAATGTCTCATACAACTCATGGTATAGGTTCTCTTCTACCCATTTACATGCATCGAACTTAGGTCTAGTGCTAAATATTTAAGAAAAATCATCCTCCATGCTCTTGACCCATCCTTCAACACTTTCCAAGGTCAGATGTTCTATCATCACATATCACAGGGAGAAATATGCATGTCATTTCTCAAAAAAACTTCAAAAAGAGGTCTTGGCAATGGAACCAAGATGTAGTCATTTTTATACCATTAGATTAACAGTAAAATCCCATGCACGCCATCCTATCACCCAACGGGTGTTGGGAACTCACCCGAAGCATGCGCAGGTGTGTGCATGTATACTTTGCTTAATGCTAAATCAAATGAAGCAAGAACTACCACCTAAAATAGTTCTACAATTTAGCTAAAACAAAGCATAAACACCATCATGATAAGAATTAAACAAGGGTTAGATGCTAGCATTCATCAATACAAACTTTGAAACTAACAATGCTAAATATCTAACTCCTCTATTCTCTAACAACAAATAAATGAATGGACCTAAGTAAGCTCCATGGCTATCAAAATAGTTGTCCTTAATGCTCCAAGAACCTAGGAATGGGGGCTAATCAAAGTTGGGCTACAAGACCCTTTTGACACCTCCCATATGACCCAAGCACTTTAAGAAAGAGGCTTAACTCTTCAAGATGATGAACTCTCAAAAGGGCAAGGTGCAAGCTCTTAGTCTCTTTGCTATATGCTTTGCATTTACTCTCTTAGAAAGTTTAGGTGTAAGTAAAAAGGTAGGTGGAGGGCTCTTTATATAGCCCAAAGGATAAAGGATTCAACACATTCTCATGAATGTGGGATAAAGGTAAAACATGATTAGGAATGGATAAGGTTGCTTTATTAAAGGTAACCTTACTTTAGAGGGTTTAATACATGTTTAGCAAGTCATGGGAGTTGGGGGGTATTTTAATTAATCAAAGGTGATTAATTAATAGGTAGGTGTAAGCTTATAGAAGCCAATTAGAGGAATATTAGTGTGATTTAGGCTATTAGAAGGGGATTAAATCAATTAAATATTGATTTATTGGTTAAATGGACGGGAATGTAATTAATTAATAATAATTAATTAGTCTAGGTAGAAGGGGTGATTTCTCATTTAGACATTGATCTCCCCTTGCAAAATTGATCACATCCATAGTCTCTGATACACCTCCTTTTAATGAGTAGGGGTTGTATAATTTCATCACCACCCTCCTCCTCTGAATAGTGTCCTTTTGTCTCTGGTTGTTCTCCGTGGGGCATGTGGCCTGTTTCTTGTTCTTATCATGTTCATTCTCAATATAGGCTCAGTCGGATCATGTGCGAATCTTAGCATTCATTATGCCTGGCCTTCTTAATTTCACCATCCGTGTCTTTTCTTTCTATCTTATTGGTTCATATGTATAGATTTTAGACATTCTCGTTACTTATATTTCTTTCAACACCATGAGCATGTAATAGATCAGGTAAAACTCACCATGTATGTGTTATGTATATCCAATGTAAACAAGTTCCGTGTGGAAACTTACCTCATCCTCCACCGGAGGAGTTATCTATGACCACAAAAATCCTATGAAACACTTTCTTCCCGCAACTCCTTATCTACACGACGATACATCATCATTGGAACTACTTGTAAAGGCTAAGTTACACACACAAGATCATAGCATCAGATGTTTTTTATCCAATCAACCTCATCTTGGTATCAGGGTCAATAGGTTTACTAGCTGGCAATCGAAGACCCATTCTTCACCAATTTACATTCTCGTCGTGGGCATACTCTTGATATCATCCCCATGGAAAATCTGAACATTCTACAGCATAGTGTTTGTTATCGCCATTCTGGAGGGACACTATCAGGTGTATGCACTTCCACTTCCTCGTCTGTACCCAAGCCCCTCGACCTCTGCACTCGAGTTGTAGAAACCTTCTCCAAAATGCTTAACCTTGCCAGACTTTGAGCCGCCACACAGGGCCTAACTACCAGTATCAATGCTCTCAAATAAACCTTCAACGTGCAAGGGCAAATTTCCACACTGGCTCATGGGTTCTATGAAAGATGCTGTCTGTGCCAGATCCCTCTAAATATGGTGTTTTTTGTTATTGATCCTTGGACAAACAACTTGGAGGTGAGAAGCCATGAATTTCATAGGATACGTCTAAGAAAAAGAGAGTTTTGGAAATGGGAATCATACTCCTAAAACAACTCTTGGCAATTCTCTGTGGATCTCCTTAGAGTGCTGATGCTTTTAATCAAACTCATGGTATGTATGTATCCACTAGAAGGCCAATCTTCAATGTGGGGTATTCTACCACCTGTCGAGGGGGTCATTCTTCCTATCAAACTATGAGACCTGCAACCTCTGCAATGTCCGCCCCCTGTAAACTAACTTGCCTTTAATCCGTGGGTTGATTCCTTTCGCATGCCATAGTCAATTCCACACTTATGCAGGCTTTGTGGCATCTCAAACCCATATAGTTGGGTAAGTGTAAAGACATCTAAAAAAACACAATAGATGTGTGGGTCCTTTTCCTCCTGATTTAGAGTTGGTTCCCTCCGGTGCGTTTTTCCTCTACCAGATCCACTCAGATCCACAAGAACCTATTCCTTCGCCCCAAAATCATCACACCTCTCTCCCGTAGTAAAAAAAGAGGCCATGAAAGCTGGTCAGCCACTAGTGGTCCACAATGAGCCTCCCCACTTAACTATGCACTGATGTCGATGATTTTATCCCCACTACCTTATTATGTGTCCTACGCCGCCAACCCCTAAGTATGCACTACCCACAAACTTGTGTTACTTTATCATTGTCTAAACAAATCTCCTCCAAATAATAGGAATCGATGGATTGGTAGCCCTGATGTTCTAAACAAAGATTAAATTATATGTTGTGGGACATAGATACAGTTACTCACAATTTTTCTCCCCCGATACCGCCCCCCCCCCCCCCCCAATATGTGGTTAACATACTCTCACCTTGATTTGGAAAACCAAGCACCAGTGGTAGGTCACCAGGTTAGGTTCAGATGTGACTTGACAGATTTAATGTATCCATGCAACAAAATCTTCATTCAGAAGATGAAGGGGTTCTCTCTCGTACACTTTCCAAGATGGCCGGTACCCACCGACTTACTCCACAGGGTTCCAATCCTCTTAATGAACATCAACTCTTCTGTAAATTTGCCCCATTAGGATCCATCACATTGCCACCTTTCCTTATATAGTATCTCCCTTTCAGAGTTCCACTATACTGAGTGTCATCCTCCCTTCCTTTTCAGCACCAATTTCTTACATCTTCCTTTACCCTAGCTAGCTCCTCTCCCAGTGCTAAGAGAAGCTTCGCAGCCCTGGGAAATTATTCTAAACTCAAAGTACTGACACAGATTCATAGCCAAAAGGAATAACATCCAGACCAACAATGTGTCGGGTTCCCTCAGAAATGTGAACTCACTCATTCTCGGAATAACTACATAGCAATGGATATTCAAGAGTATAGCTGGTCAACACTCTATGATACCAGGATCAACACTGCATCCAAGTAGATCTCCATCCTAAACACTCTGAGAGTCATCGTGGGTCTTACACATGCTCTGTAGTACAACTTGCCTGGAAGTCTAGTTTAAATCCATTCATATAGCTCTACTGGAAAATAATAGAAGAATGTCTCATACAAACTCATGGTATAGGTTCTCTTATACCCATTAATGATCGAAAGTAGGTAAAGTGCTAATATAGAAAAATCATCCTCCATGCTTCTTGACCCATATCGACCACCTTTCAAGGTCAGACTGTTCTATCATCACATATCACAGGGAGAAATATGCATGTCATTCTACAAAAAAAACTTCAAACAGAGGTCTTGGCCACTGGGAACAAGATGTAGTCATTTTTATACCATTAGCTTAACAGTATAAAATACCATGCCGGCCTCCTATCACACAACGGGTTGTTGGGAACCACCACCCGAGCATGCGCAGAGGTTGTGGCATGATACTTGCTTAATGATAAATCAAAATGAAGCACGAAACTACACCCCACACTAAAAATAGTTCTACAATTTAGCTAAAACACAGCATAATAAACACATCACGCTACGATTAAACAAGGTGGGTAGATGATCAGCATTCTCCATACCAACCTTTGACTTTACTAACACTGCTAAATATCTAAACTCCATCTATTCTCTAACAACAACATAAATGACATGGACCGAAGTAGCTCCATGGCTATCAAATAGTTGTCCTTAATGCTCCAAGAACCTCGGGAATGGGGGCTGGGCTAATCCAACGTGGGTACAAGGACCCTTCTTGCCACCCTCCATATGACCCAAGCACGTACGAAAGAGGCTTACCTGCTTCACAGATGATGCACTCAAAAGGGCAGGTGCACGCTCTTAGTCTCTTTCTATATGCTTTGCATCTTCTCTCTTAGCAAGTTCGGTGTAAGTCACCCTGAGGTGGAGGGCTCTTTATATAGCCCAAAGGATAAAGGATTCAACACATTCTCATGAAGTGTGATAAAGGTAAAACACCCAGCGATTCGGACTGGCTCAGTTGGCTTTATTACAGGTAACCTTACTTTAGAAAGGGGTTTAATAATGTTAGCAGTCCCATGGGAAGTTGGGGGGATTCTTAATTAATCACAGGTGCTTCATTACATCAGGTATCGGTGTATAAGCTATACGACACACACATACAGCCATTTCGCGGAATATACCGCGTGATGATTTGAACCATTCAAAGAAGGGGGAATTAATCAATTAAATTTGACTTTATGGTTAAATGCGGGAAATTAATTATTAATAAGAATTAATTAGTCTAGGTCGAAGGGGATCGATGTAAGTAAAGGCCACAAGGGTAGTTATTAGGTATTGTTGGATAGGACAAACTAATTAATTAGCTTGAGAATAATACTGGATGATATGAGGGAAAATGATTGCATTTGACTATTATGTCGTATTGCGAGAAAGGGGATAAAGTAGCACAACTTTAAGTATTTAAATGCTTGGGCATACTTATAGTGTCTACATTTGCCCCTCTTTGGGGTGGCATAAGAATGATGCCACTTCAAAAGATAGTAGACAAGAGGATTTTGGAAGAGATGGAGGAGAAAATAGTAGGAGGGAGAGATGTGCCCCTCGAGTGATCGATGGGGTGATTAGAGAGAACTCGATCGACGATGAAAACGGTGAGAAGTAGGCAGAAAGAATGGGGACGAGGCAGGATGCCCAGGAGCGGGAGAATTAGGGGTGAAAGGGAAGTGGTTGTAGAAAGCAATATGGATGAGGGGCGAGAAGAGTTAACTCAGCCGCTTATTTGTTGGGAACCAAATTGGATGTCTCATATAGCCATAGGAACTACCACATCGGTGCCTTATGAAAATATAAGCATACAACAAAGGTAGAATGACATACAAGCCATTACTACGCAACATTGTCAATTGTGACAAGTACAATCCACGCAATATACAATAATGCAATGCAATCGAGAAGGAAACCAAGCTCAGTGTTAAACAGGGAATGGAAAACAAGTACAAACGCACATATCACCCCAACAACGTCAGGACAGTTCTTGTTAAAACTGGTTTGTTTCAGTGTGAAGAGACACAAGTTCATGATTGATGACAAGGGTAAACATGATGCCCAAGCAAGGATAATGCAAGGGGAAATGAAAATGGAAACGAGGGTCCCTGACAACGCATTTAGTTGTGCAATGAAACGCACCAGGCAACCAAAAGTGCCCCAGAGTACAGACGAAGCAAGCAGCTAGCTTTTGGGAATGGTTGTGGAATCCTTGATCCTCGAGTAGTGAGTAATAGGGGAAGATGGTGTGACAAAAAACCAACAGGGCTATGGAGGAACATACCTGCGCAAGACACAGGTTTAGCCGTAAGAAGCAAGGTACCATTTTGTAGGGGTTTTACTTTTTTAGGAATTTTGAAAAAATTTGCCTTGTTTTAGAGTTTTTTTGCGCTCTATATATTATATATCGAATTGTTTTGTTGTTTTTCGAACCCAATGTCTAGTTTTGTGTTTCCTATCATATTTTCCCCAACCTCCCATCCTCCCCCTACACTGCTTCATACACCCAACCTCATTTTCGAAACAATGTCTTGTTTTTATGTTGTGGAAACAATTTTTCTATTGTTTTTGTGTTGTTTGAAAAACTTTTTCTTGTTTTATGTTTTCTCAAACCATTTTTATGTTTTGTGTTTGGTGAAAACAATATTATATTGTTTTTGTGTTTCTCAAAAAATGTTCTATGTTTGTGTTTTGTGAAACATTATATTGTTTGGGTTTTGTCACACAATTTTCTATTGTTGGGTGGCTGTGTTTGTTCCAAACAATGTTCTTGTTTTTGTGTTTGTGAAACATTTTCTATTGTTTTTGTGTTTTGTGAAACAATTTTGCTATTGTTTTTGGTATTTACTCCGAAAACAAATTCATTGTTTTTGTGTTTTCAACAGTTTTCCACAAAGCTATGTGCACGGTAACCAGCAAGCCACGGGATTGCCCCCCCAGCGGTTAGTCTCGTGGATATACAAGTGCAGAAGCCACTAGCCCGCCGCTTATGAACAAGAAGGTGAATTCGTTGAGTTGCCCCAGAATAACGATGGGAAACCAACTAAGATAAAAAAAGACCACGTCCCCTTCCAGACGAATAGAAGAAGGGAAAGCAGGATCAAGGCTATTTGTAACTCGATGGTGTGCACAAGGAAACTCGAAGGTAGAACCAGGTCAAGGAACCAAGGACAACTACCCTCTCTGAACAGAATGCTTGTGAACAACGAATCCCTCTTACGAGCAACCCGGAACGGTTTGTCACCAAGGACTTTGTCAAAAGTGCAACAATTGCATGGTTTTCACTGTGGACGACCTGTTTTCTCTCTCCTCTCTTTTTTTTTTTCTATATATATTATATCTCATCTTTTATTTTCTACCCTGCTCTTCCTGTACCATGTTTGGCATCATAAAAACACCTCTTAAAGATGCATGCGAAATTTACGGGGCTCCGGCAGATAATCAACATGGCCGTGAGCCCAAACTTGGATGCCCTGTGCCATACTGTCACACTATGACATACGGGTCCCTAAAACCAGTGTGGTTCGAACTCCCTTTCTTTTCTCGCTCGCTATGGTGTTGAAATGTTCTCCTTCATAACTTAAATCACCCAACCTCAACACGGGGAGGGATGATTATCTTGTGGTAGTTGCGTGGGGGGAGATTTGTGCTGACTATACTACAGAGTGAGTAAGAGAGGGAACCATGCGCCTCTCATCCCCAGGAGCTATAACTCAGCCAACCGTCGAACACTCGGTAATCCTTCATCCTTATTCACAATAGTCGAAGAGAAATTCGCAGGGAGGGATTTCAATCTATAAAGGGATGATAGATTTTCCTGTCCCGAAAACGAGGGAAACTTCCCTCTGGGATCGTCGCCACACGTAGGAGTGTAATATGTGTTCGTAGGCTCGGGGCGCTGGTTGGATTGTAGGGTGCCAGTTCGACACCACAGTTGTAAACCATCCTTCCTCCCATTATCCTTACACAAAGTCTGGTTTGTTGACCAGCCCATTTGTCCCATTACCCTGAGATAATTGGCGTGGACCATTTCAATCTGATTTGGACCATGGGCAAAGACCGTTACGTTTTGTTTTTAAATGGAATTCCCAATTATCTGGACCAATGGCTGCAGGATACCATATCGGCAAGTAATCGGATCATGAGGAAATTTAGAATCTGTGTTCATGTTGGACATCGGTTAAGGGAAGCCCCACCATTTTGTGACGTCTTTGTAGCTGTGATGATAGCGTATGACCATCAGACTGAGGTGGAGTAACGTTACCCTCTTAGATCAAGTCCCCACTTGGAGAATGGCCACGGGGTAGTGATTGGTTGCATGGTATGCCGATGGCGCACCTGGATGAAATTCCATACATTTTGGCCTAGCAACACCATTTTTCCTAACAAATTTCAACAATCAAGTTACCAGTGGGCCCAATCAGTAAACCATACTTACCGGGTTTTCTTAGCCAAGACCATTTCGTTGTCTGTGCTCAGCTATCCTTCGTGTACTTCTTTAATGCTGGATTGACTCGCGGACATCCAGCAACCCCCCACCGTAACAGATTCATGAGCCAGACGCATATTAACGGTGGTCCTCTAACAGGGTGTACCGGGCTATATGGCGAATTAGGGCTCTGCTTTTCAGAGTGGGAGATTTGGGGAGGGCAATGTACTGTCCTTTTAAGATAGGTGAAAATGGTGCACTACCATGGTGAATGGGGACCACAACCCCTCACAACCAAGAAGATTTGGCAGTCATAACGCGGGCTGGTGTAGCACTTTTATCGAGAATGGCAATCAGTTGCCCTGGCAGCGAACACAAAGCATAGATTCCAACCGTTCCATAGCATTCTGCCGATCTATTCTGCGCTCTTGGATGGATTCAAAGCGTAATGCGCACAAAATACTCCTTCAGAGTTTCCCACACAACTTTTTATACGGTATGAGGCTGTCATCCCTTAAACCCCTTTATACATCATCTAACCGGTTTGCTGCTTAGCTGTGACTCACCACACCTTCACATGTGAAAATTCCACTTGAGGGCTAGCTTCATCCCTGCAATGAGTCGCTTCCCTATCCGCAATGTTGTCTTTGTGCACGGGAAGCGCAGGCAAAACCTGTGGTTATAGGATCCCACCTGAAGGCCAGTAGAGTAATAGGACCACCCTGCACTTGAACCATGAAACGTAAAAGATCCATCAACAGTCTCTGCCATAAGATACGATCTCTCAAGTAGAGGCAAGATGCATTGGCAGATCCAAACTCAAAGGTTCTATGCTTAGCACAAGGTGCTTCCGCTAGCTGGTCAGCAAACGTACTTGTCCTTTAATTGATTTGATGGACATCACATTCTTATCAAGCACTGCAGCCTAGAAGGATCCAATTAGCCCATTCTACCCTGTGGAGGTGGTTTGGACACCCAAATACTTGAGCGGGTCGACCCTTGGATATGAGCTTGGCTTTAGTATTAGTAGGTAATGGCGACAGTTATCGAAAGGTAAAAACACACGCCAGCAGCCTTCTCAATCGGACCGGATAATTACATTCATAGGCGATTGAGCGGTGCGACTCCGATCACGCTACATCGCTTTCGCACCCCTTTATGCGCTAAGGTCTATGGGCGAAGTGCACCAAGAAGCATATGCGTAGCCGGAATATAGCGCAAAGGGTTCTCCCGGAGGGGAGGCATTGAGGACAGGTGGATTAGCATAGTAGTTAAGCAAAAGCAAACCCCGGCTTGTTGCTTGCTAAGGTCCCAATTGAAAGTGACATGTCTTCTAAGCAATGACCCGTGACATGAGTGAATTTCTCGCAAGCTGGGAGACTAAAGCGGCGAAAATGGCTGAAGTTCCATTGAAAGCCCAAGCCGTGCTCCTGCTATTTCAAGGGCTGGATTGGCATTTCTCTCCGTGATGGCAGATCCTTTAGCAGGGTCTACCTCAATACTGTTTGACCACAATGAAGCCCTAATAGCGTTTCCACACCGACGTGCACACCAAAGACAAACTTCTTTGCGATTTAGACCCCACCTGACTTGTATTCACTAGGGTCAAAAGATACGCCGCAAAATGATAGGATGGTCCTCTCTTGTTTGGACTTTCCAAGGATGCCCCCCCCCCATCCCCCCCCCCCCCACTCCCCACCCCCCACCCCCCCCCCCACCCCTGTCTACATAGTTTCATGATGTCAGAATCATATCGTGAAATATTAGGGTCATGGCCCGCTGATAAGGTTGGGCGTTTGTTTTTTTCCCGCATTCTTAAGGCCGCATGGCATCACTGATACCAGAAGGTGCCCAAGGAGTTATGAAAAGCTGTTTCTGTGTTGGCTTCTATCCGCCACGATCTAATTTGATTATAACCGACAAGCCATTCATAAGTGAAGCATTTATAACCCATGCGTTGAGTCACCAATCATGTCAATGTGGGGCAAAGGAAAGTCATCTTTCGGGCAAGCTTATTGATTGTCCTTAAAATTGTGCAAATTCAGATACCAATAGGGTTTCCTCTGGACAGGAACCAATGTTAGAATATCCATTCAGATAAGCATTGGGCCTGATGAATCCTGCTGCAAGAACACTTTCAACTCTTATTTGAACGAACAAGGCCCTCTTGGGTGCATTCTTTCGAAGCTTTGTTTGATAGGCTTAGCGTCTGTGTTGCACAAACCAAGTACTGCACGACCAAGTGGGATCTAAGCGGGGCATGTCTTTGTAGACCATTTGCGCACCCCATCAATCACCTCTCGTTTAGTACGCATAGTGAACGTCATTTAGTCTCTGGCTGAGAGTGCTGCTCCCAATTTACTATCTTGCGGATCTTCCTTCAGTCCCAGTATTGGACATCAATGGTTTCTTACTAACATTTTGCTCACTCCTCCATAACGCCGGGGAATGGGCCCCGGCCCCTTTAGGTTAAGATCTTCATCAAGGATGTCTGCCTACACCGAGAGTTCGCCATGGTGTGGTCACTTGTTTGTCCTTGCATTTCTTATTTGGTGTCACGAAGCCAAGCCTCAAAGATGTTTTCACTTGTGTGACCTTGGACTTTGATTTTTTCCGAGGCTTTTTTCACGAACTTTGCCCTCGCTTTTCTTTAACTTTTGTTGACACCCGAAGTTCGCCTCCTCGCAGAAGTAGGCGCAGGTGTCTAAGTCCGATAAAGAACCTCTTGTGATCTCCTCGAATTGTATCCCTTATTGCCCATTGAACTCGCAATAGCTGGTCATCTCTCGAATAAACTAGCGGCACGTGAAGTTGTTGGTCCCATTTCAACAAAGGACGGGGGATACAAGGTCAAGGGTTGGTTCCTTGGGGGTGATGGTTAGGATAGGTACAGCATTACTTCCATGAAAAGGTTCGCCCGGCCGACACCCGGCCAGATCTATTTTGCGCTACAACAGCGGACCCTCCGATAGCTGTCCTAGATAACGGGGAGCAATGCATTAATGCTCAGACAAACGATTTGATCGTTGGGTGTGCTCCATAAGGGTGAATCCCAATGCCTATTTCCCGTTTTTCCTGTTTTGAAAGGTGGAAGGGGACCTGGCTTCTCTTTGTCCTTGTTCCTTCCTCCACAATCCTAGGCCTTTGTCGCCCTGGCGTACCTATTCTTGCTGATTTTTCATACGCTCCCAGCGTTTGATACAAGATGGCTGACGTGTCCTCACGGGACACCAACCCCCGTAGTACGGTGCGACCAAACAGTATTTTTCCTCGCTAACAGCTCCAGGTCCAGGAACGAACCATAGTACCGCAGTTCACGCTCTCGGTCTCTTAGACGCCCAAATAGTTGGCCACGTCGACCTCTAGTCTTGGGGACACACGAGAAGGTCTCACGACCACCACAGCCGAGCGCTTGTTGCGAACATTTAACTCCCCACAGCCATATTCCAGAAATTCATTCCTGAATTAAATGGATATGTTGACGGTGATGACCGTTGAGTGCCAAGACGAGAGAATCTTGAATCTACTCGAGCATTCCTGCCTAAGAAATGAAGAGGGACACGCTATATCTGTGGAGGGGACATCATATGTACCCCTTTGGGCAAAGCTATAGAGTCGCTACAATGACAAAGGGCTCTGAATCTCCTGGTATTGTAACCGTATGTCTCATGCTTCAGCTTGATGCATTGATGAAATGAATGTTGATGGCAAGGCCTGCATGGCATGAATCATATGGTCGGCATAAGAAGCATATATATGGAAGTTCCAGTCTTAGACGTGGAAAACTTGGTGTGATGGCAGTGGGCCCACCTCCATGTGGCGGTAAAATGGTGCCTGCTGACTCTCTTCCGCGTTGTCGTATGCGGTGATAGTGATGATATGGGACTCAAGTCTACCTCTGTATGTCCCAATTGTTTGAAAATCTTAAGCGTGCAGATATTCAATCCTGATCCATTGTCCACAAGCACCCGTTGATTTTCTGCGGGTGACAACTACCCTAAATATATACGGAGATTATGCTGGTAGGGATTCTCATCGGGGACCCTCCCTATGGTTGAAAGTGACGCTGTACTGGTTGCAATATTTGCCCCCCGGCTTGAGGTAGGCGGATAAACTTCTAAAGGCACTCGACCCTTTGTGAGAGTTTGATACAAATTTCCTTATGCACATTGGGAATTTGAGAGATCTAGATTGAGATATTAGGCCTCCCCCGCCCCCGTGCCCAGGGTTTCTCAAGTGTTCTAAACCGGTGATATTTACAGTTTGCGGGGTCAACAGAGAGGGTTCTGGATCAACGAGGCGGGGGCAGCCTTGTTACCGCAGCGCAGTCCTAGAAACCGTCCGTACCTTGATTCGGATTGTATTGACTACGGTAGTAGGGGACGCGAATACATCCGTAAGTGAATGTTAATGATTGTCCTCTCCTTGGTATAAAGTAATTGTGGCTTATAGGTTTGGGATGGACTCCCCGATAGGTTTTTCCTTTTCCGACTTATCATGCTTTTGGGGAATGGTTCCTTATAAATCCCAAATTTCTTGTTAGGTGTTTGCAGGTGGTAGGGTTATCAACCTCTATCTCCCCGTGTCAATGCGCTTGGAATTATAGTGGCGAAGTCGCAAAAATTTGTCTGTTTTAGACCTTAACGCGATGCATTTCACAGTATTCATGTCCTTATACCATGAGGTTTAGGGGGAGTGTTGTCACGAAACGGTTGTGTGTAGGATAGGTATCATGTGGCCGCATTCCAAATGTTTTAGTATGAAGGAAGAACGGTGCATTGAGGGAGGTGAATGTTTTCGCGTTGGTGGTGGTGATGAATGGCCCCTTGGTTAGTTTAAAAGGTTGACTGGGGGGGTTTTTTGGGGACCGTGTGAACACGTTGGAATCAGTGATTCGTCTCCCACCACGTTTTTGTTTTTGTTAAAATCTTTGGCTTTTCAGCGTGTTTTGACCTTTGGTTGTCTTAGATTGGGTTGGGGGGACTTTAGCAATGAGAGCTTTTATATTTGAATCCCTTTTCGATAAACCTCCCTCAAAGGTTTGCAGACAAATGCATTTGGAGGTGGAAAGCTGATTGGGTTTTGAGATTAGGGCGAAAAATACTGGACTAGCCTGCTTCTAGGAAAAGCGCAAGGGAAGAGACTAGTTCCATCTCCATCATGGAGGCACGCTGGTGACCAGCGTTCCTACTTGCGGCCGTTCATGCGTACCCCCCCCCCCCCCCTGTTTGTTTGTGCTGCACAAGTTGCCTCGTGGTGACGTCACTTTATGTTATCATGAGAAAATGATGCCAGACTCTTTCCGCCAACTTCTGGCCCAGGTGAAATGAAACAAAATTGATCCTCTGGCAAGCGTGTAAACCGTCTAATGGTGACTCAGAGACTCTTAGGGCAAAAAGTCTGCCTGAGGGGTAATTACTCTAGGACACTCTTGACATGCCATGTAGAAATCTTCTTAACCATGATCCCTTGGGTCTCCCTTCTTTGTATTTTGTCGAACTTGGCATATCAAATTTCTTTGGAAAGGGTTGAAGGTCTTGTCTGTCAAAAGGTAGGGGCATAGTTCTTCGATTGGTATTTCCTAATATGCCCTATATTGCTTTCACGTCAGATCTGTCGTAAGATGCATTCACAAGATTGTACTTCTTGTATTGCGGCACTTGTTCTTGAGTGGAGAAAGGGGCATCGGTACATGATGCCATACCCAATGCTGTCTTGACTCCCCTTGGTTTCCGATGGAGTCGTGGATCCCTCCCCTTGGCCCTTTGACTTTCTTGCACATTTTGTTTGTGTTTTTGTACTTGCCGAAAGTAAGCAAGCTAGGTGCTCGGCTTAAGTTCCACTGAGTTGTTGTTGGATTGTGACTTGTTTTGTGTACCTCTCTTCTTATACGGATTACCCTCCATTCGGTTACTTCCGTGGCCCCGCACACGTCCTTCCCCCGTCTCTTTTATCTTGTTTGGTCCCCGGCAACTTTGATGAGGGGTACTTCTATGCCCGCCCCACTCACCACTTTATCTGTTAATAAGAAGTGGAAGCCATGTCAGCTATTTAAAATATTTCCCATTGATAGGGGGTGTTCCTCACTTAGTAGTGTCAATTTGTTCTGTAGTATTGTTCCCTTTCAATGGCGATTAATTTGGCCACTCCCTAATTCCCATGCACCCCGATGCCAAAAAAGCTATCTTGGGTTTCTCAAGGCGACACTCATCCAGAGTAGAGTGGGTCAAAACGCAAAAGCCTCTCTGGTGTGGTGATTCTATCTAATTTACCCTCTGGATCGACCATTATATTTGTTTCCTTTTGCAGACAGAAAATAGTGGTCTAGATGTGTACGTACCTGCGGTTTGACCTGGTTGTTAGAGGCTCTTCAAGTTGCAGCCTTGTGGTTCTATATGTTTGTTTCTTTAACCCTAGAGCGTCCTTAGGAGCCATGTTTCCTGATAAGTTTCACTAAGGTGAAGTTGTAGGATTTGTCAAAACCACTCCTAATGATACCCCCTCAGTGAAGACACAGATGTACGTGTAAAGAGTAAATCACCAGCCCCTGTCTTGTGAGAAGACCAATGTGATAGACTGATACATTCACCATGATGAAAACAATCGTTTGGTATCAAAAATTAATCAAATGACGATACCTCCTAGGCTTAAGTTTTTTTGAAAGTAATTCTACGCCGCCCGATGATAACAAGCAGGTTCTCAATTATGCCAGTTCAAGGAGAGAACCAAACGCTTAAGTTAAATAAGAAGTAAATGCGATCTCCCAATAAGATATAGCATGAGCAAGCTCCGTTCTGATTAAGACCTATATCTCAAAACCGTGTCAATACCGATTTGCCCGAATGACAAACAATATCACAAGATATGTTAACCCACTTTGCAAGAAAGTGGAGATTGATATCGAGGTGTTATTGCCATATGACACGCACAATGATAGTTCCTAACACCTTTTGAAATCGAGGTAATAATGGTGACTATAAAACTGAACAAAAAAAGTCAAAGTATAGTAGGAAATGTAAGAATGTGTGCAGCGTTAACCGTACAATATAGGTTGTTATGTCAGAGTTTCACACAGCAGCCAGAGTCACTACGACATTGTAAGCTAAAGACAACCAACCGACATCTCTATGGAAGTCGCACTGATGACCCACGCTAAACTAATGTGATCTTGAGTGGGTCTCAAGGATCCACAATGGCACCAAACAGGACGTGAAAATGCCTCACTCCCTTTGCCGTTTTGCAACTACCCCCAGCGCCACCAGGGCTGGGTTGTAAACGGCATAAAAGTCGGAGAGAACAAACAGCCCCTCGAACTACCGCGAAAACCACCCCAAGCCCGTCATAACACTCTTTTGCTCACCAAGTGTCCAAAAGAATATGAAGGAACCAATAAATCAGCCAAGAAAAAAATGCCCAAAAAATGCTTGTTTATTCGGCAGCGTTTGCATCCACCACCCCGCTATACGGAAGTAAAAAATCTGCGAAGTAAACGTCACACGTTCTCAAAAAAGAAGGTTTCACCACCACCCCCCTCTCCTCACTCTTTATTCACCCAACATGTTTTAAAGTCCCGGTCAAAGGGGGCCCAAACGCAAAGTATATTTTCCTAGGTGGGTTATCCGCCACCAATAGGTGTTACACAGGTGCTAAGACACGCGCCGCGATTTACCCCAACAACGTCGCATGCAACTAGTTGGGGAGTATCTAGCGCTTTACTTAACCCTTAAGGACATAGGAAACTAGTTGGTCTACGTGTACTATCACTGGTAACACAACGGAACCGTACTCTATCTTCCAACGGACTACCGAGTAAGTAGGTAGTGCGGAGCAGCACTTCACGTTTCATCCACAAGGCTCTCCTCTTGCGTGGACTATTTGGGTTCCTGGAACCACCCCATTGTTGTAGACTTAGCGTTTCTTTGCAAAGGGGTTAGGTTCCGTGAAAGCGGAGAGGGACGTAACCTTTTCCGAAACCTTGCCAAAATACAGTGTTTTGGAATATTTGTTTTTTTATCACTTGTTTAATTAGGGTGTGGTTTGCTTGCACACCTTTTGGAACCTGTATAACAATGATGTAGTTTTGGATTTCGTTTTGAATTCTCCTTCTTTGACCAAGCGTTTTAGGCGATCTGCAATCAAGGTTAGTAGTTATCCAAGAAAAATCATATTATTTAAGAGGGATTAAGAGTGCTTTTGATTCTAAAGATCATCCAAGGAGCAAGAGACGAGCATACACAAAAAAATCATCCAACTAAAAAGTAAATAAATCGTTTTCAATCAAGACCATACAAAATTTTTGAAAAGTCATTCCCTTTAAACCAACCTGCACTGTGAATTTCCAATTTACCAAATGTTATAAAATGAAGATAAAGGGCTTTTGATTCTCAAGATCACCCTAGGTGCAAGAGAAGAGCATAACAAACTTTTAGCCAACTAAGAAATGGAAAATTCAATCAAAGGACCGTTGAAAATGCTTTGTCACACTGGTCTAATCTCCCACTTACGCTAAAACTGACTTACATTACCACCCTGTCCCCAACATTGTCCACAGTTAATACACAACTTCTTTACAACGATATCAGATCAGACTGTTTGTGATTCTCCGATCCCCCCCAAAATATGCAACGCGCCGGCGCTACCACACGCTTGAATCTCAATTCGAGTAACGACATCGAAATACAACCTCATCCAACACTTAGAATTGTTAGACACATGAACCCAGTTTGTAAAAGCAACAGAACACAACCTGCGCTTTTTACTTTACATCCCCAATATTTATGTTTCTTGTAGGTACTTCCATACCCTTTCAACGCAAAACAATAGAGTTCACTTTACGAGGTCGGGAGTCAAAAGTTATGGCTCCGGAACGATGGGTACGCATATGATCTTTGACTACATGGGTATGCACTTGCACCATACACTTAAACCCTGTCCCCAAAAGCGTCCACCCTTAACTATGCAAAATGGGTAATTTTCCAACCAGATTCAATTGACAACAACCCCATCAAGTATATATAAATGAAGATCAACCTTCACATTAACATACATGCTCAGACTTTAATATTTCAAGAATTGACAAAAACTAGCATGTAGATGATGAAAACGTAACGCCTAAAAAATGGAAAAAAACTTGCATCGAAATCTTGAAAAATTTTTCTCCCCACATTAATTTGCCCAGCAACCCCCACCATTCCATTACTATGGTTCAAATATAGACTCAGCCACTATCACACACTAACTCGCTAAGACTGACCGTTTCAAGAACTGACCACACTAGATGTAAACGGTTTTTTTGACACAAGTACGCTTCAACATGAAACATGCTGAATCTGAAATTCTCACCACGCATTAAAATTTGCCAGCCACCCCCCCCCCACCAACCCTTCCTATGTCCCTCGCCGCTCGCACTCATCCCAACCCTCTACCCTACCTGCTCCCCGGCCTTTTCACCCTCTCCCCCCTGCCCACTAGCCCTGTCGTGTCTGAACACGTGCTTAACCCTGCCCGAACTGCCCACCCTGGCGAATTTGTGCAAACTTTCCCTCATTCCAAATTTGGTTTTTTGTTTTGAGTTTTTTTATTTCCTTCCTCCCCTCCTTCCAGGAAGCCCCACCCCACCTGCCCCTCTCCCACACCTGTCCCCCCCCCGTTAGACCCCCCCCCTCCCATGTGTATACCGCGGGTTAGTACCCCACCACCTCCCAACTGACCTACCCCCGCCTTGACATTCAGACTGCCCTACACGGCAATGTCCGGCAGTACGTCCCCCCCGGGCGTGCCCCCTGTGCGGCATGTCTACTTGCTTACTGTCCTTCCACTGCCGCAAGCACCTCACCCCTACCTGTTTCTCCCATTTCAGCTCAAACCCAAGCCTCCCCACCATTGATACACATCACACACGGGTTAGATGCTTCGCCTTCCTCAATACAAACTTTGCACCCACTCCCTGCTACACTCCACACCTCCTTTTCTTCTCACCCCCAAATACACCGACCATGGACCTCCGTCAGCCTCCGGCTATCACAAATAGTCGGTCCTTAATTGCTCAGCCCTCGGACTGGGGGCTCCCCACCACTGGTGGCTATAAGACCCTGTGACCCCTCCATATGCCCCAAGCCCTTTCGCCCGCGGCTTCCCTCTTCCGCTGCTGGCATAACATCTCAACGGCGCCCGGTGCCCGCTCTTAGTCTCTTGCGAGCTATGCTTTTCGCATTTCCCTTCCTTAGCCCGTTTAGGGGTAAGTAAAACACCCGTTCGGTAGTGGTGGCTCTTTAATAGCCAACGGATACAGGAGTCAACCCCTTCTCCTGCCTGCTGGGGATAACGCCACATGATAGGAAGGATCGGTTGTTATTACGGTACCCCTTACCTTTAGCCGGGTTTCAGTACCGTTTAGGCAAGTCATGGGCGTTGGGGGGTATTTAACATTAATCACGGTGCTCTTAATCGGTAGTGTAAGCTTCTAGAAGCCACTCGAGACTCTTCGTGTGCTTCGGCTATAGAAGGGCTTAAATCAAATAAATATGATTCTGGTTAGTTTTAAATGGCCGGGCCGCTCATTAAATTACTAATAATTCATGTTAGGTAGAAGGGGTGCTTTCTTACGCGAAACGGTCGTTCACTTAGGCCCTATTGTTGGATAGGCAAATTAATTACTTAGATTCGTGTAATTCATAATTGATGAATGGAGGGGAAACTGGTGGCCTTTACGCTATGTTTGTGTTTGCGAGAGAACAGGGCACTCCTCATCTCGCCCACACCTTTAGTAGTAAATTGCTGGGCCATAATTATAGGTTGTTCTACAGCAGCCCCCCGAGCTCTCCCCTTTAGAGTGGATTCTTGTTGGAGACCCACTCCAATCTTCTGACGTACTCTCAACTGACGGGATCCCATAGAGCGAAACTAAATTTCTATTATGAGAACTAGGATGGGGTGGTATCTAGTGAATTCCCCCCAAGCGCTCACAACAACATTGGAATGGTTTCATTACAGAAGGAAAATGCTACGTATATACTCAGACACATATTGATTCAGAACAGCGCTTATATAATTTACAATGTTCAATAACCACATTCATCCCTCCCGCCTCTAGGTCTCATCATCCCCCAACACCTCTACTATACAACATGAAGATCCGTCATGATCCTTATTTCTTTCTCCGACCTAAATATCCCTGTTCCTCACCTTACCACACAGAAGCAGGAATGTCGACCAATCTCCTCTAACATGTGCCTCACGTTCCCTATACTTTCTCATTATCCCCACCCTGAATCCTCCTGGTCTTTCCCTACCTAGCTTCACATCTTTTCCGTACATCTGCTCTCCAGATGACTTTATGTTTTCTCTTCTCTCCCCCCTTTTTGCCACCCAGGCACCTTCCCCTTATATAGTTTCTCCTCCTTCACACTGCCTTTTGAGGTAGTAACAGATCGGTACCACAAGCGTCACAATTGGTCTCAATGGCGCAACTGCTCCCTTGCACTCTCTCGACTTCTCTACTTTTGAAAGATGTGTTTTCGGAAACCTTTTCACGCCCCCTCCTGCCCTGAATATCCGCCTTCTTGACCTAACAATCGCCCAGGCTGGTACCTGTTCCATAAGGGTCAGGCTCTCTTCTCGTGTGTTTACTGGGATGTGCAATGCGCTTAAGTCAAACATTTTCTAGCTTTTGCCCCGAAGTCAAAGGATATTGATTTATGAAAAACCCTACTAGAACCCTTCCCCCCTAACCTCCTCTCAACCCCCACGGCCCTTCTTCAACCCATTAGCGTCCCAGAGCACCTACCTCCTTCTTATACTCCTTCGGCCCAATATTCTGGGGGGCCCCCCTACCCAAGTGCGATTTAGCGGGGAATTGGCGCCGCATACAACGGGGACCTTGTTGCCACGAGGACAAAAAAATATGAAGCCGCGGAACTTAATCACGACTATTTAAGGTGACAAATGCCGGCTGCACAGGCTGGGCCTATGCAGGTATACCCCCCGGCAGAAGCAATAGCCTGATTCAAACTGTATGATTTTCTTAAGGTATTAGCCTAACACCGCCGAGCATAAGATGTGAGTCCACCTTGCACTTCTTGGGCATACTTCTCGCATCCCACCCTGAAGAGCCCCCCCCCTCTGTCTTGGAATCCCTAGCCCATTGTTAGTGCCCCACTCAGAGCCCGCGTAGCGTCCCGTGGTGGGTAGTTGCCCCGGTACATAATCTCCTTTTGATTGTGACGGTCCTTGCATTGATAGCTGCAAGCGCTCTGCCAATTACACGATACAGCTAGGCGTGGTAAGTCCTATAATGTTTACCCCTCCGTTCCCCCGTATAGCGCTCTCAGGAGGTTTAGGAAGCCAATCTGGATAATTGGCGCGCGCTCGGGATAAGATCTTCGTTGGGTGGAGCATCCGTCGCAGCCTCTCCAGCTTTTTGCGCGGGTTGCCCCCACTGCCCACACCCTCCCCTGGACTAACGGCTTTACTATCCCCCGATCCTTCGGCTGGAGTGAGGATGACCTTGGCACCCACTGGAAGGGATTTTTATTATTGACGGAACTGCTAGGGGTATGGCGCTTCCCTTTACAGGGTGACATCTCGTAGGGAGACCTATCAAATCCCGGCACAGGGGACGTCGATGACCTAGAGCAGAGATTGAGGCAGATATAAGGGAAACCACCCACCAACAAACCCACCAAACAAAAACAAAAAAACCTGACTGTCAGGCAACCACGAAACAGGGCAAGGATTGCCCACTCCGCCTAGTATAAACAGATTCGGCTTCTGAGCTCCTCTACGGTTGAAGTCTTCCCTCCATTCCTTCATTCTCATTATCCGTGTATTCTAACTCATGCAACGTTCCCACCCCTTTTGCTATTCTTACAGAAGGCTTTTGAGGATGGAGCCCCGTTAGTGTGGGTGCTGTGCGGACCTAGAATATTGATAACTCACCTAATGGCATAGTGTTGGCCCAGCGCAACCACTATAGACGAACGGGCGTGACCTTGGGCGGTAACGCATGCACGATCCGGTTTAGCCGGTTTTGAGCCGACCCTGCTGATGTGTCCGACCCAACCCCCAAATGGTTTATTCGGCCTTACCTCTTTGGCCTTCCCAAGAAGCCTCGCGGGCTGTGTGACCTGCCCAAGCTATGAGGTGCGATAGGTGATCCGGTTGGCGACTTGGTGACTCCAGCCGAATATTCCACCTGATGGCGGCTTCAGCCGGCTCCTGCCCTAGAGGGAGACGCTCGGCCTCCCTCCCTTGAGAATACCCCCTGTTCTTCGCGGCCCCTTGCTCTTGGTGCCCCCCATCTATCCTTTCAGACTGTCTATGGTGCTGGGGACCCTATTATCTAGGGATGTCCGGGTTCGACCCCGAGTCGGCCTAGGCATTGGAACTAGTTTGCCTACTCTGGACCAAACCTACCTCTCCATCGCCGGCTTAACGGTGCTCTTATAGACAGCTACTCCGCGGCTTCCCCGCCAGCGCGATAGGGTTACCTTCGAGGCTCATTAATCATCTTGGCCTATTCCCGGGCTAGGTCTCTGCAATCTGTATCTGGAAGCATAGTGAGGACTTTTATGCATAAGGTATTATTTGCATTAAGTGGCTGTTTGTTCTGGCCCTTCAGGCCTGTCATGGTTGCGTCCTGCCACTCTGCTCCAATCCGGAGTCAACGGTTTGTTCTTACACTTACTTGTTCCTGGGTGTCACCTAGTTGCCTTTTTTATCTCTGAATCAAGACTCGATATCTGCTGATGTTTTCTGTCGATCACGACATGGGTGTATTGAATAAAATCCTCTCGGCTTCCGCCTGATTCAGGGCCTTACCTTCCCTCCATCTAATTTTTTGTCCATAAGCCATTATATCCCACAAACTCCATAACGAAGCGGGACTTGCTGCGCCCGTCAGCGTGCCCTCCTCGGGTGACGTTGCAGTGCTTGCTAGGGACTGGACCGCACACATGGGATTTATCGGTTCTTATCGGACTGACCAACCATGATCCTCCATTTTCATTCAACCCAGCGTTGGTTTGCTCAGCTACCTCACCGGAGTCATTCACCATTTCAAGCAGTGCACACCATGAGGTCTTAGCCGATCGCGCCTCGTATTGTCTTTATTTTTGGGTAAGAAGTTATGATTGTTTCTACTCACATTAGGGATTTGCATAGCAGTCCACTTTGACAAGGACCTTTTTTCTGCTCCTGTTTAGTCGACCCCAAACCATCGTAGACTTGTTCCCCCCATAATGTTAATACGAAAAATTGACTTGCGACTGAAGCCAGGAACATTGATGCATGTCTCAACCCACTGTCCCACTTTGTACAACATTCCCCCCCCCCCCCCCCAGCTCTTTCAAATATTCCTAATGGACTTAGTAAGACAGAGCGAACCCCAATCAATTTCAACCCTTACCCTCCCCGCCATTGATCAATTTGCTCCCGGAGTAGGAAACCCGCGAACCTGTCTTTTCTTCGTTTCCCAGGTTTGAGTGAGCGTCTCCAAACTTTCATCAATTCTCCGAACTCTTTAATTTTTTTGCCAAATATTTTTATGCCCTCGCTCGCCGTTTTTCCCCCCCACTTTCCCGCCTTCGAGTGGGGCTGATGACGTGGACGCCGAGCTTTGCCCACCCAACCCTGTGACTCCAACCCCCCTCGATTCCCCGTGTCTCAGACGCGGCCACCCCGTCGGACCTCCGGCGCCCCCCCCACCCACACTTTTTTCTCTATCTTCCCTCCCTGAAAAGGTGGCGTGACATATTTTCCTCCATATTTTCAAACGTGTTTGGTTGCACTTTCCCGATCCTTTTGTTAATCACCCATGCTTTTCGCAGTCTTTCCTTTGTTATGTTGATGGTGGCTTGGCGATGACCCCACCCTCAGCTTCCGCCCCATGTAACGTTCTGGGACCATCTATTGATCATAGTTAAACATCTTTTCACCCGTAGTTAAACTTGTCTCCATTGTGGTGATCCTTCTATATACTCCCCCTTCTACTATCGTCATGAGGAGCCGTAAATGCCTTCCGCCCCCGCGGCCGCGTTTCCCTCGCGTTGCCCCCCCCCTTTCCTTCTCCAATTCACGTCCCTTCCTTGCGGGTTGCCAGGGCATTGCGCAATTTAGTCGCTCCTGTCAGCCTTCCCCTTCTGCCTAGCCCCGCTCAAGTCTTGCACCCTAGCCCATGACACACCCCGCTTGAATGAGTGCCGCCCAACCTACGGCATAACCCCTCCCCCGCTACTGACCTCCCCTCACGCGCGCCTGTTCTAGCGCGCTTCTCCTTTGGGCTTTGCCTTCACACACCTCCGCTGGCCACGAACAAAACCACATCACTGCCTTGCTCCCTTTCCCCTCCCACCCTAGACCTGGCTTTCACAACCTTCATCTTTCTTGCTTTTATTGTTTAGACCAGTCCGCAGAGGCCCCTTCTCACTAAATGCTCCTATATTTTCGACTCCTCTTTTGCTACCCTTTTGCCTTGCTTCGGCCCCTTCTCCACCTTTTGCTTTTGCCACGCCGTATTTAATATTTACGCTACCCTCTAGGCAGTCCGGCGTTTTCCATAGACCGTTGGTTCCTCCCCGTCCCCACCCTCTCGCACCGCTTTTCACCCATGCCTTTAAAGTGCATAACATGTTTCCTGAGCCCGGAAATCGTGATTTCTCAGTATTCTCCAACTTTGTCTTTTCCGAGGACTTCATCTTGACTTTTCTAACTCTAATTGCACAATAGCACACAGGCCGTTCTCCATACCTTTTTGTGCCCACATACTCACCCATTGAACTCTTCGGCGGCTGCTCTGGCCCCCCCTACTTTTCTCACCCCCATGTAGTCGAGACCCCCTTTTCCCAGGCATTGTCACCATGCCTTGATCCCGCTTGTACCCCCTCACTTCCCCCCCCCTTCCCCGCGAACCATCCGACACACCCATTGCCCACAACGGCATCTCCCTCACTTCCAAAGGTTTCTGCCCTTCTTGAACACCAACATGACACATAATCCTGCCGCGAGCATACCCCTCTAAGCACCATTTTATATGTCTGTCTTTTGAGTTCTCTCTCTTTCGTCCTTCCATGTCCGTCAATGGAAATGAAAACAACACCAATGCTGACAGGTTTGCCCACCCAACCTCACCTTTTTCATTGATGTACCAATGAAACCGTGCTGGAAACGATATGCGTGATACTGACAACGAGTTTCACGCAGCTTCCCCTTTCTCCCCCACTTTGCACCTCTATGAAACAAGCTGCACAAAGACACCAACTAATTGGACGCCTGATCAAACATTAACAAAACAAACCAGAGAGTATGCTCATACCTTGCATGCACTCCCCTAGGAAAATGTTGTTTCTTGTCTGAATCAGGCTCAAGAATGTTTTTCCATTTTCTCCATACAACAATTTGTAAAATCCTTATGACTATACTTACAAATTCCACACTTATTTATTGTTTTACAAGACCATCATTTTTTGTGCATCTCAATTGGGAGGAACAACCACACTCCCGTGTTTGGCCACTGACCAAATTGAGCACCTTGGCGAACACCCCCCAATGTCTCGAGCACCTAGTTCTCCCCATCCTTTATGGGACATTAGTGGACTTATCGGGGGGCCTGCACTGCAACTACCCCGAATTTATGCCTCAGAGCTACTCCAAACTATTCTAGGCAATGGTTTAGAGTCAATTCATTATATAGCCCCACTCTGCTGAAAACACTGTTTGTGTGTGATTTCCTAAGCAATACAAATGGTTTTTTGGTCTGTTTCATCTTCTACCCTTGTTTGTTTCTCCTTTCCTCACTACCTGACAACACAAAACCCAATTATCCTGAAAGAGAACTGTATATCCTTGTTTGCACATTGGAACTGATACTTAGACAGATGTGTTTGAAGCCTTCAACACCCGACAAACACCCCCCCATTTGCAGTTATAGCTGTTTCCATCATCAAGACTTAAGTACCTTTTCCACAATATTTGGTGGGATGTTGTTGGCCAAAATTCATATCTAGTGATTTTCCTCTAAGGAGATGATTTTTCTCTGTTCCTATCCCATCAGGTGGCTAGATCACCATTGGTTATGGAAAACTCTACATCTCATCTGTGAGATAAAGGTTTTTGTGATATTAAAACTTTTCCGTAGTCCCCCGGTGGCTCTGATTTAACCATGTTATAAAACCTTCATTTTTTGTTTTGGGGTATTGATAGTAGACAACTTTGGACATGTCCAGACTTTGAAAGTTAATTAAAAATCAACATCAATCCTATGTTCTCGCCCCCAATAAATTTGGCATTTGGCCTACCATGCCTCTAGAGTACATCCTAAAACTTTAGCAGTTTGTGATTCACATTCATTACAAGCATAAAAGATCCTAAATGAATCTGCATACCTCATGCTGTGTCTCTTTAGGCTTTTTATTCTTGAAGTCACCGCTCTATTCGAAGTTTTAGAGGTTTCTTCTTTGTTGGCTCTCTTTTGCTTGCTGATTTGTCATCTCTTCTTCTCTTCCTATCCTCAAACCAGCTTTATCTGTGCTTCTTCTTTACTTTCTCAAAAGATCCACTTAAAATTCAGGAGTGTCTTTTCCAAAATTCTGATACAGTGTCAGTTTTGCAGGAGGTTTGATTAATGCTTTAGCAGTGCTCTTTAGTTTTGAGCTTTACATGCTCTTTTTCTTTGACTTGAAAGCATCTTCAATTTGTTTGACTGTACTTAAAAATTTCTGCTTTTTCTTCAGTTTTTTCTTTGAGATTCCTTTTCTGAATTTCCTTCACGCCAATCTGATTTACGTTCTTATTCATTACGTACTTTTCCCTTTTGGGGTTTCTCCTCTTGATGCCATTATTATCCTAAAGCCACTTGCTTTAATTCCCCACTTAAGATTAAACTTATACTTGTATTATCTTCCACTTTCCACTGCGTCTCAAAATTCCCTTTATAATTCCTTGCCTGAGCTATTTCCATAGCCATAAAAAATCTAGCCTAGCTCACATCCCCTTTGTCTCCCCTTTCGGCGTTGTTCAAGTCACTTGACTTGAAGAGCTTGACTTTTCCTTCTCGTCGAATTCTTCTTATTATAAAGTGCTTATTTGCATTCTATCTCTTGAATTCTTCTTTTGTCCTATCAGAGATTCTCATTTTTGTGTTCTTAGGGACCCTTTCGACAAGCAAAAGTGCCACTTCCTCCGTCATTAACTACCCCGTGAATGGGAGCTACCTTTGTATTTCAACACCTCTCTTTCCCTTCCCTATGAACCCAGTCTTAATCCGTCATGGCCTCATCCTAATATCTGTACTGTTAGACATCAGCTTCCATTTTTTTCTTTCCCCCCCCCGCCGCTGCCTCTTTCGTTTGACCTTTTTTTTCCTGCGCCACAGGAACATTGACCAATTTCCAAGCCCATGACCAATTCCTGAACACCACCTGTGTCAAAAAAATTACAAGTTTGACCTTTCCGCCACCTCGGGTCTCCCATTCAGTTACCCAGTGACCTCTATTGATTCTGTAACACTCATTTTCCCATAGGTGATTTTTCGGATTTCCCCTTCAAAAATTTCAACTTCGGGAGATGGGGGGACCCCCTAACTCACCTTCCTGACTGGAGCAACCACATGGAGGGGAACAGCCGAATCCAAACAAGCCACGGAGTGACTCAATGCTTGGAAACATCGTGGAAGTGATTTTAGGAAAGATTCAAGAAGGATGTGGCGCGTTGAGCAGTGGGGCGAGTTTCACCAAAATTAGGGTTCAATTATGTCTGGGTAGTGTATTAAGGTCAAACGAGCTCCTGCACGCAAGAAGTGATTTTAGGAGCTGTCGGATAGACGCTTAGGATCTAACCCAAGAATATTGGCAAGGGATTTGAACGCCCTCTAAGATGCGTGAAAAGATTTGTCACAAAAATTAGACGCACACTAGCCCCGAGTGAAATAAGATTTTTTATCATTGCCATGCTGGAGGACAAATCAAAAAATCCTGGTCCCATGTGACCCTTCAAGAGTTAGATCCTTCTCGCCCCCAGGAGCTACGTGGAGCTCCTCCCTGCATCAATATCTGCCGCTGACCACCTGTAACCCACTTGAGCGTGTACATGTATTTTACTCCCCTTTGTGTTTACATTTTTGTCTGATGCGAGAATCGGGTGGGACCACCACCCAAAAATTTGTCAAGCCCTGAGGAAGTTCGATGGTTCCTCATGTACTATTTCTCAGCCACCCGGTGTTTTACAAGGGTCCGTTTTTTCAGCTCAAACCCCACCGTTACGTCATTGACCCATGGTTCCATGTGAAAATTGATGTCCATCTTCATCCTTCAATGCTAGGGCCATAACAACACTGCACTCTCTCCTTGCTATGTAAATTTGTGAATTTTTTTTAATTCTTCAACATACCATTTCCCCGCTTTCTTTTACTTTCTTACCTGTCGTACACATTCCACTGTATGCAAACGTGCTTAGACTAGAAACGCTCCCCACTCCCTCACCATCTGTTGAATTCCACCACTAGAAACCACACAAAAAATACATCCTCATTCTCTGATAACTACAGGTCTCACAAGAAGTTTGATCATAAGAGGAAGAAGAAGCGAAGAGCGAGAGAGAAGAGAATAGTGAAAATACTCCATGCCGGTGATTTTTTTTTTTTTTTTTTTACCGTGAAACAGAAAGATTCAAAGACATCTTGCAACTAGTGCAGAAACAACATTTTGTTTCCATCCCTCTCTCGAAAAACACAAAACCCTCCATATTCAACTCTCCTCCGCAACATTGAACACTCAAATCAAAGGATTTCTCTTTCCGGCCAACGGAAAGAAAAAGCTCAATTCGTCTATTGGCGGTCAATCAAAGCGAAAGTCACGAGGAGTGAGTAAAGTACAGAATAACAAAACCCCTATCAAAAAACATTACTTTCATCACAAATGGAGGAGAAAACCACCCAACACTACATTTGAGGTCCCTTAATGGGTTTTGCCCCGTCTAGAAGAGCTAGGTAAAAATTTTATAACTTCTAAAATCTCCCAAAATTCTGATCGGGTTAGGTCCACGATTTCAGAGGAGGATATGGGAGAAAAAAATCCAATGGAAACGTCATACCATGCGAAACTAACCCCATAGGCTCACTTTCTAAAATAGCAGTTCTTCTACATAAAGACTGCTATTTGGGAAGTCACGAACTGATAGCACTATGAAGGAGGCCGGGCATGACGTTTATATAGGAAGAACATCGAACTGTTCACTTGGTCCAAAATTTAACACTTACTCTAAAATAGTAAGTGGTCTCACCAACACTTACAAAATAGAAATCGACCTAGAAGGTGAGAGGAACACAGGGAGAAGGAAAATATGAGTTGTAAATCCAGTTGAGGTTGAGGGGGCAACTAGTTTTTCATATTATGAAAATATTAAGTTTTTTGTTTTTTCTTAAGACAAGAAATCAGTGAAGATAAAATTGCAGGGAGGAGCCGGGCACCCCGTCACTTTGAGTAAGAGAGAAAAAAAGTGCAATCTTATCATCAATGAAGTAGAGGGAGGTGACAGTGAGGCGAGGATGTCAGAGGTCTTTTTTAAAAATCCTTTCCTCCTTCAATTGGATGAGAGAGGTTAAATTGTGTGGTGTAGTCAACACCCATCAGGACCTAGTCATAAGATGCTTCATCAAGATCAGTACAAAATCAGCCAAGAGTGTGGCAGCCTTTTAGGGGTCATGGAAAAGATTCGTTCCAAGGCTTAGTCCGTTAGAGGGGCTCTTCATGATGATACTCATGAGCCAGCGAATGCAGTTCATTTGATAGCTGTTTTAACATTGTCATGAGGGTTACAATGTTCCAAAGGAAGGTTTTTTAGTGTGCGCAATATTTTGGGCATTCAAAGTTCATCACTATGGGAGCATTGCATGAAGTCATTCGGAAGGATCAATGAGTTAGCAAAGGAGGAAGCGATCATCAGTCAGCACCCTTTCCTTTTCTTCTTCTCTATGTCTCTCTCTCTCTTCTCTTCACAATTTTTTCTCTCCTCAATATTCTTATCTTGCGTGCGTTGCACTTTTCACATACCTTAATGTTTTCTAATGTAAGAAGTGCACCTTAGTTCTAAAAGGGGATTAACTTTCCTGGAACTGTGAGAAAGCTTCAAGGCCTAATTGAAGCATTCATTGGGGGTTATTGAATTTTTATTCTCTTATTAGTAATTGTAATTACTGAATTTCCTTTCAAAGGGTTGTGACTTGATTTGTATACTTAAGCGTTCACTTGAGAGAACAAAGCGATAGAAAACCTTATTCCATTCCCCATTCTAAATTCCTCATTTATATGTTGTAGAACTTTGGTTGAGAAAATACAAGGAGTTCTAGATTTTTTTACTAGCGGGATTTCTTGATTCTTGGCGATCATGAATATTTGGAAAAACTTTTTGTATGATACTACTTCCAGCGTTGTTTCCTCTTAATTTAGTGCTGTGATGAAACATTTAATGTGTGTGCCTGAATTGATTTTTACACGTAACATTAGGTCTCTACAGCTTTATCACTTCCCCTTTCCCATCTTCAGACAAATTTTCCCCTAACAAGGCAGATTGCTAGTTCCACAGGGTCAGTGGAGTCCCGTGTTGGATCCTTAGTCATGAGGCCAACAGAGAAAACTTCTTCACTTATGCATGCATTATACACAACACCCCAAGTATATTAACGGACTTGATTCCCAGCGCATTGGCAAGTAACCCACAAGTCTGAAATGTTTCCTCACCACAGTTTGAAGGAGCACATTTAATCCTTGATTGTGAATCTCGAGTCTCATCTGCATATTAGTCAAATTATCATGAAAGATCATCATTGTTACAAGAGTCGTTAGGTCTTTAGTCTTCATAGCTAAGGAACTTTAGCATAAATTTTAAGGGTCAAAGATTGAACACACTTTTGGTACAATATAATTTCTTTATCTCTTCCTAAGCCTCTAATCAGATTACAAGTCTGTGCACAGAAACCTAACTAGGGTATCACCTTACAAAGAAGAATGTAGACCCATCCCTCTAAATGTGCCATGATTCCTATATTTTCCTAATCCCAAACCATAGAATCCTCCATGGTATTTCTACCTAGCTTCACCTCTTTTCCCGTACCTCTGCTCTCACAAGATGAATTTATGTTTCTCTATGCTCTCCCTTTTTGCCACCCATGCACCTCATTATATAGTTTTCCTGCCTTCACCACCATGCCTTTTGAGGTAACAGATCGGCTACCAAGTGTCCAATTGGTCCTCAAATGGAGCATGCCTCCTTTGATCCGATCTCTCCACTCTTTGCAATGATGTTCTTCTGGAACCTTTCACTGCATGCCTAGAATATTCCCTTTTTGATCCTACAATCGCCAGGCTGGTACCTTTTCCATAAGGGTCATGCTTTTCTCGTGTGTTTCCTGGGATGCTGAAAATGGTTAAGTCCAAAAATTTTCTAGCTTTGCGCGTACAGGCATATGTTATGCAAAACCCTACTAGAACCCTTCCCCTACACTCCTTCAACCCACACGCCCTTCTTCAATTAGGTCCAGCGCACCTAAGCACCTTCTTATACTTGGCCAATATTCTGGGGCCTAACAAGTGAGATTCTAGAAGGGGAATTGGAGAAGAAAAAGGAGGACCTTGTTGAAAAGAGAAAAAATATGAAGCAAGAGGAACTAATCAACGCATATTTAAGGTGCAAACTGAAGGATGAAAAGGCTAGGGTACATGAGGTATACAAAAAGGAAGAAATGATTACAAATGCTATTATCTTAAGGTATCTAGACCTAACACCGCCCGAGCATAAGTGTGAGTCAACCTTGCAATTCTTGGAATACCTAACTCGCATCCTCACCATGAAGAGACAACCTATTGCTTTGGAATCAATAGAAAAATTGTTAGTGCACTCAGAGAAAGAGTAGAAGTTAAAGGTGGTGGAGATAGTTGCTCGGTACACTAATCTCCTTTCTGATGTGAAGGTCATTGCATAGATAGATGAAGCTGCTTATGACAATTACACAGATAAAGATAGAGTGGTAAGCATTTTAGTTACCACCCATAAAGCAGATCTCAAGGAGTTTTAGGAGAACAATAAGGGAAATAGGGCAGAGTGGGATAAGATCCTAGTTGAGGTGGAGAATAAGTCAGAAGCTATCAAGACCTTATGGGGTTGAATCAAAATCTGGCTAAAGGATTTATATCCCCAGATCACTTGTAGGATGGATGTGATGGATGACCTTGGCAAACAACTGGAAGGGATTTTTGATATGATGAATGCTAAGGGGTATGAGCTAAAATTTAAAGAGGTGATCACTCTAGTAGGTGACCTCTATCAACAGGCACAGGGTGAAGTAGATACCTAGGAGAAGATTGAGGCAGATATAAGAAAGGATTTCCCACTCCTCCTTCAGTAATAAACATATTCTTCTTCTTTCCTCCATTTTTTAATTCTTCCATTCTTCATTCCTTCATTATTTATTCTAACTATTCAAAGTTCCACCATTTTGTATTATTTAAAGGAAGGATTTTCTTGAGGATGGAGAACAAGCTTAGTGTGGGGTGATGTTGGGCCTCAGAATATTGACTAAATACCTAAGGGCATGTGTGTGCGCAGGACCAATATGAAGAAGGGTGCATGGGGTAAAGCATGCAAGATAAAGGTTTTAGAAGGGTTTTGTAGAAACCATGATGCATGTGTAAGACAAAACAAATGGTATTAGGACTTAACCATATTTGGCATTCCAAGAAGCATAAGAGGGAAGTGTGACCTGACCAAGCATGCAGAGTGGATAAGGTGCCAGCTTGGCGACTTGGCGACCAAGAAAGGAATATTCCACATGATGGAAGGATTCAGAAGGAAATAATTGCATAGAGTGGAGATCTCGGATGAGAATAACCATGCTTCATTAGAGGACCACCTTGATACTTGGTGACCAATCTATTACTTTAAGAATGTATGGTGATGGGTGATAAACCTATATATAGGGATGCTCAGGTAGACAAAAAGAGTAGACTAGGCATTGGAACTAGTTTGACTACTCTTGAAAAAAATACATCATCATAGAAAGGATAAAAGGTGAATCTCTATAGAAGTAATAAGAGGTTCCAGAGGGCTAGGGTTACCATTAGAGTATCATAATAATATTGGCATATCTCAAGGGATAGGTCTATGACAATTCTTGTAATATGGGAAGAATAGTGAGGACTTTTTATGCATAAGTATTATTTGCATTAATGGATTAGTTTGTTATGACCTTAATGAATGTAATGTTGTTACTGAACTATGATCAATACGAGTAAAAGGTTCTGTTCTAAATACATTGTTCATGGGTGTAAACCCTAGTGCATTTTCTTTATATTATGAATCAGACCTGCTATCTGTATGATGTTTCTCTTGTTATCTAAATGGGTGTATTGATATAATAACTCATCCTAGGCTCTCAGAATGAATTCATGGCCCTTTACCTTCTTCCATCTAATTTTTTGTCCATAAGCAATGTATTCTCAAAAAACTCACATAAAGAAGGGACTTGACGCGTCCGCGTGCCTCGGGTGAGTTCCCAGTGCTTGCTAGGTGATAGGACGACACACATGGGATTATAAGGTTATTATAAGGACATGAAAATGACTACATACACCTTCTTCATCAACCAAGAGTTGGTTTGATCAGCTTAAATCTCAAAGGAGTCATTCAAAATTCTCCAAGATGGCACAAAAATGAGCTTAGAAGATAGAGCCTAGTATTGTCTTTATTTTTTGTTAAGAAGTTATGATTTTCTACTAAAATTTAGGCATTTGCATGGAAGTACACTTGACAATGGACCATTTTTATGATCATTGTTTCTCTTCGACCAAAAATAGACTTGTTCAAACCATAATGTAATAAGAAACAACTTGACTGAGACTGAAGCCCAGAAATTTATGCATGTTCTCCATCAATGTCAAACTTTGTTACAAATTCAAAGCTTTTTCAATATTTCTAACTGACCTCTAGTAGTGTAACACAATTTCAACACTTCAACTCAAAAGAAATTTGATCAATTTTGATCAAGAATGTAGGAAACACGAGAACAATGTCTTTTCTTAGTCTAACACGGGTTTGAGTGACGACTGTCTCCAAAATTCTCACTAATTCCTCCATGAAATACTTTAATTTTTTTTGCAAAATATTTTTATGCCCTAGATAGACGTTTTCCCAAAATTTCAAGAATTTCGAGTGGATGAAGGTGGAGATTTGAACAAAAATGTAACTCAAACCCTAGATTCAAAGTTGTAAGCACGGTGAGGACTCGAGAAAACAAAAACAACAATTTTTTTCTCTATATTCAATGAAAATGTGGGTGAAAGATATTTTCCTCCATATTTTCAAAGTGTTTTGGTGCATTAAAGATCCTTCTTATGTTAATAAAAAATGATTTTTGCAGTCTATTTCCTTTGTATGTTGAATGAGTGGCTTGGAGTGCAACAACTCAGTATTAAGAAAATGTCACTCATGGGAATTATTGTATCAATATTCCAACAATATTTTCAAGTCATTTAAACTTGTCTCCATTTGTGCATGATCATTATAAAAACTTATAAATACCTAGTCATGAGGAGAAGTAAATGACATTAAGGAGGCCAGAGTTTAGATCGAGTTGCTTAATTATAAATTAGATTAATTGAGGTGTTGAATGGATATTGAGATATTTAGTATAATGTTAAGAAATTCACTTAGAAATAGAAAATACATCAAGACTTTGAACATGATAACAATGATTGAATGAGTGCAAGAAATAAAGGCAAACCTCTCAAGATCATGACTTCAGGCTACTGTATCTAGATAGCTTCTCCATTTGGGATTTGCCTTAAAACACCTTCTGAGCCAAGAAAAAACTATAAATGAATTGCATAAACTTTACAAATAACCAAACTAGACCTTGGATTTAAACTTCATCTTCTTGCTCTTATTGTTTTAGAACACAGTCCAGAAGAGGCAAATACTGCTCCACTAAAATGCTCATATATTTTCGAATACTCATCCTTTTGATAAACCACTTTTTGCACTTGATTTCTAGGAAAATTTACTCCAAAAATTCTTTCTATGATTTATGCAAAGAAGTATTTATATATTTTTTTACGCTTAAAAATCTAGGAAGCTCAAAAGGAGCTTTTCAATAGACCAGTTTTGTAAAAACTTACACAACTTTCTCAAATGACCTCATAATGATCTAAAATGTTTCATGAAGCACAAGGAAAACTTGCTTCATCATCTCCCATAATTTGTTTGAAAGGAATATATCTGAAATTTTCTAACCCATCTCATTTGCATATAAGAACACTACCAGTTCTCAATACCATCTTCTGTGCAATATCAAAATTTGAATCCTGGGGCTGATCTGAGCCTCACCTTTTCTCACACATGTAGTAGACACTTTCTCAAGGATTGTCACATGCTTGATCTGACTTGTACCATCCTATCAAACCTCATTAGGAACATGAAACCAACTTGAAAGGGCACTATCAATCAACCTTCCAAGTTTATGCCTTCTTGAAACCACATGAAATCATCTTGAACCTCTAAGAACCATTTCATATGTCTTCTTTTGAGCTCTCCCTTTTCGATCAATTCCTGTAACGTCAATGAAAACAACCACCAATGCAACAGGTTGCAACAAACTCACCCTTTTTCATTGATGTCAACACACTGAAACGTGATGGAAAACTGATATGCTTGATAATGAAACGAGTTTCGAGCTCTCCCTCTCTCACTTTGACATCTATGAAAAAGATGCACAAGCACACCAAACTAATTGGATTGAAAAAATTAAAAAAAAAAGAGTATGCTCATACCTTGCATGCACTCCCCCTAGGAAAATGTTGTTCTCTTGTCTGAATATGCTCAAGAATGTTTTCTATTTTCTTCCATACAACACTTGTAACACTCCTTATGATATACTTACAAATTCAACCTTCATTTATTGTCTTTACAAGACCATTTTTTTGTGCATATAATTGGGAAACCAACTCCCCTTGTTTGGACTGAAATTGAGCCCTCTTGGAGAAAATTTGGCACATCAGCTTCTCCCCCTATCCTTATGAGACATTTAGTGACTTATAGGGGCTGAAACTACCCCCAATTTATGCCTCAGCTACTCACAACTATCTCTAGGCAATGGTATAGTCATTTTATCAGCCACTTTGCTTGAAAAACACTTTTTTTTGTGTGTATTTCCTTAAGCACATACAAATGGTTTTTGGTTTATGTTTATTTTCCTACCACCTTGTTGTTTCTCCTTTCCTTATATCAAAAAAATTATCATGAAAGAGAACTGTATATCCTTGTTTGCACATTTGACTGATACTTAGAAGATTGTGTTTTAAGCCTTCAACATACAACACATTTTCAGTTATAGTGTTTCCATCATCAAGACTTAACGTACCTTTTCCAACAATATTTTTTGATGTGTTGTCCCCAAAATTCACTATCCTAGATGCCTTTTCCTCTAAGGAGATGATTTTTCTCTTGTTCCCTATCCCTATCATGTGGCTAGATCACCCATTGTTAATGTAACACTCTACATCTTCACTCTGTGAATGAAAGGTTTTCTGTGCTATTAAACCTTTCTCCTTAGTCCCTGTAGGATCTGATTTAACCATGTATAAACTCTTTTTTTGTTTTGGGGGTATTTGATAGAAAAACTTGGAAACATGTCCAGACTTTTGACAGTTATAAAAAATCAACTCATCCTTGTTTCTAGCAAAATAAATTTGCATGTGCCTACCATGACCTCTAGAGTACATCCTAAACTTAGCAGTCTTGTGATCAAATTCATTACAAGCATAAAAGATCCATAAAATGAATATGCATACCTCATGGCATAGTGTCTCTTTAGATACTTTTTATTCTTGAAGTCATCTCTCTTGAATTTTAGAGGTTCTTCATTTGTCTTGGCTATCCTTTTGCTTGCTGATTTGTCATCTTCCTTCTTCTCTTCATATCCTAAACCAGCTTTATCATTTGCTTCTTTTTACTTTCTCAAAAGATCACTCAAATCAGTAGTGCTCTTTTCAAACTTATGATACATTTTCAGTTTTGCAGAGGTTTGATCTAATTGATTTCGCAGCTGCTCCATCTTAGTTTTGAGCTTTAAATGATCTTTTTCTTTGACCTTGAAAGCATCTTCAATTTGTTTTACTTGTACTTAAAATTTCTTGATTATTTCTTCATGTTCTTGAGATTCCTTTTTCTGATTTTCTTCAAGAAATCTGATTTTACTTTCATATTCATTTACTATAATTTTCAATTTTGGGTTTCTCATCTTTTGATGCTTTATTTCATCTAAAGCACTTATTAATTCAACCTAAAGATTAACTTATACTTCTTATTCATCTAAAATTTCATACTGAGTCTAAAATTTTCCTTTATAATTACTTGCATGAGATATTTCAATAGCCATAAAAAAATCTTAGCTAACATACCTTTGTCATCACTTTCGGAGTTGTTAAAGTCACTTGACTTTGAAGAGATTGAATTTCCTTATTAGTAGAATTTTCTCTTATTATTAAAGTGCTTATTTTTGCCATTATATCTCTTGAATTTCTTCTTTTGTCTATCAGAGGATTCCTCATCTTTTTTGTGTTTATTAGGACATTTAGAAGCAAAGTGACAAACTTGTCCATAACTAAAACACTTGAATGGGAGCTTACCTTTGTATTTTCTTGAACCTCTCTTCAACTTTCTTAGAAACATGTCTTCTACTTTTTCATAATATATGTCCATGTTAGAATCAGATTCCTTTTTATTTTCTTGTGACTCTTTGTTTGATTTTTTTTTCATGCGCAACAAGGAAATTGACAATTTCCAAGCATGACAATTATACCCCTGTGTCAAAAATTACAAGTTTTACCCTTCTAAGACACCTCGGGTCTACCCATTCAGTACAGTGACCTCCTAATTGATGTTAACTCATTCCCATAGGTGATTTTAGGATTCCATTAAAAAATTTAAACTTCGGGTAGATGTGGGAACAACTATCACTAACCTTCCTAGGACTGGAGCAACCCCATGGAGTGGAACAGAGAATCCAAACAAGACACGGAAGTGAATCAAGGTCTTGGAACATCGTGGAAGTGATTTAGGAAGATTCAAGAAGGATTTGGAGAAGTTGGGGGAGTTTCACCAAAATTAGGGTTCATAGGTCTGGGTAGTGTATAAGGTCAAAAGAGCTACTGAACTTCAAGAAGTGATTTTAGGAGCTGTGGATAGAGTTAGGATCTAAACAAGACATTATTGGAAAGGGAATTTGAAGCCCTATAAGATGGTGAAATTATTTTTTCACAAAAATTAGAGAAATAGGTCTGAAATAAGATTTTATCATGCACATGTGGAGGACTAAATCAAAAATCCTGGTCACCCATGTGACCCCTTCAAGAGTAGATTTCTAGCCCCCAGAAGCTAGTGGAGCCTTCATCCCTTGCCATCAAATCTGCACCACCTGTCACCACTTGAAGTGTCATGTAATTTTATCTCCCCTTTGTCCATTTTTGCTGAGGGACATCAGGGACACAAAAATTTGTCCAGCCCCTAGGAAGCCTCATGGTTCCTCATGTGACTATTTCTCAGCCCCCAGGTGCTTTAAAGTTGTTTTTTCAGCTCAAACCCCCACCGTTAGATCTTTACCATGGTTCCATGTGAAAATTGATGTCCCTCTCATCCCTTAATGCTTAAGGGACATAAAAATGCACCTCTCTCCTTGCTATGTAATTTTTGAAGTTTTTTAAATTTCTTCATGCTTCCCGCTTCTAACTTTTAATTTCTTACTCTGTCGTACACAACTTCACTCTGCAACTTGCTCTAGAACTCCTCCCCACTCCTCCACCATTGTTGAAATTCAAACTAGAACCACCACAAAAAATAAATCCTTCATTCTATGATAACATACAGGTCTCACAAGAAGGTTTGATCAAACGAGGAAGAAGAAGCGAAGAGCGAAGAGAAGAAATAGTGAAAATCTCCATTGCCGTGAAACAGAGATTCAAAGAAATATTGCAAACTAGTGCATGAAACAACATTTTTTTTCCATCCCTCTCTCGAAAAACATCAAAACCTCATATTAAAATCCTCCTTCCGCAACACTGAACACTCACATCAAAGGATTTCTCTTTCCGGCCCAACGAAGAAAAAAGCTCAATTTCCCGTCTATCTGGCGGTCAAATCAAAGAGAAATTTCACCGACGGAGTAAGAATAACAAACCCATATCAAAAACATAATTTTCATCACAAATGGAGGAGAAAACCAAAACTACAATTTTTGAGGTCCATTAATGGTTGCCACGTTTAGAAGAGCTAGGTAAAAATTTTAAAACTTTAAAATCTCCCAAAATTCTGATCGGGTAGGTCCAAGATTTCAGAGGAGTGATATTGGGAAAAAATCCATATTGGAAAACTTCATACCATGCCGAACTAACCACCATAGGCTCACTTTCTAAAAATAGCAGTTCTTCTACATAAAGGACTGCTATTTTGGGAAAGTCACGAACTGAAGCATCTATGAAGGAGGCAGTGAGCATTGAAGTTGTATTATAGGGAAAAACCATCGAAATGTTCACCTTGGTCCAAATTTTACACTTACTAAAAATAGTAAGTGGTCTCACCAACACCTACCAAAAATAGAAAATCGACCTAGAAGGTGAGAGGAACACAGGGAGAAAGGAAAATATGAGTTGTAACATCCAGTTGAGGTTTGAGGCAACTAGTTTTTCATATTTATGAAAAATATTAAGTTTTTGTTTTTTCTTAAGAAATCATGAAGCATAAATGGACAGGGAAGAAGCCGGGAACAACCTTTCACTTTTGAGTAAGAGATAAAAAAAGTGCAATCTCTATCATCATATTATGTAGAGTAGGTGACAGTGAGGATGTCAAGAGTGTCTTTTAACACTCATTTCATCCTTCAATTGGTATGCGAGAGGTGAAATTTGTAGTCAACACCATCAGACCATTCATAAGATGCTTCATCAAGATCATGTCCAAATCAGCCAAGTAGTGTGGCAGCATTTTAGGGAGTCATGGAAAGATTCGTTCCAAGGCTCTAGTCCCTTTAGAGGAGGATCTTCATGAGTGATACTCATGACCATCGAATGAGTCATTTGATAGTGTTTTTAAACACTTAGTTCATGGTGTTCACATGTCATCCAAAGGAAGTTTCTTAGTGTGCGCAATATTTTGGGCATTCAAAGTTCATCACATTGGAGCATTGCATCGAGTCATCTGGAAGGATCAATGAGCTTTATCAAAGGAGGAATCTATCATCATCAGCACCATTCTTCCTTCTTCTTTCTTCTCTCTTTCTCTCTCTCTCTTCTCTCTCACAATTTTTCTCTCTCCTCAATATTCTAATCTTGCGTTGCAGTTGCACTTTTTCACATACCTTAATGTTTTCTAATGTAATAAGTCACCCTTTAGTTATAAAAGGGGACTTAATCTTTTCCTAGGAATGTGAAAAGCTTCAAGGCATATGAAGCATCATTGGGGGTTATTTGTAAATTTTATTCTCTTATTATAAATTGTAATGACATTTTCATTTCAAAGGGTTGGTGATTGATTTTGTATACTTAAGAGTTCACTGAGAGAACAAAGGAGATAGAAAAATTATTCCATTCCCCCATTCTCAATTTCCTCCATTTATATGTTATGTATAACTTTTGTTTGAGAAATTAATACAAGGAGTCTCTAGATTTTTTTTACTAAGGGATTTCTTGATACTTGGCGATCATGAATTATATTTGGTCTTATTACTACTTCCAGAGTTGTTTCCTCTTAATTTTAGTGCATGTGATGAAAATTCTAACTAGTGTGTGCATGAATATGATTTTCTACATGTAACATTAGTTCTCCTACATCTTTTATCACTCCCCTTTCCCACTCTTCAGACAAATTCTTCCCTAACAAGAGATTGCTAGCTTTTCCACAGGGTCAGTGGAGTTCCCGTGTTGGATCCTTAGTCATGAGGCCAACATGGAGAAAACATACTTCACTTATGCATGCATATACAACAACTACACCAATTAATTAAAGGGACTTAGATTCCCAGAGCATTGGCAAGTAACCCACAAGTCTGAAATTTTTTCTCACCAACAGTTTTGAAGGATGCCACCTTTATCCTTGATTTTGAATCATCGATTCTCATCTCATATTCAGTCAAAATATCATGAAGATCATCCATTGTTACAGTAGTTAGGTCTTTAGCTTCTTCTACAGCTAAGACTTTAGCATAAAATTTTGAGGTCAAAGATTTGAACACACTTTTTGTACAATCATAATCTCTTTTATCTCCTCTCCTAAGCCTCTAATCAGATTTACAATTTCAAAAAATCTTTACAAATATGAAGAAATACTCTCACCTTCTTTCATATTGATGTTCTCAAATTGTGCTCTGTATGTTTGTAACTTGGCTATCTTCACTTTTCTACCTTCTTCATAGATTGTCTTCAGTTTTTCCCACATCTATTGGGTTGTAGTACACTGCATAACTTTTATAAACTCAACCTAAGCTAACCCACACATAATTACATTCATGGCCTTAGAATTTTTTTCATATGTTGTATTTCCTGTTTTGTCAGTGGGAGGTGTTGCTAGAATAGTATAACCCCTGTCAAATGAATCCCAGATATCAAATCCAAGTGACATTAGGTAAGTTTTCATCTTGACACTCCAGAAATCATAATTTGACCCATTGAACAGAGGTGCTTTGGAAGTACAGAAGCCACTTTCTTGGTTTCTTGCCATAGTTTAATTCATTGGATCTCCCTTGAGCTGTTAGAATCACTTCACTAAGGCTTGATCTGATACTAATTTTTAGACACTGGAACACTGAGAGGGGGATGAATTAGTGTTCAATTTAACTTTTCAAACCAAGAAAATCAATTACTTAAACTGAAAAGTAATTCAAATAGAATCATACATACAAACATACACATGAGACAAGTATTTTTAAGTGGGAAACCCAAATTGGGAGAAAACCCACTAAACCAGTGCACTATATGGAAAAAGGTTACAAATATTTGTTCAACTATAACTCAACTTTTGAGGCAAAAACCTCATTATTCACTCAAGATAGAACTTGGTGTACGAAGAAACAACTTCCTAAATGATTTAGTTAGCTATAACTGACCTTCTGCAAGATACCACATGAAAGGAAACAACAACTCCCTGGTACAAATGAGCTATAACTCAACTTAAACAATTTAAATGTGATCACTCTTTAATTGGATGCATTGACCATTAGATGGTGACCCTAGATTTGTAATCTATCTCTATTGAAACATCCTCTACTATTTTGACATCTTTGGCATGAAGGATTGATTATCAATCATTGTTTCTAACCTTCAAAATCAGTTTGAAGTGAATATTAATGTTTCATACTTCAAAATCATTAATTTAGTCTTCTCACATAAAAAATGTTGTATAATTCAGTCTTAGTATCTTCTTAGTATTCACTATGATATCTCAAATATATCTTTGCACTTAAATAAAAAACATAGGTCTACTCATATCATATCACACAATACCCAATTGTCCTTAAAGTATCTCTTTATTTATTTCTAACATTTCATCTAATTTTGTATATCTTTAAGACTATTGTCTTTCACTATCCAATTTTAATCTTCCTCTATCTTCTTCTTGTTACATTCCTTTCATATATTTTTTGTTACTTTCAATTAGAATTATTAAATATTTCCCACACTCTCAACCATACTCACCTTCTATATATCTTCTCTTTCACACAGTGTCACTATCTCATTCCTTGTAAACTAACATCTTACCTTGGTTTTCAAACACTTTTACTTATTTCTATACACATTCTATATGAAATAAAATTCAAGATTCTTGAGGTCTTTTCTCTTCACATACTTTGTCACTTTTTCAATTATCACAAAAATTGTCTCCTTACTTATAGTTTCACACTTATATATTTTTGTCTATGCATATTCTTTATAAAACAATTCAAGATTCTTGAATTAATGACTCATCATCTCCTCAATTTCAAGTTGCAACATCTTTTCTAACAATTTTTTTTGTTTTTTTTTTGTTTATCCCATCCATATCTCTAGAAGTTCAAACTTGGAGGTCAGCTATTTTGTTTGTAACTAATGAAAAAAACATCAACTTCTTCAAAACATTCTAACTTCATTGAAGAGAGCATAAGAAAGACACTTAAGGGACTCTACACCTTACTCATTGACCAAGAAATGGTTTGATCAACTTAAAGCTCCAAGGAGTCTTTCAAACTTCTCTAAGATGGCACAAAAATGAGCTTAGAAGAAAAAGCCTGGTATTGTCTTTATTTGTTGTTAAGAAGTTATGCTTTTCCATTGAAATTCAGGCCTTTTCATGGAAGGAAACTCAATAATGGACCATTGTTATGAGCATTGTTTCACTTAAAGTAAAAAACAACTTGACTGAGACTGAACCCCAGAAATGTATGCTTTTTCTCCATCACGGTCACACGTTGTTACAGCTTCAAAGCTTATCCAATCTTTCTAACAGATCTCTAGTAGTGTAAAACCATTCTAACACTTCAAATCAAAATAAATCTGATCAATTTTGATCAAGAATGTAGGAAACATGAGAACAATGTATTTTATTAGTCTAACACCGGTTTCAGTGAGGACTGTTGCCAAAATTTTCACTGATTCCTCCATGAAATCCTTTAAAAAAATTTGCAAAATATTTTTTATGCCCTAGACAGATGTTTTCCCAAAATTTCAATAATTTTGAGTGGATTAAGCTGGAGATTCAAACAAAAATTTAACTAAAACCCTAAATTCAAGGTTGTAGGCAAACTAAGGACCCGAGATAAAAAAAATGAAATTGAAAATTTCAAGGTGTTGTGGGTGAAAGATATTTTCCTCTATCTTTTAAAATATTTGTGGTGCATTGAAGATCCTTCTTATGTTCATAAAATATTATTTTTGCATTCTAGTTCCTTCTTATGTTGACTGAGTGGCTTGGAGTGCAACAACTTACTATCAGGAAAACTTCACTCATTGGAATTGATGTATTAATATTCCAAAAATCTTTGCAAGTCATCTCAACTTGTCTCCATTTGTGCATGATCATTCTAAAAAATTAGAAATACCAAGTCATGAGGATAAGTAAAGGATAGTGAGTGATGAGGATCGTCAATCCTATCCATTAATAATGCCAATCCAAGGTTGGTGTCCGATGGATGTATGCATTAAGAGAAAAAAGATATTTGGAAAAAAACTCTGTTAAACACAATCCAAAATTGTATAAAATAAATCACACATGTAGAAATGTAAAGGCACACTTGCAGAAATAAATTTTGCATGAAATAAATCACACTTTGCATAAATGAAATTGTTGAAAAAATAAAGGAAAGATAAATAGGACACTTGCAGGTTCATGAAAGAAATTGTATGGACAAAAGAATTACATAATATAAAATCAGAAATCTCAACAAAAGGAAAACAAAAGAAATAAAGAAATGAACATAACACATGGATCCATATTCCTTGGAATGAGTGGCCAGCTCATTCCTTGGAAGATGAATTAATTCATACTTTTAATTCAAAATTTGTAGAATAATGTCTTTCAGAAGATTAATGAGAAAGAATGGATATATTATTCTTGGTAGTAAAAATTACATATATGAGTGTGGAAGGTTGTATTTATAATTTATCCATCTAACAAAATTCTTATTTTGATAAATCTAATCTAATCTTATCTTTATTCCAATCCTAACAACTAAGATCTCCATCACCACAAAATATGGAGAGAGATATATTATTGGAGTCAAATCTTATCTTGCTTATTTTAGGAAGATTTTCTTTCAAATATTCTCTTTGATTTTTGGTAACAAGAATCACAATGATTTTATTCTCCTACTTTATTGGAAGGAGGTTTTCCCTCAAAACATTACTTTTACTAAATAACTCTCCCAAAATTTCCATTTGACTTTGTTGTTTTTGACTGTGGAAATTTTGGTGATCGTCTGATACACTTATTCCTTGGATTGCATCTCACTAAAAGTTATATTTATACTTATTGGTAAAACCTTTAGGAAATATGAATTAGGTTTTTTTTAAACTCATTGTTGTGAACAAAAACCACTCTCATATTTTCCATTTGACTTTGTTGTTTCTATTTGTGGAACTTTTGGTGCTCTTCTGATACAGTTTTCCCTTAGACTGCAGCTCACTAAAAGTTAGATTTATCCTTATTGGTAAAACCTATAACAAATATGAATGATATTTTTGTTAAAAAAACTTCTATGAACAAAAACCTCCCTCATATTTCCCATTTTATTCTTTGATTATTCACAATTCCTCATTTTATGCAGGTTTTGAAACTAAAATTGCAAGTTTCGGAACTAAATCTACAAGTTTTGGAACTAAAATTGCAAGTTTCAGAGCTAACTCGAATTTTTCCGGAACTAAATATGCAAGTTCTGGAACTAAATCTGCAAGCTCTGGAACTAAAATTGTAAGTTCTGAAGCTAACTCCAAATTTTCTAGAGCTAACTAAAAACATATATAACTTTTTCACACGATCTCGGATTGAGATGATTCTTTTTTTGAACTTGAATAATTTTTTGAGAGGAATCTGAATATGAAATCATATTTAAGTTTAGATATACTATACATGATCAATTCCACTTTTCCCAGAACTAGCATTATCTTTCCTTTATGGCCCACATGCACAAGACTTTGCATCTTTCCTAAATAATCAACAAGATTAGTCAACAAAATAGATAACAAAATACCTCTAAAGAATGAACAAGATATACATCATATATTCTATCTTAGGAAAACTATAAGTTCTTGGATTACATTTAAATACACTTTCAAAGGTAACTTGGAAGGACAAAATAATGGTAATTTATGGCCTCATCAGTGAGGAGGTCAGAGTTTGGATCAAGTTGCTTAATTTCAAATTATTTTAATTAAGGTGTTGAATGGATCTTGAGAGATTTAGTAGAATGCTACGAAATTCACTTAGAAATAGAAAATACATCAAGACTCCCTGTCATGACCCTTGCAATGAACAATCACACAATTATGTACATGTGAATGAGATCTCTTGACAATTCACATCAAACATAACTGTATTTTGAAGACAAGTCACATCTTAAGTTTCTCTTGGAAATCACCTTAGATGATCAACTTCTATATTTTTCTCACAAGATCCATAATTGAGATGAGTCTAGCTATTTTAGACTCCGAGCATGATAAAAATGATTGACTGAGTGCAAGAAATAGAGGCAGACCTCTTAAGATCATGACTTTAAACTATTATATCTAGATAGCTTCTCCATTTGGGATTTTCCTTAAAACACATTTTGAGCTAAGAAAACATTATAAATGAACTGCATAAACTTTAGAAATAACCAATCTGGACCTTGGATTTCAACTTCATCTTCTTGCTCTTATTGATTCAGAACACACTCCAGAAGAGGCAAAGCCTGCTCCACTAAAATGCTCATATCTTGTTGAATACTTCTCTTTTTGAAAAACCACTTTTTATACCTGATTTATAGGAACATTTACTCAAAAAATTCCTTCTATGATTTATCCCAAGAAGTATTTATATTTTTTTTTACGCTTAAGAATCCAGGAAGCTCAAAATGAGCTTTTCAATAGATGCATTTTGTAAAAACTTATGTAACTTTCTCAAATGACCTCATAATGACCTGAAATTCAGCATGAATCATAATGACACCTTCCTTCATCATATCCCATAATTTTTTTAAAGGGATAGGTCTGAAATTTTCTAACCCATCTCTTTTTCATACAAGAACATTGTTAGTTCTCAAGACCAACTTCTGTGTAATTTATAAATTTGACTCCTGGGGATGAGTTGAGCCTCACGTTTTATCACACATGATGTAAACACTCTCTCAAGGATTTTACCATACTTTCTTTGACCTATACGATCCTGTCATGCCTCATTAGGCACCTGAAATCAATCTGAAAGGGAAATACCAATCAACCTTTAAGTCTCAACTTTCTTAAAACCACATGAAATCATCTTGAACCTATGAGAAACATATGATATGCCTGCTTTTGAGATCTCCCTTTTCCATCAATTCCTTTAACATCAATGAAAAAAATCACCATTGAAAAAGGGTGCAAAATATTCTCCATTGACCACTTTCATAGGTGGTGTCAGCGCCTCTCTTGGCTTTAGAAAGGTGGAGTCTGTAACCTCCACTTCAACTCCTCCTTACTTCTTAGGGCATAGCTGTATGAAGAACTGATGGATGAAGTGCTTGATGGTGACATTGATCTGTGGCTATAGATCTAGGAAGTCTTGCTCCAAGACTTCGACATACATTGACCTCGTATTATACTTGTAGGTCACGTGAAGAGTGTGAACATCAGAATCCACTTTTTTGACATTAATGGTCAACATATGTGCATCCTTCAATTGATTAATGGAACACTTCACATATTTTGAAGTGGATGCAAATGGAAGTTTTCACCATGGCCCCATTTCTCCATTGGCCATTTTAAATCTTGCCAAGTTGAAGTGTTGCATAACTACAAAATTCACTTCGTCCCCTACAACTATTGGCAACTCATTCGAGATACGCCACTTGTTCTTGAATGCCTCACTTATTCTCTCATACCATTTGTTCATCTGGGCCTTGTATGCATTTGTGATGGATCCATTACAAGTGAATTGCAAGAATTAGATTGTAGGAGATGAGTGCACCAGTGGGTAAACCCACATGTTCTTAGCTGGTCCATTGGGGACACCAATTTCCCAAAATATGGATAACAGTAAGATGGACCCCCACGTGATAATTTCTATAGCTTCATTTTGCACATGTGCTTTCTCAATGATACTCTTCATAATGAATTGCATGAAGTTATAGTGCCCTCATTTTGATACTCTGTATGTAATGTGTAAGAATATTTTGTTTATATATGTCCACCATTCTAATGCACCCAATTTGTAGTTGATAAGTCAGGTTGAGACCCTTAATACCAGGTCATATAGATTTGAGATAACATGAGCCCTTCCCCCCTTCTCATAATTCAACGGCTTTGCCAATTCTTCAATTTTTGCATTGGCACATAGGTCGAATGCCATATCCTCACCAGTGTTCCATAGGCTTGTCACTCTCCAAATTAACTGGCTCATAATCCTCATTATTCTCCCTCAAAAGTAGAAAACATCCTTATGCACCTGTGACATTAACCCCCTGAAGAGTAGGGAAGGTCTAGCAAAGAAGGGAAGCTCCCATAGCTGTAAAACTTTAGCTTGATGCAACTCATGTTGCACTGATTTGTCAACCTTATGGTTTCTAAGCTCATCTAACCCTGGAACTTCTTTGACTAGATCCACCTGCATCAATTTTTCACGTTCTTCTATTTTGTGGTTGAACTCGCTAATTTTGCACCTATATAGCTTCTAATTCCACTTTTCTACTTTAATTACACCTCAGGGTACTACATTTCAGAGTATATCTCAATGGTTTCTCCTTCTCCACCACTGGTCTCTTGGTTTGTGCCTTCTTTGGTGTCATTTTTGTTCCTTCTCTACATGCCCTAGGTGTTTAACTTCTCCTTATCTACCCAAGCTCTCTGACATCGATAGCTCCACTCCTACGTAACCCTAGGTTGCCTCACTATCTACTCCACTTATTACTCCATAAGGTCTTGCCACATTTTACAAATTTTTACTAGTTTACAAAGTAATTTACTTATTTATCACACCCTCATCACACCCAATAGCTCAAGAGAAAAAAAAAATTAAAGGTAAGGTAGTTGAAATGACTACCCTCACCCCCTATTTATACTTTTTCAATGACCTCACCATCCTTTCAATCCACGCATATTAATGTTACTTTTTAATAAAGTAATTTTTCCCACTTAAGTAAACTTTCACAACCCCACCTCGCATGTTACAGTCATAACCTTTTAACGTGCTATCATTACTTCACTACCAAAAACCTCCTCTACATGCCTTACTGCATAGAAGTAATTAACCTATGCAATATCCACTAAGTAATTTCTCATGCCACCACCTACCTTACGTTACACTAAGCAATTTTTTTTCTTTTCCTACATGGTTTGTAAGCCAAAGAGGATTGGGGGTTTATGTATTAAAAATATCAGAAATATGAATGTCGCTCTAATTGCAAAGCTAGGTTGGAGGCTAATCAAAGAGTAGAAACCACGGATTGAGTTGATCAAAGTAAAATACCTTTCCAATCAGAACATGTATTCCTTTCTCTTTGACCAGCTTCTTCCAAATGGATCAATTTTTTGGAATAATCTTCTCCACATCAGGCATATCCTCTCCTAGAGATGTAGATGGAAACTTGGAAATGGGCAAAACATTGATTTCTAGCATGACATTTAGTTTGACATAAGTTAGGATACCAATTTTAGCTACATCAAAGAAAACCTAATTAAAAAATATGGAAAGAAGGTCAAAGACTATATTGAGGTGTCTTGCAACAGAAGGAAATGGAAGCAACTCAAAGTTGATGAGGAAAATATGCAGCTTGATGTTTCCTCTATGTAGACTCATCTCTCCCTAATACATATCAGTCAACATGATAATAAGGATGAGATTATTTGGAAAGATTCCTTTGATGGAGAATATTCTGTTAAATCTGGTTACAATTCTTTTTTTTGCTTCTATTGATAGTGAAATTGAATGGCACAAGCTATGGATGCCCGAGCTAACCCCTAAAGTAAATTTCTTCTGGTGGCTTATCATCAAGGGTAATATTATTACTAATGAAACTCTCATTAGGAAAGGTTTTATCATGCCTAATAGATGCTACATGTGCCAGGAAGAAGCTGACGACATTAAACACCTTTTTCTGGATTGTAAGTATACTTTAAAAATTTGGCATCTTATTCTTGAAATTTTCAATCAGAACTAGGTTTTCCCCCATACTTGTCTACAGGCATGGGAACAATGGAACTCCCCTTATAAGCACTATATGGTTAGGAGGCTATGACAATTGGTTCTCCCTCACACCATGTGGAGAGTCTGGAAAGCTAGAAATGATGTTATTTTCAGAAATACCAGAAAGATATGTACAAAATTCTTTAATGAAATTATCATTACAGTGAAAGAAAAAATTGAAAGATTTAAGCCTCCCAAAAATAAACTTTATCCCAAGGAAGAGGAGCACATTCTTGTTGCTTAGAACATTGGCATTGATAGCATTAAGCATAAGGAAAACAGTAGCATTGATAGATCTTCTGTATACGATGGATCCAGCCTCCCACTGCATAGACACAAACTGAACTTTGATGGAGCTTCAAAAGGTAATCCTTGGGATTCGGGAGGTGGTGGGGTGATTAGAGATCACAAAGGCTACTTTGTTGGCCACTTTTTCTGGCAAGATGGGTAAGTAAACAAATCACTACTCGGAAGCTTTAGTAGTGCTCTGGGGAATACAGGTTGGCTAGAGATTATAATATTTCCAATATTATAATTGAGGGGGGATTCGTTGAACATTATTAATTTGTTAAATCTAAAGCAACCTCCAAGCTGGTCCATCAAGGAATTCATTAATGAAGCTATTGAAATATGCAATTGTTTTGATAATTATAAGATTATCCACACCTATCGTGAAGGCAATAGATTGGATGATAGTTTAGCAAATATTGGGGGTCAACAATACAATGCAAACTCGGTTAAGTGGTGGACCCCCTTCCTACCAAAGTACTTGATGACATCACTAAAGATATACATGATTTTGAATGCAATCATTAATAGATACAGAGCAGATACTAAGGAGGTGTTTGTTAATTGCAAAGTTAAGTTTAATGATGTTTTTAAAAAATTCATGCTTCAGAGGTCTCCAAAAGTAGAGGCAGTGTTGAGTCATATGGGATTCAAATTTTTTACCTGCTCTATGCAGAGCAGAAACAATACAAGAAAAATGGGGGGCCTCCTTGTAAAACCAAACCCATTCATGATCCATCCTGGAAAAATGACACAATTCTTTGGAATTATCTACAAATGGGGGGTATTTTAAATTTCATTGAAAAAATGAAGGGTTTTGACTAGGGACATCTTAGTGAAATTTGCTAATGGTTGGAGAAATCATGTGCAGTTGAGTATGGGGAAGTCAGGTTCAAGATCTTTGAGGGAAATCATTACCCAGGTCACAGGGCTAAACTTGGATGGAGCCAAGTTCTTCAACAAACGAGTCGACAGAGAGGTGGAGGAAAAAAAAAATTCTCGATGAAGGGGAGAACCTTGAGTTTGTTGTGACTGGAATAAAGGTGGCCTCTATCCATAAGCCCTTTATTGAGATAGCGCGTATGATGGTTAGGTAACGTCACTTTGGAGGGAAAATATGTCACCATTCCCGTGAAACATTTAATATTCCTCAATCATTTTTCAATAGGAATCATTACCATTAATTTCCCACATTATTTACTTAATTCCTTGGAGAAGTTTGTTCTTGAAGTTCAGAATCATAGCAGGGCTGTTCCCCTACACCAAGGTCTGATCCTGCTCATTCCACCCACCATTGCTTCTCCTATCTCTCACCCTCTACCTACTCCCCCCTATTATTATCCCTCTCCTAGTTGACAAAGATCTGGACACTGCTACCTCTGGCAGGAAGAGGAAAGACAAGAAGGCGAAGGTTTCTCTTACCTTCTTCACAGAGAATTTTGCGTAGTCATATGGAATTTAGAACTTACAGAGAACTTATTACACATAAGTAAACCTATTGATAATTCTAGAGAAATGGACCTTCTTACCAGGGTTAGAAAGCTTGAAGAGGAGATCAAAGACCTCAAAAATGCTATGAGGAATATGGAAAAAACATAAGGTAAGAGGAAGCTGCAAAATTATGAGGACAATGATACTACTGCTGAGATTTTCAAGAAGCTCCTTTCACTTGATGCCCAGGATGGGAAATGCCAAGGGGCGTTAGGATTACATCCTCTCTACTCTGAAAGGTGTCTATAATTTTATGGAACAACACGTGAGAAGTGTGTGCAGCCTTAGTGGCAATTCCTGATAACATCTGGGATTCTAATGAGACCCCGTGACCTTGACACTTACTCAGGTAGACATGAACGATCCTTCTCATGCCACGGCCATTGTGCTCTTCACCTCTCTCCAGAAAATTAAGGTCAAGATTGACAGGGCAGTCAAATGATGCAGTGCCCAGTTCCTTGCTTTGTTACTATGAAGTTGTTGTTTTTCAGTAGTTTTGGTGTTGTTTTCTTGCTAGAGATGCCCTGTTTTTGGATCCCTCTTTGTTGTTTTTTGGCCCTTTTTGTTCTTCTTCGGACCACTTTCCTGGATTGATCTCTTTGTACTCTCTTTACTGATATATCTGGCTTTTGAGCCTCCATGTTTAAGGCATTTATCCTTTCTTAAATGGGTTTTCTCCTTCTGGTATTTGGCTTTTTTATCCTTTTTATACACAGGGTATAGTCCCTTCAAAACTATTTATCCATAATAAAAAATATCATCTCAACCTTCCTCAGAACACCTTTTCATATAGTACAAATCATTTTTCTACTTTCGCTCCAATGTCTCAAAATAAGTTTTTAACTAATCCAACCTCCCTTAGAAACACACCAATCATCTCCAACATTATACTTCAATCAATCCCATACTAAATGCATGTGGGGCAATGATGAGGCCATAAATTACCATTATTTTGTCCTTCCAAGTTACCTATGAAAGTGGATTTAAATGTAATCTATGAACTTATAGTTTTCTTAAGATAGAATATAGGATATATAACTTGTTCATTCTTTATAAATATTTTTTTATCTATTTTGTTGCCTAATCCTATTGATTATTTGGGAAAAGATGCAAAGTCTTTTGTATGCAGGTCATAAAGGAAAGATAATGCTAGTATTGGGGAAAGTGGAATTGATAATGAACAGTAGATTTAAAATCATATCGGATTTCATATTTATATTCCTCTCAAAAAATTATGCAAGTTAGGAAAGAGAATCATCTCAATCCAAGGTCGCAAGCAAAAGTTAGATTTGTTTTAAGTTAGCTGCAGAAATCACAGAGTTAGTTCCAGAACTCACGGAGTTAGTTCCAGAACTCACAAATTTAGTTCTAGAAATTTTATTAATTGAATGACACTTAGTTATGGAACTTTCTATTCGTGGACAAATCAGATTTAGTTCTGGAACTTGCATAAAAGGAATGAAAACTTTAGTTCCAGAACTTACATCAACGGAATGAAAGTTTTTGAGGGATTGTGAAAAATCATAGATTTCAATAGGAAATATGAGAGATATTTTTTGTTCATATTAATTTTTTTAATAAAAACCTCATTTATATTTGCTACAAGTTTTACCAATGAAGAGAGATCTAACTTTTAGTGATCTGCAGTCTGAGGAAAAGTGTATCAGGCGAGCACTAAACGTTTGATAAATAGAAATAGAAAATTCAAATAGAAAATATGAGAGAGGTTTTTTTTTCATAACAATTTTTTTAACGAAAACCTCATTCATATTTGTTATAGGTTTTACCAATGAAGAGAGATCTAACTTTTAGTAAGCTGCAGTCCGAGGAAAAGTGTATTAGACGAGCACTAAAAGTTCCATAAACAAAAATAGAAAATTCAAATGGAAAATATGAGAGAGGTTTTTGTTTATAGAAATGTGTTTAACAAAAAATTCATTCAAATTTTATACAAGTTTTACCAATCAATATAAATCTAAATTTTAGCGAATTGCATTCCGAGGAAAAAACGTATTTGACAAGCGTCAAAGTTCCACAATAAAAAAAACAAATTCAAATGGAAAATCCGAGAAAGGTATTTGGTCAAAATCATATTTTGAGGAAAATACTCCTTCCAATAATGTAGAGGAATAAAATAATTATGATTCTTGTTACCGAAAAGCAAGGAGAGGATTTGGGAGAAAATCTTCCTGAAATAAGTGAGATAAGATTTGACTTCAATAATATATCTCTCTCCATATTTTGTGGAGATGGAGATCTTAGTTGTTATGATTGGAATAAATATAAGATCTGATTGTATTTCATAAAATAAGGAGTTGGTTAGATGCATGAATTATAAATGCAACCTTCCACACTTAGATATGTAAATATTTTCTCCCAAGAAATAAAGATATGTTATTTCTTTCCAATCTTTGGAAGTAAAATTTTTCTGCAAGTTCCGAATTAAAAAGTATGAATCTTCTAAGGAATGAGCTGGCCACTCATTCCAAGGAAGATGGATCAATGTGTTAATGTTTGTTTCTTTATTTCTACAATTTTCCTTTTGTTGTAAACTTCTAATTTCATGTTATGTGATCCTTCTTCAGTACAATTTTTGTTGTGAACCTATAGGTGTCTTTTTATCTTTCAGTTATTTATAATTTAGCAATTTCAATTTATACAAGTGTGTCTTTCAATTCATGAAAGTGTGTTTCTTTCATGCAAAATTTATTTATGCAAGTGTGTCTTTCAATTCATGTAATTGTGTTTCTTTCATGCAAACTTTATTTCTGCAAGTGTGCCTTTCAATTTCCGCAAGTGTGATTTATTTTATGCAAGTTTGGTTTGTGTTTAAAGGAGTTGCTTTCCAAGATATTCTTCTCTTAATGCATACAACCTTCGGAAACCAACCCGGATTGACATTATTAATGGGGAGGATTGATGAACCTCATCACAGTCCTCTGCACATGGAATCACTTAAAATTTAATTAGCTACTGGCGCGCCAATGTGTAACACAAGACATAAATAAAATGAAAAATCATAGCGATGATGAAAGGAAACACATATAATGGAAAATACATTAAAGGAAAACCTAAGATAAATGGAAACACTTCCTTATTACAAACACCAAGAAGACTTATGTATAGTAGGGATTTAACCTACTCTTGTGAAAGAAACCAGGAAACTGTGTGCCACCCAAAGCATCTAACTGGAAATCACCTGAGTCAAGTATAAAGGTCACAACATACAGTCCCAACCAATACACTTGGAACTTTCCAAGATGGCACAAAAACTTGGATTCATATAGAAGAACCATTTTCCCAACTTCAAGATTCTTTTTCTTAATGTACCGATCATGTCAGACCTTATGTATTTCTTTCTCTATCTTTTGGATCCATCGATTTATAGTGCACCTCTCATCTAACTGCATTAGTTTGTCTATGCACTCTTCAAGTGCTTTCTCATCAGCCAATCCTCCTATGTATGTAATATTTAGGGATGGTAATATAAACTCAACTGGTAAAACAACCTCGGTGCTAAACACCAACTAAAAGGGTGTTGCTTTGTTCAGTTTCTTATAGGTTATTCTATATGACCAAAGTATAGAAGAAAATTTATCATCCCAATCCTTCCTTCCAAGGTCACAAATATTTTTCAATATATGGCTCAAAATCTTGTTGAAATATTTATCATTCCATTAGCTTATAGGTGATAGGGTGTAGTCTTATGATGTTCTACCATAAATTCTACCAATAATATTCTAACAGCCTCATTCAAGAAATGAGTACCGCTATCATTTGTTAAACTTAATGGACATCCATACCTACTTATGATATTCTCCCAAAGGAACCTTGCTATAGTAGCTACAGTCCAATCCTTTGTAGGATTTTCTTTTGTCCACCTTGTAAGATAATCTATACAAGTAATGAAGTAGCGTGACCCGGTCTTGTGCACCGGTGGGGAAATAGAGTCCATGAAGTCAATTTCCCATTTTCAAAAGGTTTCACACTTCCTATAGCCTCAACAATATTTCATCTCTATTTATAGGCTTCCCAAGGTGATGGAAATGATCACAACCCTTCACATATTCTTAGAAATCCTTGTATAACATTTACCACCACAAGCCAGTCATCTGAATCTTGCGCACGGTGGCTCACCCTGCATAGTGTCCACCAGAAATCCCTCCATGAGCTTCCTCCATAATACCCACATGTATGTTCAAGTACACACCTCTATAAAATCTCATCTCGACCAATCTTGTATAGATCTCCACCAATCAACATATAAGGTGTGGCATGAATGGCAAGTTGTTTTCTTTCTATACTCTTCATTCCATCGGGCACTACACCTGTTTGTAAAAAAGATAGAAATATCCTCCAAATTAGAGGGTGCACGTTTTAATCCGAATAATTTTGCATCCAGAATTGTGTCTTCAATGCTATGCGCATCCTCACCTGAAATAATTCTTGAAAGATGGCCAGGTCCCTAATTGTTCTTCCCTAGTTTTACTACGAGTAAAAAGTCAAACTCCTAAAATAAGAAGATCCAACGACATATTCACCCCTACAAAACAAGCTTGTTTACCAAATACTTAAGTGCCATGTGATATGTGTGAAAGATAAAGGAAGTAGCCAACAAGTACTACCTAAACTTATGTAGCACATAAACCATAGAAAATGCTTCTCACTTTGTTGTTGTGTAAGTCTGCTCAGCTAGAGTTAACTTTCTATTTGCAAAACACAGAGAGTGATCAGCAATCCCTTCTCTAGGTTATGCTAGGACTGCTCCAATTGCAATTCTTGATACATCTACATGCACATGAAAGGGCTTGTCCCAAGAGGGAAATCATAAAATGGGAGAAGTGGTAACATTCTTCTTCAAATTATCAAAACCCACCTATTACGCCTCACCCATGTGAAATTTTTGCTTATGCCTCAACAATTTTTACAAAGGTGTGGTAATCCTAGCATATCCTTTGATGAATTTCTTCAATGGCCTTAATGATCCCATATTCCAACATTTTATCAATCTCTTCTTTCACCTTCACACACAAATTATGATTCATTCTATAAGCCCTATTCCTAATTGGGTGTGCACCTTCCTTAAAATTAATATACATCTCCCCCAATGAGTGATGAACTCCTTTAAATTCATGGTATCCATGCGGGAATAGATCCTGGAAGTCACGCAGTAGCTCAATTATATTTGAAGCTTATTACTCTGTCTAGTAATCACCAATGATTAGTTCTTTCAGTTCTCCTTTATGTCAATGTTGACCTTATTTGTTTTTAAAGGCTTATGGAAAGAGTGCACCTTCTCATTTTCATTATCCAAGACTTCGCATGTAACCTCTATATGATCAACACCCAGGTTCTTTACTTCCTCATCATCTATTAGGTAAACCATTTTTCCTTTCTCTTTTTCTAGGTAGGCATGCTCAAACTATACTTAATATATTTCTTCATCTTCAAAGTGTGCCTCCAAATCAGGATCCCCTAGAAAATCTAGGATGAGGTCCTCATCTTTGGCTATATCTCCCATAGTAAGGTGTAGACACCAAAATTGGGTCATAATCATTATATTCCCTTCTAATTAATTAATCGACACACACCTCACAATTAATTTAATTACCTTTATTAAAGTTAATTCCACCTCACCTATCCACTTCACCTTTGACCCATTCCCTAACCCTAACAACCTAACCCTAAGCCTTAACCAATTAACCACTTTCCATAATTATCCTTAACTATTTAAAAAACCTAACCGAGACTTAGTCTTTACCTCCTAATTAATTCTAACTACTTCCTCAATCTAAATCTGACCATTACAAGCACAAATAAAGCATTCTTACTCACAACCATAATCAAATCTCGTGTGAAAAAGTAATAAATCAATTATTTTAGTAAAAAACTACTAACTTTCCTTAACCGATGTCATTTTTCCCTCAGCCAATTGCAGTTTTGGAACCGTCGTCGATTCCATTAAATATCCAATTCCAACTCATTCATCAGATTCTAAATTTTACTTCCTGGATCTTGTGACCTTGCGTATGTAATCTCAAGTTTTCCGGTGATCTTGAGATATAACAAAGGCCCTTACAGTGTTCATATACCACATGATTCATCAATATATTGATCTAGAGCTCCAAGGAACTCACAGGGAAGCACTATGCCCTCTTGTTGCTGTTGTATTCATTCAGTACTATCTTCTTCTGCAACCATCACCACCTCATGCTATTTATCTCCATTTCACAAGTTCATTCCTCCTTTGTCATTGGTTTTAGTAGATTAGTTATTTACTAGTTATCTATTTCATTTCATCAGTTTCAATATCCGTATCTTTCCCACAACACCTCCATCACACCATATTCCCAAATAACCTTCTTACCTTTCCCAAACACCCATCATATTACATTTGATTATTCATAAACATCTAAAAATCCTTCCTAAACCACCTCTATACTCTGTGATTACACAGAGAGAAAAAAATACCTCATTTTAATCATTCCAACTAATTTCCCCTACCAACAACTGGCATCGGTTTAATGCCAGGTACTAGCATCGGTTGCCCAACTGATACCAGTCTCTATGAATGGTAATATATCCTAGACCACCATTCCAACTAACCTACTTAAAAACTCCGACAAGTTCTCCTAGCCCTTCCTAACACCCTTTGGCATACCTACAGGCCTTAAATCACTAACCACCTTCCTTAGAATTAGTCTTGTATGCATTTATTAGACTAGATTGGATTTTCCTTTCTAGTGTAGGTTATATGCACTATACAACTACGATAACTCTCTTTATTTCATGTTCTTATCAACACTTAACTTGTTTTAAAACATGGATTGACAACCTGATAGGAAGCATCCCACTTCCTAGATCTAGCTTCCACTAGGAAATCCACCAACCGATATTTTAATCCTATTTTGTGGTCTTCTATTATATTCTAGGTCATTCCTCCTAGCCAAAGGGAAGTTCTTCACAATCAACTTGGTCAACATTCAACACACGCAACCTTCTTTGACTATCTATAGGTATTCCTCCTCACCTTTTCCTCTTATCTATCTTATCTATAATTTATGGTGAAACATTTTGGCACGCACGGTGGGACCCCATCTTGTGGGTTCTTCTAATTGTTCATATAGGGTCCATTTGGTGTTTTTTTCTTTCTTGAAAAATTCACACTAAATCTCTCCCTGAAAATCTTCTTTTCTTTCTATTTGTCTAAACGAAATATGTCCTTTGGTGCTTAAAAAGAACACTTCTTCTTTTCTTTTGTACTACATTTAGTCAAAGAGTATTCCTATTCATGTTCTTCTTTTGCTACATCATATATCACTTTCGATTTGGGTTTAAAATTTGTGCATTTAATCTTTTGAGTGTTGTATTAGATCACATAGATTTAATAGGCAATCACACTATGGAGGTCATGACCACTTGGTGATTGGATTGGATTAAGCATAGTTCACATTTGTGCACACAATACCAAGCCAAACCACTGATAAAATTTACACATTTCTTAAACATTTCCCTTCCAGGAAGAAGTTGTCAAGGATTTAGGAAACCCATTGAAAGTGGGCCCCGCCCGGTGTTCTGGCTGATTTATCATATCATATCTTAGACCTCACGTACTGGAAGGTATATCAAAGAAAATTTAGCCAAAAATAACTTGAGACAAACCATAGATTGCTTATAGGGAACCCTCGTTATCCAAAAATATCTATTTCATTCACAGTTAGTTTAAAAATGCATAAGACACTAAACGCTAAAATCTGACACCTAGGATTTACGTGTTTTGCTAGTTTGTACTTGATTGAATTGTGTTTTGAGTTATGAGGATGATTCATTACTTTTTCTTCTCTTTCACGCTGCACAATCATAACTGGTGTACATTGGTTCTTTCTAAGTGTGATAGGACATATTTCTACCATACACAACTTCTAGGTTGGCTTTACTTTGACTTAAATCACTCCAACTCAAAAATTTCTTCATTGTCTCAAAAAACTCAGTAACTAACATTAGTGCAGTGACCAGTATTGGTTCCTTCATCATATCGGCACCGTTTAATTGAACGGTATTGATTTACCTCTATTTTTTATATTTCTATCAAAAATGTCATTTATTCACATTCAACCATTTACTGTGTTCTAATTTCTTCTGATAAACAATTTATTAGTCTTTGTCACCCTTAACAGAACCTAGTTTCACCTGTTTTAGACATTTCTTCTCCAGATTTCCAAATTTATTGGTTATCCACGATAACTAGCATTAGTATCGATCTTTATGTTTTTTATTTTTATAAGAAAAAACAACCTATTTCTATCCTCTAGATTCTTCATGTCTTCTATTTTTGTGTTTCTATAGCATTTTTAGAGCTTAGAACACATATTTTTCCACCATTCACATGGTTTTGACTTGCCAAGAAGGAAACTCCCTAGTTTTTCACACCAGTCATCAGCTGCTACCTCCTAGCCCTTCACCACCCTTCATCTCATCTCCAATGGATCCTAACATCATGACTATACCTGTAGCTGATGAGGATTTTTCTAATTTCATCAATCACAATCTCTTGGCCTTACAACATTACCTTTCCCACTCTTCTACCCACAATTCATCAGGCAGGCCATTATTTGGTATTCCTACCTTCATGCACCCTGTCATATCTATAAACACTACTTCAATGTGACCTACTCCTACATCAACATCAGCCACACCTTCAACATCTATTGCACCTTTGACGTCTGTCACTCCCCCGACCTCTACCAGCACCTCGACATTTACCATATCTTCATCTATAGATCCTAGTATAGGTATTACCACATCATCAGTACCTATAACTTTGCAACCACCAATACCATTGAAAACTTATACCCCCTTTCAAAATCTTGTTCTTTCTATACCCCAAACTCTTCTTCCCATCACCACGAGGTTCTCTACACAAGTTCCTCCTACCTATACCCTACCTCAACAATTACATGTTGCCTCCACTTATTATTTAGGGTACATGCCTTCATCATCTATTCCATTTTACATATGCCCATCTAAGTTTTCTTATTCACCACCACCATAGACAGGCGTGTCTTCCTTGACCCACTCATCTTATCCACCCCCTTATACCGCAGGGGGCATCCCTAAATCTAATCCTATGATAGATCTTATAAATATGATGATAGATAAGATACAAACCCTCAAATTATAAGTTTCTAGCTCTCATAATTCCTTAACTTACGATGAAATTTTTAATGATATTATTCATCCATCTATACCCATTCGACCTTATCCCTCACATTGGGAGTTTACTAAGTTTGATTGATTTAATAACAAGGAATAATCTCAATAAAATTTGTGATTGTTCAAACACGTTTGCTATTTTATTACCCATGATGATGCCTTTCTCCTTAAGACCTTCCCCATGTCCTTGACAAAACCTACCCTAGATTGGTATAGTAATTTACCTAGGCACTCAATCTTTTCCTTCAATCAGTTTTCCTAGACCTTCCTTGATCACTTCTCCATCAATATCTCTAAGAAGGTATCCATGACTAATTTATACTCTATTCGTTAGTATAAAGATGATTCTATCATTGACTTCATCACACACTGGTGGGGTATCATTTATCAACTCAACTTTCAACTTCCACAACCCAAGCTGATATAGTTGTACACTAGGGCTTGTGCCAGGCACATTTCCCCAACTCTTTAGGTACAAAACTTTCCTAACATTTGGCGAGACATTCACCATGGCTTGGAAGTAGAGATCCATGCCTTTAAAGAGGAAAAGGTTAAGTTGCACAACAAGAATGATTCATTTAGGTTGAATGAATCAACTTCTTCTTCTAAACCACAAAAAATGCTTCCGACAATCATTCTAAGGTAAAAGGATCTACCAACACAGTGGTCTTGAAATTATTCCCCTCTCATCTATCAAACCAACTGAAACCTCCTCCTAATTTATCCCATGTTCAAAATTTCCAGTACAATTATGAACAAAAATGTTATAACCTCATAGGAGAATGTTACTCCTCTGTGTTAGGAAAGTTGTTAAAGGTGGGAGCCATCACCCTTCCACCTATCAAACCACATACTAGTTTTGACCCTTCCTAACCTGTACATACATGGTATAAGGATAATGACTACTGTAGTTATCACCGTGTTAAGGGACATAGTGATGGAAATTGTAAAACATTTAAGAACATTGTGTAGGAAATGTTACATAATGAAGATCTCATCCTAGAAAACCCTAACGCGCTGGAAAATCAAAACCTTTAGGTCTTTAGGAAACCTTTTCCAAATTGTACCCCTTCATCAAACCAGGCTAGTGAGACCTCTAGTAATAAAACCAATGTTCATGAGTTCCACACCGTGTTTGACACAATACCTTCCCCTTATTCTAAGTTTTCTCCCATCCCATCTATTAAGAAAATTATTGTGTGACTCCTCTACCCATGGAGGAGCCTATTTCATGTACTCCTCTACCCACGAAGGATCCTATTTCACCTACTCCTCTAACCATGGAGGAACCTACCCTACCCACTATTTTACCCGCTAAGAAGCCTACCTCACCTACTCTTTCATCTACAGAGGAGCTTACCCCACTTATCCCATCACCTATTAAGGAGCCCACATTAACCACACTTCTACCTAGGGAGGAGTCTATCTTATCCTCTTCTCTACCTAAGGAAGATTCTTCACCACCTACCTCGCTCCCTCCTTAACCCATAGGGGCCCCACTTTTATAACCTCTTCCTATAAGTGATGCTTCTCCCAGGGTCTTCCAAGATCCTATCAACCTTCTTGCATCACTTATACCTACAAAACCAGAAGCCAAAAACTTCTCTGTCTCACAGACCTCAGAATTATCCATAGGGATTACCAACAAGTCATCGTCATCTTCCTCTACCTCTACACCATTCTCTAATTTGGTGGATCACTTAGAGTATGCTGATTACTCCACACTTTAGGGGTGCCTTCGACTACCAGTATCCACCCAAATGTAGATGTTGTCCATAAATACATCTACTATTTATCCTAAATTATTCAAGGCAACAAAATATATCACACCTGAGTCGGTCATATCAGTATTTCATTCATTAGCCTCTTCTTCACCCCAACATTCACCTACACCCAAACCTCAATCCGCACCCAAATATTCACTTGCACCTAAACCTACCACTACATTAGGGGTCTTACTAATGCCTAGTTTATTCCATCCCCCTGTGAAGATAGATTTGACCACCTCTTCACAAATCACCACTAATTTTATTCCCTCACCTAAGAGGAAGACCCAAAATCTCAAGCCTCATACCCCAGTGTCTCCCACACCTTCTTATTCAGCTTGGCCTCTTCTATCAATCTTCAGCCTGCATCCATTGACCTTGGTTAAGAAACCTGTCTTGTAAGGAAAACTTAAAGAAAGGAACCCCACACCCTTTCTTTGAGATTCTATTCTACCCACACCTTCATCATCACCTATTCCTTTACCTTCTCTTTTACCTACACCTTCTGCATTACCCTCGACCACGATCTTGCCTATACCTCCATTATCACCTTTGTTGATTCACATGCCTAAACCTTCTACATATCCTTCTTCTTCGCGCATTACTCCAGCAAATTTATCCAAGAAGGTGCAACCTAAACCAAAAACCACACTACCTACCAAAAAGGTAGTTAAACTGAATCAACCCCTAGCTCCACATCTTTCACAAAAGTCATCCACATCTTCATCCAAATTCACTCTAACTTCCCATTGTGATACATTGGTAGGATTCTACTCTAACATCCTCACTAGGTTGTTAGAAACCTCTGCTATCACACTATTTCCCATTAAGCGTTACAACCCACTCAAACATAAACCAACAAGGTTTGATGACTCCAAACTTTGTGCATATCATTACTCCCTAGGGCATGATGTCAAATTTTATTAGGACCTTATAAAAATTCTTCTTTACCTTTGTTATTTGGATTTCCTCTTCGATGAATATGACTTGATGGAGGAGAATTCCATTCCCCCTTTGCCCGTTACCATAGGGCTTAGCCCTATATCTACTCAGCAACCTCTACCTGCATCTCCACAACCCTCTTTTCCTCCTCTAATCTATGAAATCAACATGGTTTGAGTACCCACTTGATCACATAAATACAAAGGAAAAGAAAAAATCAGTAGCCCATCCAGTACACATTCACCCATCATTCCACCTACACCTATCCCCAAGGTAACCATACATGGGCCGACTTATCCTATTTTTGATGGATTCACACATTGCACCATGATTAAAAAATTTCATAAATATCCTTTAAAGATGTCTTTATATGACTTAATTCAAACCTTTAAGTCTCATTTTCAAGTCCTCATCGAGGTCATGCAATCTATCAAGGTTCCATCAAATTATCCTACACCTGTGGCCATCATCTTTACCCAACATCATGTGGCTGCCCTAACCACTCTACCTCAAAATTCTACACCCATTTCCTCCCCTCAGTTTTTTCCCATCATTTTGTATGATTCCAATATTTTCCCTCTATAATCAGATGATCCTGATCATGCTCTCTTCATCATCCCCTACATCAATGACACTTGCATTCGACGCATTATGATTGATGGAATTTATATGATCAATATTGTTTCTTCCCGTGAATATGAACAATTGTGCATACCTGCCAATTTTATTCATAAAAAACCTAGATATTGTGTGTTCTTTCAATGATGCCTTGATTTCTACCCTTGGCACCATAATCCTTGACATTTGTGTGGGCCCTCACACCAGTCCCAAATGGTTTGATGTTTTTTAGGGGGAATTTCAATAGAGCTTGTTGTTTAGATAACTCTAGATTCGCACTATGGGGTTTGTCTCTTCAACCCTTCACTATTGTGTAAAATGTATGAAGGGTACCCCTATACCATTAAGGTGGATCCTTCCCCTTTAAAAACATTCAACATGATTTATCGACTAAATGATGTCCTTGTTCCAGTCAAGGTATCGAACACCACTACTGCCTCATCTACCACTTACGCCACTACATCTTCTATATCCAACCCATATATCCCCTCATTTTTTGTAGCTTGCACAGCTAGACCATATACCAGCACACATATTTCACCATAAACTAATACCCCATTTTCCTAGGCTAGAAGTAGCTCATCTATTCCTGTTACTCAAGTTTCGACCTTTGATCTCTTAGTAAGTGTTTTTCAAAGCCTTTCCTTAGGGGAATACCCTTTATACAACATAAACACCTTCCTTCCTCCTCAGGAGTATGAAATCCTTCACCAACACCCACATTACGACTGTCATGTAGGAGAGATTTTTTCATACGGTCCTCCCCACCTTCGCACCAACTTGACATATAGGGGACTAAACACTTATTATTATTCTCTAGAATCACCTACCAAAACCTAACTTTTCTCATCTGACTTCCAATACCTCACCAATCACCACTTCTCCAAAAAATTTCTTCATCGATGTGCCTAAAGGGATTTTACTTTGGTCTTTATGAATAGGGTTGTCACATAGTCATACCTTGCACTACCCTAAAAACACAAATATCATTGTGGACTTGGTTTTTCTTCACAAACTTCCCCAAAGAAGGCTTGTGTTACCCTTATTGAGGAAGAAAATTCTTCCCCACCTTCCTCGCCTATTATGCCTCCTCCACCCATGGAGTCTATGGATCTAGAATCCATCCCTCCTTAAAAAAAAATTTGTGAACACCATTTCCTTAGGACCTTTGACCTATCAATGTGATGGTGAGGTGCACTCTTCCCTTCCTCTTCTTTATCCTAACATGTTATATGATGATAAACCTTCTATTAATGTCATTCAATATTAGGATGATGATTCTATTCTCACCTTTTTAGGTGCAGGAGATTCTTACATTCACTAGTCATTAGGTTCTGAGACACAAACCATGATAAATGAATCAACCATAGAGATCAAAATTCACACTTAGGACAACCCTTGAATTCTAAAGATATGCCAATCTTTAGATTCTTCTAAACAAGAAACCTTCACCTCTTTCCTTCGAGATCATAACAACACTTTTTCTTGGTCTTATGCCGATATTCCTAGTATTGACCTTAATATCATGGTCCACAACATTATGACTATCCCCAATGTAAAACCTGTGAAACAAAAGCTGTGAAAAATGCATCCACGCATTTCCCTTCTTATAAAAGAAGAAATCCAGTGTCTCCTTTCTATTTCCTTTATTCTACCCATAGACTATCCACAATGGATTTCTAACATTGTTCATGTTAAAAAAGAAACATGAGGACTCTGCATTTGCATGAAATTCCACGACCTCAACCTTGCCTACCCCAAAGATGAATTTACTTTTCCTAGTATCAACCAACTCGTTGATCTTATAGTCAACCATGAGATGTTATCTCTTATGGACGAATTCTCAGGTTATAATAAAATATTACTCACTCTAAAATATCAATACAAAACTACCTTCATCACCCCTTGGGGGACCTTATATTATCATGTCATGCCCTTTGGCTTATAAAATACTGGTGCCACTTATTAGTGCATTATGACCTATATTTTACATGATATCATGCATATCATATTGGAGGATTACGTCGACGACCTCCTCAGTAAGTCCAAAATTTGTGCCAAACACCTCTCAATTCTTAAGGTCATCCTTAATCGTCTCATCCAATATTGTGTTCACCTTCAACCAAATAATTTTGTCTTTTCCATTCTCTCTGGAAAACTCCCTAGTTTCATCATCTCTTTTTGGGGCATCAAAATTGATCCTGCCAAAATCAAGGCTATTATCGATATGCCTCCACCTACTAACCTTCAAAAACTTCATAGTTTGCAAGGAAAATTACAATGCATTTGACACTTTATTTCCCAACTTTCTGATTGATGTCACCCTTTTCACTATCTTCTTAAAAAGGATGTCTCCTTCAATTGGAATGATGACTGCCACAAAGCCTTTGAGGCATTGAAGAAATACCTTCTTTAGCCACCTGTGCTCATCCCACCTAAATATGAAAAACCTTTTTACCTCTACATTTCCTCCATTGACCATCCCTTGAGTACCATGCTCACTCATCGCGAAGAGAAACATAGGGAGAAAGTATTTTATTACATAAGCATTACTATTTTAGACTATGAGACTAGGTATACTCACACTGAAAAGCTCTGCTTAGCCTTGGTATTCATGGCTACTAAACTCCACCACTACCTACTTAACCAAAAAAACTTCATCATCATCAACACTGAACCTCTGCATTACATTTATGCTAAACCTTACCAACATCAACGCAACTAGGGTTGGCTCATGCTCCTTACAGACCTAGAATTGGAATTCATTCTTCAAAATTCTGTTAAAGGACAAACCATTACAGATCAGCTTTTCAATGCTCCTCTTCTTGAACATCAATCTTATAACTTTGATTTACCTGATGAATCTATCACTACCCTCTCTATTGATAACATCATTTATTAGATGACTTTATTATTCAATGGTTCTAAATTTCAACACAGGGGTGGCACAAGGGTCATCCTCATTCCTCTTAATGGAAAACCTATGTTATTATCCTTCAAACTCAATTTTGACTACACTAATAACATCATAGAATATGGAGCACTTGTTTTGGGTCTTCAAAATTTCATAGCCCTAGATGTTAAAACCATTAATATTTTTGGTGATTCTCAATTGGGTGTGAACCAATTCAATGGTTTGTACTAGTAACGTAACAAATTATTTCAAAAGTATAAACATCATGTCGACATAATTTTGAACACATTTGAAACCTACCTCATTCAAACCACTCTGGGATCCACTAAAAAAATCATGGATACCATGGCTTGCCTCACTTCACAAATACATGCCTCACCTTCAAACTCAAATTTTTTTGTCACAATATAATAGTTACAGTCACCCTCTTATCTTATTCAAGGCATAACTTTTGTGGGAAGGATAAAATCTAACCCATGCGATATTTGGTATAAACAGTTTTTTGACTACCTCTCCCTCTCAATTCTACCTCCAGATCTTACTTGCAATGGACGAAGATCCTTCCTCAAAAGTGTCACTCGCTACTTCATCATGGGGGTCTTCTCTACTGTGTGTAATGAAAAGTTTGAAAAACTATGAAAATTGGGTAATAATCTCTAAAGAAACCCCAAAATATTTGAAACAAACAACTCAATTGACCATAAGATTAGATATAATCAAGAGCTACCTATTTGCATGCATTTATAAATCTTGAAACAAACAATCAACCTCTAAACATGACTATATTAGTTCTCTACTCCATGAAAGCTATCTATGAAGTGAATCTGCTAAAGCTTATAACAATAAATTTTATGCGTTTATTGATGTTTCAAAAACTTAAGAATGGAATATCACCATTAATGGCACCTCCCAGTTACGTAAATCTTTGAAAGGATTAGCAAATAACAAGTAAATAACTCAAATAAACTATGAAATGACTCTAAAAGACTTAAGCATGACCTAAATATGAAATGAGAGATGTGGAGAGTTCTTAGGAATATGTGGGAGGGTTTTCCATCTATTAATAGTTTTTATATGTGATAAAATGAATGTTTTGGATGTATGTGGGACTAAAAAGGAGTCAAAAATTTGATTTTTAGAAAAACATATTTGGAAGTGTGAACAGGATTTTAGAAAGCTAAGTGGATATTTGGAAAGGTAAGATATTTTTTTAGAAAGTAAAATCCTCTTTAGAAAGTAAATAAGAGGGTTAATTAACCTAAAAAAGGTTAATTATAGGGAAACAAGCTTATAGAAGCTTGTTAGAGAGGGATTAACATGGTTTATGAGGTTTTGAAGGGGCTAGAAAGGGTATTTTACTAGCTGTAGTGTAGTAAAAGAACACGAGAATATGATAGTTAATATGAACCTAGTAATAATATCATGTAGACCATATTATATGTGTCTATTTTTTCCCCTCTTTTAGGTGACATGTGTGACACGTCACTTCAAAGAAAGTAGACAAGCATAAACAAGTAGAAAATTTTGAAGGGGTAGAAGAAAAATTATTAGGATGAAGGATGCCCCCTCGAGTGTCGATAGGGTGATGGAAGAACATGATCAATGATCGAAAAAGTGGACAAAAGAAAGAACATTATGAATAAAGGGGAGATAGAAGATAAAATAACAAGAAAAGGGGATTTTGATCTATCCACAAGGCATTTATATATAAACAATTCTATTCATCATATTGTCTAGTAATCTTCATCATAAGTCCTTACTAAAATATGAACATGCAACAACAATACGTAAAATGACATAAAAAAATCCACGATAAAAATAACCATCCATTGCTAAAAATGGCCAACTATATGAAAACATACATGAATGAAATGCAATATAAGAAGCAAACAAACTCATCTAATAAGTGAAATAATTACAATCATAGACACTCAAACCAATAACATTTAAGGTATTTGCACAAATATTTTTTTATTGAGCTGCTATCCAAAATTTTTTAATAAATTAAAAGGGTTTAAAATGAATGCCCCAAGTAATTTTTAAATGACAAGGGAAAGGATGGAGGACACTTAGGTCTGATGTAAAAGTAGTTTGCACAACGTAAACAATACCAAGAAAATTCTGCCCCAGAGTATCAACGAAGTAATCAATCATAGCTTTTGTAAATGGTTTGGATATTTAGAGGATCCGTGAGTCATTGTATCAATAAGCATGGAAATTCCAACAAGATATGAGATTAATGCCAAGCGAGAGACACAGATTTCAACTACAAGTGACCTTATTACCAATTTTAGTCCATTTTCAAAGGTTGTACCATAATTTTTTGGATTTTTTAATAATTTTATAAATGTTAAATTGATTGATCGTTCAAAAGAATATAAGAAATGGAAGATATCCTAGAAGCATTCATGAAAATTCTCTAGAGTGAGGAGAACATGGGCATCGAGTAGCTAGTAACATGCCCTGGTGAGAAGACAAACTGGGCCAACAAATAATTATTCAAAAATAATCTTAGCGATAGATAAAAAATAGAAGATAAAAAACACCTAAAAATATTTTAAAAGATGCCCTAGGGTGAAGAGATAAGTGTTAGATGGTAAATAGTACCCCAACATAGTGGAAAATTAACAAAAAAAAACAATTATTTGACAAAAATAATCATTTTTAGTGAAGAGAAGAAGTGTTAGAGTGATCACAGATGGAGAATAGCATATCGCTAGGGGCATTGCATGACATCCTAATATACCCACCCGACGGGGGGTAAATCAATCATGTCCCAGCTAATTTTTAGCAAAGATCTTGTAATTTTTTATCACAAGCGCAAGTGTGAGAGCATTGGAGTTAGATGGAAAGACTTCTAAGAAGAAGGAGACAAGTAGATAACATCCAGGAGTATCTTCGGGAAGCAACGGATGAACACTATGTGAATGCCCTATCATTGTTTTGTCCTTTTAGCATTTAATGACATGTTTTAGCATGTTTTAGGCTATGTTAGGGTGAACTTTGGCATATGTGTGTGCGTGCATGCATAAAAAATAGGGGTACACATAGGCATACATGTCGAAATATAGGTACCCATACGTGTATCCGTCAAAGGGGACGCGCATGCATCGGGAGGGGTAAAATGGAGATGTGTATGTGCATGTGTGTGAGCTGGACAGGCATATGCATTAGACTGGGCGATGCATGCATCCTACGTAGGTAGAGGGAATAAGGTGTATGTAAGGGGGGCGTATGTTCACTGATATAGGCATGTAGGCGTCAAAATGAAAGTGCACACTTATTGGGAAGCATGTACTATGTTGAAACAAGTGTGCATGTGTCGAAGTAGGCACGCATGTAAGTGCCAGGGAAAAGTACATAACTTAAACTTTGTAAACAATTAGCCAAGTATAGATGAAAATAGACTAGATTATTGTAGAATAAATTGAAAATTATTATGTTCGATGAATGAAAGACAGAATTTACTAGAAAATTATATAGAAGTTGATAGAAATTTTACCCTAACGCATGTATCATTTGATTGTGTGTAGCGAGTACTACTCATCCTCCATACTAGAGAGAGATATGGTTTCTTAGCTACGATAAAGGTGTAGTCTAATGAAGATGATTAGAGGATATTGGATATCCTTCTATATGTTATGAGGCTAGCGTACGTGGCCGATATGCCACAAATCACTCTAGACTATGGCCTCCTGATATGTGTAGTTGAGCCAAGTGGTGGCATAACAAGATTCAGTGCTTCTGACTCCCCACTAGCGAGATTACCATTACCTTTGAGGATGTATGGCATATTATGTGGGTCCCCATCCAGGGTGATTTGGTTTAGTACACGAGTCATCAACCTGATATTGATAATTACATTCTATATTTATTTGGTATTCCATTTATACCATGCCACGTGGGATGATAGTTAGATTATCGTGGTGTATAGAGGATCCTGAGCTTGATCAGGTTGTAGTGCATCTGATGGGTTTTTTCAGGGGAGTTTTACTTGTTGAAAAAACCATGAGCTTCATTTCCAATCAGTCTCATTGCAGTGATACATAGTTTAATTGACGGCGAGACATATTTTTGGGGCTCAGTGCATATTGGTACATTTATACTGAGGACTTGCACCTGATCACATACTACCGTCAAAAGAAGGTAGGACCTTGCCAAGTTCCTTTAGATTTGGGCATGGGACCACATTATCTATTGGTCATCCCACAGGTGTACTTAGAGGTCTGAGCTCCAGAGGAGCCTTCTGCTATGGGTTGGGTTTCAATTGGTGATGATGTGAAGCCACATATCGGAGACACCTACCATTACCACCAAGAGTTAGATGACTTACATCAGGTCTTGATAGTATGGAGGCCATATAGACATTTCCAATGGCCTTAGGATGGCTTAGAGCTAATTACAATGACCATGTGGACCATTTTATGCTGGGCAGCTACATAGCTATATGCGAGAGTTCTACAAATTTTATCAATGCTAGAGATAGTTTGGCATTACACAGGATGTACTGGGGCCAGATTTGTGGTATTCTCATGCAGGGCCCGAGATGTATTTTGACATGGGGCCATAGATCACTAGAGACATATCCTTGGCCAGTTATGTATAGGCGGTGCTAGTTATGTAGGTACCTTTGAGATAGATTAGAGATCTAATTTTTACACTAGAGTATGCTCCATAGTACCACACAATTTTACTTTGTTGATTGACGATTCCAAGATCCACTTATAATCCAGGGGTGAGATAACCTCTAGTGGGGCCTCCTAGAAGTGGCGATGAGGGTAAAGGTGATGGTAGAGGTGATAGGGATGATTATGATGATGATGATCCTTTCAACAGCTAGCATCATGATGGGGGTGGGGGATAGGGTCCTCAACTATAGCAGTCACACAAACAGGGGCCTAGGCCTAGGCAGAGACAAGTTCCCTAGGCTCCAGATATATAGTTTCCTCTAGTAGGCATTCCAATGGGGATATATGCTCCATTACAATAGTTTTTTCTGCAGCATGGTCCACTACCTCATGCTCTAAGTTAGTGGTAGAGATGATGGATATTTAGTCTGCACTTCAACAGACATCTATAGGAAGTGGTAGCCATTCAGTTTTAGGTAGTGGCTGAGAGAGATCAAGACAGGGCATAGTTATAGGTCATGACAGTAGAGATAAACTAGGCGAGATCCTATGTGGCTTAGGTTGGGGATGGAGGAGCATAGAAGCAGTAGATTAGGAAGCTACCAGTGTAGGGTGCTTAGATATTGAGCCTCCTACATCAAGTGCATAGACACATGCACATAGTGTTATTGTACAGTGGGACCAAGCTCAGGCACAAGTGCAGGGTTTTATTATTCAGAGAGATCAGGCACGGGCTTAGGTCTAGACCATTACAGCAGAATAGATATCGGCAGGTCGCCACTACGAGACATGACAATATGCTGATATGGGTTAGATTGACATGGGAACGAGATGTAACTGTACGTATAGCAACCTACTATTTTTGGGGATACATAGATGATTCAAGACATTATAAGAGCCAGTGGTGAGGCCTTGTATTACAAGGCTCACCTATTACCGTAGTAGTTATAGCAGGACAGCGGGTTGCACCCTTTGATCAACTAGTTGTGAGCAAGAAAAACTTTCAGATTCATGAAGGCTCAGGGCGGGTCGGTTAGATCAGTACAGCAGCCAGCGGGACAACAGGGTGGTACACCTAGGAGCTGGCCCATCACAACTAGTTGTATGTTTCCTCCTCCAGGTCATAGACCAGGTAGCCCTAGAGAGGGCGAGATTCATGTGTTAATCTCTCTCTTTTTGTACTAGACCTATGTATGTATACATGCCTCTTATGAAGGATGATTTTGATCGATGTATGTATTAACGTATCGTGTTTTGATTATGCCTCTTGATGATGGCACGAGTTTTGATTCATGCCCTTTAGATGGAAAATTTTGTATTGATGATGTATATCTTATTTTGAGATAGACATTTATACATGTATATATGGACATTCAATAGTTTATATTTGTGATGTTTTTTATATGCACTATGATGATGATTCGTGTTTATAGATGTATGAGTGTATCATGGTGATGTATGATTCTCATTTCTTATGTATATTTCATGCTAGATAGAGATGTTTGTACCACATGTTTTTATATTGATGATATAACTTCATATAATATCGTATGTCTTGTTTACGAGATACTCTGGTAGATGCTAGACATTTGGGATAATATTAGATGATATTGGTGCGGGGGGATAGATTTATGATCATGTACAACCCCTCTTGCGCCCATTGATGATACGATATGTGATGATTAGCTTAATATATATGCATGATGTAAAACTTATAATTTTTGTATATATGATGTATTAGATGATGTTATATGTGACAAATGATAGATGATAGATGTGATAACAAACAGATGTGCAGTAAACAAACACACAAGTAAAAGTTAACAAAACTAAACAAATATATACATACAGAACAACACAACGATATGCAACTACAAATGAACTTATGTAAACTTTAACAACATATCAAATCGGTATCTAATCTTCAGTAAGTAAAATGAATCCTAATAGATGTATACAACAGATGATGAATACATACAAATATCTTACAAAAAAATGAACTCAATACAACACATAATTAAATCAAATGAGATTCAATCTAAGGTAAGCAAATGAACCATTCTTTAAATCATACAGCGCAAAAAGATATTTACAACCAAAACTATACAAACCGACAACTAAAAGCAATTAAATCGCTACCTTGTTTTTGCGGGACAACATTGATATATTTTCTAATGTTTTTCAATTATCTTGAAAGATATGTTTTCAAGGCTACTATTCACATAGTTTTCAAGGTTTCCCTAAGAAAATGTTACGAAGTTGGTGTAAACTTCGTTCCTAAGGGGAATTTTCTGAATGTTTAGATTTTTGTGCATCTATTTTCTGAATGTTTTTGTATTTTCTAAGGTCATGTTCCGAAAGGAATGTACAGGGACAAAGAAGTGTGGGTGCCTCTAGTGTGATGTGGGAATATACGAAGGGCAGAATGTCATGCGCATATGTACGAGTAAGTGGAATATGAAGGTGCCCCCAACTTTAGATGGGAATACACAAAGGCACATCCTTCATGCAGATGTGAGAACAAATAAGCCAGATCACATCATGACGGAGATAGGCTCGAAAGGGACCAAACAAAGGAAACTAATCCTAAATATTGGTGAGAGTTACCCATCTAGATATAAGAGTAGCATGTGCGCAACGAATCCTCTTTGAGTGCCGGAAACTGATTTTCACCTAAAGACCTACCCACTGCGCCACAATTGCATGGTTTTCACATGTGGACGGCCTGTTTTTTCTTTACTATTTTCTTGATTTTCTGATGTTTTGCTTGTTTTTTCTTTGTTTTCCTACTTTTTAGGTATTTTTTGATATCTACGCCGCGCTTAAGCATAGAACCGCTTGAGATGCATAGCGTTCATAGGATCTGGAAGCTTTTCACCATATGAGTATGCTAGTTTATAAGCTCCAGATCCATATTTAACAACCACCACATAAGGCCCTAACCAGTTAGCCTCAAATTTACCTTTCTTTTCTTTGTCCTTGATAGTGTTCTTCTAATTTATTTTCATAACTAGAACACCTACATCAAATTCACAATGGATAATCTGTTTGTTATATCCTCTTGATACTTTGTTCTAATAGACCTTCAGATGAATAAGCACTCTCATACACTTTTCATCCAACAGCTCTAGTTCTGCTAGCTGAGCAACTCTATAGACGTTATCCTTATCAAGATAGTCTCGGAGAGATATTCTCAGGGAGGGAAGCTGGTATGATGGCTTCAGTTCCATACACTAGTGAATATGGGGTCGCACCAGTAGGAGTGTGGATGGAGGTTCGATAGGCCCAAAGGGTGGGATGTATCTGCAAGTGTCAATTATGGCCAGTCTTACGTACCATTTTCTCCATGATCTGTATAAGAGTTTTATTGGTAGCCTCGACTTGCCCATTACCTTGGGGGTAATAGGGGGTATACCACTTGAGTTGAATATGGAAGCGTTGGCACAATCTCTTGACTATTTTATTTTTGAACGACTTGCCATTATCTATGACAATGGTGGAGGGGATACCGTAATGGCAAATGAGGTGATTCATGATGAATTTGGAGATTTGCGCACCAATGACATAAGTGAGAGGTATAGCTGTAGACACCAAATTTGGTTCACACTCCCCCTTTACCCCACATGTATATTAATTTAATTACCTACAATTAAATAAATGCCCATTCTCACAATATTCATTATTTAATTACCTTAATGGAACTAATTTCCACCTCACCTAGACACCTCACCCCACCACATCACCTAGACACTTCATCATAGACCTATTCATAACATGTTTCCTTTTAACTGAGACCTAGTCATACCTACCTTAATTAACTAAGACTTAGTTCAACCCTAAAATCACATCCCTATTCTTCCTCTAACCATATGCTCACTTATCTAAGCGTAACATTCCATTTTGATCCGCGACAATGGACAGAACTGGCCAAAAAGATTGCCAAGAACTGTCATTTTAGCAAACCTAGGAATTCTCGCCTTAACTGACGCCAACAACCCTAAACCGATGTCGGTCACCTCTAACCATCATTGGTTACCTTATAGTCATTTTGGGTAACCTTTGCTCGAGGTTGGAAGAATTATTCGAGTTTGGAGAAAAGATATCTACATGCAAGCATGCACCAGAGCACTCTTGCACATCCAAACATCTTGAACCAGCACCAAGCACTGATCTGAAGGGAAAGCATTCACGGTAACGTTCTGGGAAGCATGGCCGCGGCATTGACCACCAATTCTACAGATTAACCATCACCTCCATTCAACCACCAGGTCTGCAAGGTTCTCACAAGTGGATGACTTTTTTTCTTTATTTTTTCTCCATACTTTTTAGATTTTCTTTATTTGTTTTTCTACTTTTTAGGTATTTTGTAATATTTTTTCCATGCTTAAGCATAAAACCACTTGAAATGCATGACGTTTATAGGTTCGGGAAGCTCTTCACCATCTGAGTATGCCAGTTTATGAGCTCCTGATCTATATTTAGCAACCACCACATAAGGCCCTAACCAGTTAGCCTATAATTTACCTTTCTTTTCTCTATCCTTGAAAGTGTTTCTCTGGTTTTCTTTTAGAACTAGATCACCTACATAAAATTCATCATGGATGATCCATTTTTTATATCCTTTTTACACTCAGTTATGATAAACTTTTAGGTGATTGAATGCTCTCACACGCTTCTCGTCCAACAGCTCCAACTCTGTCAGTCGAGCAACTCTATAGTCTTCATCTTTATCAAGATAGTCCTAGAGCGATATTATTAGGGAAGGAAGCTCCATCTTTGAGGGTATAATGGCTTCAGTTCCATAGACTAAGGAATATGGGGTCACACCAGTAGGAGTGTGGATGGAGGCTTGATAGGCCCAGAGGGCAGGATGTAACTGTAAGTGTTAATTACGACCAATCTTACTTACCATATTCTCCATGATTAGTACAAGGGTTTTATTTGTGGATTTTTCTTATCCATTACCTTAGGGATAATAGGGGGTAGACCACTTGAGCTGAATATGAAAGAATTGGCATAATGTCTTAACTATTTTTTATTAACTTTCCATTATCTATGGCAATGGTGGAGGGGATACCGTAATGGAAAATTAGGTGATTCATGATGAATTTGGAGATTTATGCACCAGTGACATAAGTTATAGGTACAACCTCTACTCATTTAGTAAAATATTCAATGGCGGTAATAATGTGGGTATGACCATTTGAAGAAGAAGAAGGATGGAGCTTCCCTCTGCGATCTAGGACCCATTTAAAAAATGACCAAGGTATCACAATGGGTTATAAATCTTGTGCTGGCGCATGTATCAAGTTGCCATATTTTTGGAACAGTTCACACTTTTTGAAAATGTTACAATAGTTAAATTCCATGGTAGGATAATAATAGCCTACTCTCAAGAGTTTCTTAGCTAAGACCATGCCACTAGTATGTGCTCCACAAATGCCTCTGTGTACTTTTTTAATAGAGTGGATTGACTCGGTAACATCCAAATAACTTAGTAGATTCCCGTCATAGCCATGATGATACAGGGTACCTCCTAGGATGGTGTAATGGGCTATACAGTAGATAAGGGATTTATTCTCAGTATGGGTAATGTTTGGGGGAAACATGCCATCTTGTAAGTAGTTAAATATATGAGCATACCAAGAGGAGAATGGAACAACAACTTCACATGCCAAACAAGATTCTGACATGTCATATACAGGCACTTGTAAGCACTCCACAAAGAAAGGAATTTTGTTTTCTTGAGGTGAAATACGTAAGAGAGACCCAATTGTAGCCATAGCATCTACTGACCTATTATGTGACCTTGGTTTTTGTTCAAAGATAATATGTACAAAATATGATTTCAAGGTTTCGACCAATTTCTTGTATGGAATAAGCTTTTCATCTTTAACCTTATACTCATCCTTAACTAGTTTAATAATAAGTTGAGAGTCTCCAATGACTCGTGGCTATCAGATATTCCAAGTGGTAGATAACTTAAGGCCAACAATGAGTGCCTCATATTTTGTAATGTTATTAGTGCAAGGGAATCCCAAATGGAATTCTGTTGGAATAAACTCACATGTGGGAGTGATGATTACAACTCTTATTCTTGATCTATGGAAAGTGAATGATCCATCAAAATGAACTTGCCACTCCATATATTCTTCCACATACATCATGGATGCCTCAAGCAGATCCAGACACAAAGGTTCCATCCCTGGTAGAGGGGCTTCTGCTAACTGATCAACTAATACATGTTCTTTTAATGACTTATGGTTAAAAAACTCAATATCAAATTCACTTATGAGAATGATCCAATTAGACATTCATCCCATAAGGGTGGGTTTAGATAAAATGTATTTGAGAGGTTCAACTTTGGATATTAGCTTGGTCTTATTGTTAAGGAGATGGTGACACAGTTTTCTAAAGGCAAAGACAACTGCCAAGCAAGCCTTTTCAATCTGTGGGCAATTCAACTCATAGGCAATCAAGGTGCGACTAAGGTAATAAACTTCCCTTTCTTTATGGTCTAGGTAATATTGGGCAAGTAGTGCACCAATAAAAAATTGGGTAGCTGAAATGTATGTGGCATGAGTACAAGCGGGTTGAAAAGGTATTGTTTAAGAAGTGCAAATTCCTTTCGAAAGTCTAGTTTCTAGTTGAATGCAACATCCTTCTTGAGGAGATGTGTAAATGGATGGAACTTATCCACAATATGTGAAATGAAATGATGAATTGACTATATCTTTCCTTGTAAACTTCTTAGTTCTTTGATAATTTTATGTGGAGGCATTTCTGTGATAGCTATAACCTTTGTATTATCCACATCTATTCCTCTCTTTGAAATGATGAAACCTAGGAGCTTCCCTGAAAAAATGCCAAAGAAACACTTCTTAGGGTTCAAGCGTACTTTTTAATCTTGGAGACTCTCATAGATGTTGAAAAATATGTCTCATTACTTTAGGGTGTTCTCCTCTGCTTTTAGATTTTGTTAAGATATCATCAATGTAATCCTCCATAATGTGATTCATCATGTCATGGAAGATGATTGTCATTGCGCGTCTATAGGTGGCCTCGGCATTCTTGAGTCCAAAAGGCATGACCTTGTAACAAAATGTTCCCCAAGGGGTGATGAAATTTGTCTTATATTGATCTTCCTCTACAATTCAGATCTGGTTATAACCTGAAAAAGCATCCATTAAGGATAACATTTCTTAACCAGCGGTATAATCGAAAATCATATCAATATTAGGAAAGGGGAAGTTATCTTTAGGACATGATTTATTGATGTTACAAAAGTCAGTGTAGATCCTTATGCCAACCAAATTCTTATGAATTGGGACTATATTAGATATCCAATATGAATAGTTAATGGGTTTAATGAAATCAACATGTAATAACTTTTAAATTTCTTCTTTGATAAGTAGTGCAAATTTGGGGTACATCTTTCTCAATTTTTTCTTGATGGGTTTGGCATCTGGGTGCACAATGAGGTTGTGCGTGACCAATTCTGGGTCCAAACCAGACATATCTGCATATGACCATGCAAATATAACTACATATTCTCTCAATACTTTTACAAAAACTTTTTGTTCTTGAGCTAAGAGTGAAGCTCCCAGCTTTATCATTCTAGGTTCCTCTTCTAAGCCAATGTTAACACTGGTCATTTCTTCAACAAGAATTTTGGAAGCGTCATCCATCCATGTAGGATCAAGGGGAAGAGTAAGGTCAAAATCCTTAGGTGGCTCATCATTATCTTTGAATTGATATACCATTTATTCTATAGGTTCTTTGTTGTTTTTATGTATTAGTGCCACAAAAATTTTGTCGTTATGAGAATTACATTTGTTCTTTCCACAAGGATTCTTTGAAGCATTCTTACTCTTTCTTATGACCTTCCTATTCAAGAGTTCACACATATCTACCTCTTCTCCAAAGTATGCGTAGGAATCCATTTTGATGGAAAAATATTTATTGTGATCCCCAATTAGAATATTATCCCTGAGTCCCACGAATTTTGCTAATGCCTTGTCATTCTCAAACAAATCGATTGGCACATGAAATTTTGGTTCCCAACATAAAATTTTAGGGTATAAAAGGGTTACTTGGAAATTGGTTTGAGGATTGGATCTGGATAACGTAAAAACATCTGAATCAGGGAATAGGTTAGTGGAGGCAAGATCCTCATATAAGATACATTGGGAATCTGTGTGGCTATGTGAATGAGATGAATCGTCCTCATGTTCGGAAGAGGTGGAATCAATCTCAAAGGGTGGATCATCATGAGATCTAATTCCAAGGACATGTTTGTTGTATTTTAAATGAGGGATAGGAATGGGTTCTAACTGTCCTTGTGCATTGATACCACATCCAAACCCATTGTAACCCATGACGTACATCATACGATGGCCTTTGATATACTATGGAGCTTGATGACATGATGCCATGGTACCTTCAGGTACCCTCCTGATGGGATTTTATAACATCTTTTCCTTAGATAGGAGACCACTAGGGATACAATTATTTAATGGTTTAGGGCATTCATCTCAAGTTATCTTTAATTAGAAGTAGGGTTTATCACATTTCCTGGGAGAAACTGATAGATCTAATATTAATAAGGCCTGTTGAAGAGTGAATTGTTCACCTGGGCCATAATTTACAAATGTTTCCTCCCATGATGTGAAATGGTTGACCAACGAAGGAAAGTTTTGATTACAAGAAGTGAGTGAATCTAGATCTACATATTACTTGATATTTTATATATGTAAAGGAACAACAATGTCTATAGAAGAACATTCATAAGTTGTATGATAAAAACTATGCAGTGCCCTATAATGCATGAATGGTTCTAGATCATCCTGAATGGTGACTATCTATCCTTTATGGCATATCTTAATACACTAATGAAATGTTGAAGGAATAACCTGCATGGCATGGATCCATGGGCACCCTAGGAGCATGTTGTAAGGAATATCCAAGTCAAGGACATGGAACGTTGTATCATGAAAATTCAGCCCTAATTCCATTGGAACTACTATAGTACTTGCTGACTCACTCTCCTCATTATCATAAGCTATGATTGTAATAGTTTTATCCCCTAGATCCATTTCTAAATATCCTAGCTGCTTGACTAGCTTCAAAGTACAAATATTTAGACCAGATCCATGGTCTACAAGTACTCTCTTGATATTTGTATGGGTAACAAATACTTCTAGGTATAGGGGTAAGTTGTGCTCTGGGTCATTACGCGGGATCAAAACATTATCAAAAGTGATATGATCATTGGAATCAAGGTGTGAAATCATTTCTTGAAGGTGCAAGGGATCTACATATGTGGAGACTCCTAAACTTTGCATTGTTTTATACAATATGTTTTATTGAGCAGTGGAGATTTTGAGAAGATCTAAAATCGATATCTCAACGGGTGTCTTCTCTAACTATTCTATTAAATTATACTGACCTTCTTGAGGGACAAGTAGGGTATCTGGTATGATCAAATGAGCATGTCACGTCCTTATTACACAACATTTTATAATATCATAATAGTATTAACCTGTTCATCTGATGAATGAATACATCATATAAGGGAATCAAAGGGATTATCATTAGTTGGATAAACATAAACAACAGTCCTATAGTCATTGGAATTTTTTCCCCGATCTAGCTTCTTGTTATTCTTATCTACATGGTTAGGAAATAAATCTTTGAAGATACCCATTTTCTCATTTGGACTTTGTCCTGAGTCAGGGGGGAATCTACGACAATTTTTCCCTCTTCGATAACGTCTTGCATATAATGTCGTATTATCAAGAAACTATCTATTTTTTGTCCTTAAACACGATGGAAATCACAATACTCATGCTCTTTGAACCAAATCGGTTGTGGATCACCCTCTAGATATTGTAATGTCATGATTGGGTACTGTACCATGTTTTCCGCATCTAACTGTTTAATTATGGAAGATAGTGATTCCATTAGTGGCGTAAACATACATTTGGTGGGTGCCTTTAGATGAGGTCCTTTTGAGAGATTTAAAAGTGGACCAGTCTATACGGTTTGGAATCTTTTGGTGTCTGTAATGTCGTCACAAATGACATGTTTGTTTTTATTGAAGAATTTTTGTTTATTTGAGGGTTTTGTTTCATAGTTATCCTTGATAATTGGTTTAAGTGAACCATTCACGATGAGAGCCTTCTTTATTTGACTACACTTATCTATAACTTCTTCAAAGCTAGATCCATATTGCATTTTTAAATGAAAGGCTATCTCTGGGTTTAGGTTAGGAACAAATATGCTTACTAGCTGTTTTTCTAGCAGGGCACAAGGGAAATGGCTTGTCAATCCATGCCATCATTATAAGAATCTCACAAAGGTATCGTTGGGCTTCTATTTTTCATTAAAAAGGTCTTTCATCATGATATCATTCTCCATACTAAAGGAATAATGTCCAACAAATGTTTGCGCTAGTGTGGGCCATGTTATAATGGATCCCTTACGTATACTAAAGACCATTCTAATGTCAATGCTCTTATGCTGTGAGGGAATAGTTGTATTAATAAAGTGTCCTTGTGTGTGACCTATTGATAAGCCATGTAAAATTCCTTGATGTGATCATGATGATCACCTTTTCTTTTATATTTATTGAACTTAGGAATGGAAAAATGTTTTGGAAACATTTGTCACAACATGTCCTTGTCAAAGGGGTAAGGACATAGTTATTCATATAAGTACTTCCTACTGCATCCTATGTTACCTTCTTATAGCGTAGTTAGTGTGTTATTCATTGATTGTAACTCCTAGAGAATGAGTCACTTTTTTATAGGTGATATTGGTCTATTTAACTTAGCAACTTTAAAAGTTGTGTCATCGTACGAATCAAAGTGAAATTCACTAAATTTTGTTTTGAGTTTGTCTTTACGCAAGTTCCTATTCGAAGAGCCTAATTTTGCTAATTTTCAACTTAGCTTCGATGTTTTTTTTTTTAAGGATCTCTTCTTCAACTAAGGGATTGTCTTCCTCATCAAACTTAGGGGATGGTGAGCCTTTGCAATCTTGCTCAATTTTTACTTTACATGAAGCCTTATAATAAGGTCTTCATGAATTTCCAATTTGTTTTGATGGGTCTTCTTCAATGTTTTTTTGATGTTTTCTGGAAGTAGAAGCATACCCTATGTCAAAGGGGCTATCCATGTCTAAGAGGGACAGTCACTCTTACGTTTTATGATTAATGATCTTAGTATCCTCTTCACGTTCTTATGGGATCTTAGCCCCTAACTCTAGTACTCTTGTGAGTACTTGATCTATGTTATAATAAAGGATCTCATAAAATCGATCTGGTTCTAACTTATGTTGTTTCGTAGAAGAATCATATTCTTCTCCACTATGATCAACTAATGGTTATGTGTCTTTGACCTATGAAAAGAGAGGTGCCAAGTTATTACCACTAAATGGGAAGGATATGAAAGGATTTTCTTCTAAGTCACGCTTGTTTGGTTGAGATGCCATTTTCATGATTCTTGGCATTACTAGTCAAAGTTATACTAGGTTTTGTCTAATACCTTGAAAGTTGTATGAAAGTTAGGCATATGCTATGTAAGTCGTATGACAGCCAAAATATCCCAATGTGTTCTAGATGTAATGTTATGCAGTCCTTTAGCATTCAAATAACAATCCTATAAACATTCTAAAAAATTAAACAATCACTCACACTGTTGTTTAGCAAGAATATACCCTAAACTATGATTCCAACTAAGGGATCAAAGTAGATAGTGACAATACCCTATTAATACATAGGTCAAGTTAGAGTACCAACAAGGCCTAAATATCAAATTGATATTGACACAATCTCTCCATGAGATATACTAAGACCATTTTAAATGCTGACAAAACCTAAGTCTTTTGAAACATGGAAGTTGCGAATGTGGATAGCGTAACAACACTACCTTGACATGTTAACCTAGAAAGAAAGGTGTTAGTATCAAGATGATGTTATTGCGGTATACACAAGGAAATATCGACACTCTTAAAATATGCAAATGAAGTGGGAACTAAAACTAAGTATAAGTATAACAAGAAGTTCTTTATTTATTCGAGTAGCGTAACTATATAATAAAGGGACTTATACTAAGTTCTCATAACATTGAAAACACGATGTAAGTAACGAAATTGTATGGCTAGAATGCAATAAAAAATAAAAAATTGAGGAGAAATAATGATGAACCGAAATTGTAGCAATGAAAATGATCTTGAAATCAAGATCAAAGGGCTATCAAAGACATGAAAACGTACTTGCACACTTTAGATGTTTAAAAACCCAGCCACAAACATGGATGGGTATAAATGGAAAAATAAGTGGAAAATATTTTCCTTGATAAGACTTGTGGGGTATGTTTCCTTCTCACCCCAAATGGGCAGTGAGAATGCAAGGGTATAGATCAAAAGATGAAAATAAATTAAGTGCCACTTGGGCAGAGTTTCACCTTATCCAAAAGCTAGAAAGAAACCAAGCTAAGTGATACATTGTTTAATTTCATGATGAAAGAAACTTAGATCTAACTCAAGTGGACTCTTTTCCTTGTTCTAAATACAAGGTTCAAACTCCAAGTAAGTCATCACTTTGTGATGGATTGACAAGACACGACAATGGACTAGTAAAGTGGGCTCCAAGACAAAATGGACTTCCTAATAAGATCACTCAACTAGGTCTCAATAGTTTTTCTAAATGCAAGCTCGATTTGCCCAAAGATTCACACTGACTAATTTGAGATTATCTCGGATTTACTTTACCCCCTTCTGATACAATGAGAAACTAGTGCGTTTAATTGTATCATCATTGGGGTCATGATACAAACAAATTTAACTCTAAATTGCAATGTAAAATATAGTCAAGTGGGTAAGCGTAGCGCTTCCTATTTCATCCAAAATGTTACTCAGCGGTGAATTACTTTAGGGTTCCTAAAACCACCCCCATTGTAATAGCTTAAGGCGTTATGCTAAAGGGGTTATGTTCTAGTTGAGTGGATAGGGGTGTACCCTTTTCTGAAACCTACAATATCGTGTGATATGAAGTGGTGTGTCGTTTATCTTGCTTATCTTAATGTGGTTTTAAGAAATAGACTGTTTGACAACCTGTATGAAAACATGTATTAAAGGGATTCATTTTTGTACCTCCTTTCTGTGAAAACCTGTATGAAAACACATATTAAAGGGATTCATTTTTGTAACTCCTTTCTTTGACAAGTGTTAGGCCCTACATGAAAAGAGTTAGTAATTTTCCACAAAAGATAATGATATCAAGAAAGAGATTTTGTGTGTTGCTTTTTATTCCTAAAATCCCCAAAGAGGTGTGAAGTAAGAGCATACACAATGCAGAAACTCAACTAAAACAAGCTTTATGGAAAATACTTTAAGTGTTTTATTGCAAAATTTAGAGTTTGTTTTAACCAATTTTGAAAGATCAATTCTTAAAGTAAGTTTTTTGAAATAAATAAGAACATTTGGGAAGTTTTTTTGATTCCCAAGATCACCTAGAAGGTGTAATGGAAGAGCATACACACTTCAAAAAACCCCTTCTAACTTAGAAAAATGAAACACTTAAACTACATTAGTTAAAGAAAATAAGAAAGGAGCCGGCAATCTCTTGTTAGAACATGCGAACAACTAGAAAAACTCAAAAAAAATTATCTTACAACTCAAAGAGAAATTCTAATTTTTAACTCAAACACCTGTGCACACATAACAATACATGCACGTCCCAGCAAGTGAATACGCTTCCAGACTAACATGTGCATGTGGCTGAAATTTATGATAGTAGGGTCCAACACCTGCGCAGGCCGAGAGACGGGTACACTAGGGTTTCACTGAAGAAACCTCCTTTTCGATGGATACGCTTGCAAGCCAAAAGATGAATCACCACAATATGCCAAAAATAAACCTAGCATCTAGAGGCATGGGTACGTGTGTCAGTTAATGAACACATCGATAGTTCAACAGGTACGTGACCCTTTGTAAATGACCTATCAGTGAAAAATATGACCAGACGGGTGCATGGCTAGTTTGACAAGTGTGCTAGGGTTTTGATGGAGACGCTCCCCTTCAGAACACATACGAGAACCCCCTGTAAAACCTGTAAAATTCATGGAAATGAATATTTTTAATGGGCAAATAGGTTAGTTGTTTAATCAAAGATACTTATTTTAAGTTTAAGCCCACAAAATATGCATGAATAAGGATGATTTAGCTTACTTAAAAAATGAAATCAAGTGAATAACAAGCTATTTCTCCTAGAAATCATGAAAGTGAACTTGAAAATCTTGGGAAAGGCTCCTCAAGGACAATGGTAGGTGTCCCACCAGGTGTGCCAAATGTGTGCAATGAAAAGTTTGTAAAAGATATGAAAATGGGGTGAGAATCTCTAAAGAAACCCCAAAAGCTTTGGAACAAACAACTCAAATGACCATCAAATTAGAGATAAGCAAGAGCTACATATTTGCATGCATATATAAATCTTAAAAAAAAAAATTAACCTCTAAACATGACTATATTAGTTCTCTACTCCATGAAATCTATCTTTAAGTGAACCTACTAAAGCTCTAGCTATCATTTTTGTGTTTATTGATGTTTCAAAATCTTAAGAATGGAAGCTCACCATTAATGACTTGTCCCATTTACCTAAAGGTTTGAAAGGATTAGAAAATAACAAGTAAATAACTCAAATAAACCATGAAAATGTCTCTAAAAGTCTTAAGTATGATCTAAATCAGAAAAGAAAGAGAGAGAGAGAGAGAGAGAGAGAGAGAGAGAGAGAGATTTATTAGGAAAAAGTGGGAGGGGTATCCCTCTATTGATAGTTTTTGGATTTGAGAAAAGAATGTTTTGGATGCATGTGGAACTAAAAAGGAGTAAAAAAGTTGATTTTTAGAAAAACCTGTCTGGAGGTGTGAACATGATTTTAGTAAGCTAAGTGGCTATTTGGAAAGGTAATATATTTATTTAGAAATTCAAATTCTCTTTAGAAAGTCAATAAGAAGGTTAATTAACCTAAACAAGGTTAATTACAGGGAAACAAGCTTATAGAAGCTGGTTAGAGAGGGATTAGAATAATTTAGGAGGTTTAGAAGGGGTTAGAAAGGGTATTTTACTAGCATCATGTATTAAATGAACACGAGACTAAGATAGTTAATAGGATATTAGTAATAAGATCACGTAGACCAAATTATAGGTGTCTACATCTACAAACTTGGCTTTGAGGTATCCTTCTTAGGTGCCTCAATAATTTTGAAATTTTGTACACCATTAAAGAAATTTATGACAGGATTTATGGTGGACATTTCTTTGGCCTTTCCATTTCTAAACGTATCCCTCACCTCGACTATTACTGGCCAACCCTTAACCAAGAGTGTTGTTAATATGTTAAGCATTGTGTGAAATGTCAGCAACATACTAACCTTCACCACACACCTAGTCACACCTTACAAGTTTCCAAATATTTTTGCCCCTTCTCTCAATGGAGTTTGGATTTCAATAGAGAGATTAACCCTAATTCTTCTCAATGTCATCAATGTATCATCACAGTGACCGAATAATACAAAAAATAGGTGGAGGTCATTCCTCTCATTTCTACCAAGGAATTCATTAGTCATCATATCATTTGTTATTTTGGTGTTCCTCATTGCCTTATCATCGACATCAGAAAATAGTTCAAATACAAAACCCTATGTAAATTGTGTAACTTCAGCATTTAACTCAGTTTTGCTTCACCCTATTACCCAGAGACAAATGGCCAAGCCAAGTCTTCCAACAAAACCCTCAATAAAAATCTTATTAAAGTTGTCGATGACACTGGTAAGGATTGGCACATGCACATTCCTTTCATCTTATGGGCTTATCGTACTAGCATTTATACCTCTACCAATTCCACACCTTTCTATTTGGTCTATAGTATAGAGGTCATCCTACCTCTTGAGGTCTAAATTCCATCTCTTCATATATCACTCAAAGATATTATCTCTGACGATGATTTTCACCAAGAAATTTTGGCACAACTTTATTTACTCAATGAACGTCACTTTAATTCTCTAGAAAACCTTCAAATATACCAAAAATGTATCAAGTATGCTTATGAAAAACATGTTCGTGAACAAACCTTCAAGGTTGGGGATATTGTCCTCAAGGAAAACCAACATGTACCTAAAGCAGAGAAAAGTAAATGGGGAAAGTTTTCCCCTAATTTTCTTGGACCCTATATTATTACCCATGCCTATGGATCATGTGCTTGTCATTTATTCTCTCTTGAGGGTAAACTTGAACCTAATCCCCTTAATACTTTGCATCTTCGACCATTCTATTGTTGAATAAATTACTACATCACTTTATGTCACTTATATTCTCATCCCTTGAGTGAACATTTCCTTTCACCTACCTCTTTTAAGGACTAATGAATCAAATAGAATTGTTTGATTATTCATCACCCTTTCAGTCTTGTCTTAAATGTGAGTACCATGGCTCTACTCATGGCATAATCATCATGGATACTTTTCTCCCTTTTTAGGATGGAATCCCATGGTCCTTCATCACTTAAAACCCCTCTTTTATAGATGACCTTTTCATGCTATGGTTTTTTTCCTTCATAAAATAAGCGTATACTCCTTTATAGTCTTATCCATTACTTCAAGTATACAAATACAAAATATATGGGATAACAAAAAATCTACTCCTTGATTCAAACTTCTTACAAATAGATGATTCCCTCGAAAAGGAAATCTATCTTTCTCTCTCATTCTATTATAAGTAGACTTCTCCCTTAAAGGACAGCTATAAATGTTATCCACCTACTGTATTTAGTCTATCTAACAAAAAAATACTAGCCTATATCTCTCAAATAAAAATAATTTTTGAGCTTCCCGCATCGATCGACTTCATGAAGACCTCAATGAAAACCTATTTATCCCAATATAAAATTCCTGCATTGATCATTCTATAGATGTAAAAATAAAAAAGAAAATGAAAATTCAGGAACAATACAAAGTTTTGGTCATGGAATAGCCTATTCTAGTTTTGGGTATCTTGTAGAAGGGGCATGTTGTCCCACAACAAAGTTACGCTTAAAAAATATCCTTCACCCTACCTTTTGTTTATTTTCTCCTATCCACTCAAGGGATGTGGCATGTATTCTACATATTGTGATCACACAAATTCTTTCACATATGGACCTATCACTCATACAATGTATTTAGGTACTTGTGTTCAATAATTCTAGGGTTATGACACCTGTGATCCTTACCAAATATGGGTATTCCACCTCTTTTATTTTCTTATTTTTTACTTATTGTTTCTTCAAACAGGACAATACCATCAAAATTGAATCAATCATAACACCTTCGTCTATTCTGACACCTAATTCATCTGCCTGTTACCTATTCAACATTTGACCTTTCCTATTTTCAAACATACCTTACCCAACCAAATTATTATAATATACTTTCCCAACCTACCTACTCAATTTACCTAACCTAATCTAATTCTTCCTTGGTCTAATGGAGAACTACGCTGGCCTGAGTCCCCTTTCAAAAGGGCTTTATAGGCAACACTCTGAGGGAATAAGGGCATGAAAGCACTCCAAGGGCTATGAAGGCAACACTAGCAGCCCTCGAAGGTTATCTCAACCAATATTTTCCCCCACCTTTCTTCCCCCATAACCAAAATCCTAGTTAGTTAGTTTCCATAAAAATAATAACTTAGAAATTAACTCAAAACAAACCATAACACCACTACACCATGCCTACGTCTAATTCCCATAACCTCAATACATTGAAAATTCAAATCAACCACAACCATGCCTACATAACTAGTTTCCATAAGGACAATAACTTGGAAATCAAAACAACATCATCTCATCTTACTACAACATTAACCAAACTATGCCCAATCATCCATTTTCCATAACATCAATACATTGGAAATTAAACAATTCAATCAAGACACACCATAACATCAACCAAACCATGCCTAATCATCTATTTTCCATGACATCAATAACTTGGAAATTAAACCAAAACATGTCTAAGAATCTACTTTCCATGACAACAATATAATGGAAATGCAAACAACACATCACTACATTCACCAAACCATGCCTATAATTAATTTCCATAAAACCAATAACTTGGAAATTTCAACCAAACCATTACAACTAGTTTCCATCATAAAAATAAAATAGATACTAAACCAAGTCCTAATCATACATCACCAAACCATGCCTAGTCATCTAGTTTCCATGACATCAATATAATGGAAATGAAATCAAATTAGAAAACCAAAACATCGACCATGCCTATATCTACTTTCAATTATAACAATACAAGGGAAATATAATCAAACATGTCATATGTAAATATCATCATCAACTATATAACTGGAATGTGTGTATATCAATACATTATATATATAGATATAAATACAATTATCTCAAAAGCTCTCATATACATCTCGCCTCTTCAGAACCTAGGTTGGTATATTCAAAAATCACCAACATCTCCATATCATCTCTAAGAGGGCCTGAAACCTTTTTTGCTCTCCCATGTCTCATATCCTGCCTCGGTCTCCATGAACTGGTCACCTCTCAATGGCCCTACCTATGTGGCTGGTGGCTACTTGAACTGCTAGTACTGTGGGTCCGTGAACTGGAGCTCTCACTGGATTCCTGTTGTGCTCTATACTCATCATTTGAAACAGATGGAAAACCACTCTCTATAAGTAAATCCTCATACTACATAACCTCAGTAACCATCACCCTGTACCTATCCATAGAATTCACTTGTTATGGTGTCATAACTCCTACACCTACTTGTAGACCTTTTCATGTTGCCTGTACAATGGGACCTTGTCTCGGTACCTATGTCTGTACAACAGGACCATGTCCCACTGTTGGTGCCTATGCAGCTACTAGTTATGCTTGTAATGAGGCCACATGTTATTGTAAAGTATTCATCTAAGCTTACATTCTTGTAACCTACTCCCCATCCCCTACTAGTTCCTGGGCCTATGCTAGTTGTCCCTATAGGGTAGTCACCTGTGCCTATGGTTGTGCTAGCTACCACTGTAAAGCTGCCACATGCCCCTGTAACTTGTCCCTATGTATTATAATATTAGCTAAATAAAGTTGTCATGGCCTCGATAGTGCTTCCTATAACTGGGATATCTGCTAGTGTCTGTACCTATCACTCATGTTTGTGTCATCAATCTACCTATCAGTAACCTGATCCTCCTTCCCTGCGGGATCTACTAGATGAGGTGGAGATAATTATATTTCCACATCATCCTTATGATACTGTTGAAATAGTGGAGGTACTTCCTATTGAAGCCCAAACTGGTGTTTGACTCGATCAACTAGAATCATCTCATACTCCCCAAGTTGTTGTCCCCATATCCATCTAAAAAACTGTAATATTGTTAACTCCTTTCCCATGCCTCCATATGAATGGAAATCAACATAAGGTTGCCATAAAATATCGACTCTTGATATGTCATCTAATAGTGTCTTATAATATGTCACATCTCATGACACCTCGTCCACCCTAGGATGTGCTCCTATTGGTATCCATCTCTTGAAACCTGCTCTGTAAACCCCTTTGAACCAATCCTATCATGGAAGGCCTGGTTGATGTAAAGACACTATGTGCTCATAGGCCCAACAACGAATAAGATAGGTGTAACCAAACCAACCCTAAAAATATTCTAATACACCCATAACTCCCTATAAATTCATACTAGATATGTTTGCACCCATGTGAAACAAACTCGCTCCATAATCATATCCTCCAAAACTCCCATCAATGCCCATGGAAATCTTCCACCCTTTGAATCTAATAAAACATAACATTCAATAGCCACCATCATCAATACTGATAATTTGGTATCTTGTGGATTTGCGGCATACATATCTCCATAGATAATTCTCACACTATGATAGGGAAAAGATCCCATGGACTCTCCAAACACTTTAACCATAGGATCGAATGACTCATTTGAAGAAATCTGATATAATGGCTCCCCAAAAATCTATAGCCTCAAGATCCTGTAGAAATCCTCTAGAGTGATCGTCATCTCTCTTGTCGGTAAGTGGAATGTGTTGGTCGTTGAATCCCATCTATCATTGAGAGTGAAAATCATGTTGTGATCCCAAACTATCCTCATATATTTCCTAACGACACCCAAAAAAACATCCTTCATATGATCCACTCATCCTTAGTAACCTTGGGTCTCATTTACACCAAAAGTGGTGGTATCCTATCTCTCTTGGACAACTATTGTCTCTCCTGCATAACCACCATTAAAACATGTTAATCGATTATCCCTTTTGATCATTTATTTTTACCCTACTCAATACAATACCTACGTATGGCTTTCCTAAACGATGATGTATATTCTACCTAGCCCAATCCTCTACACTTTCTCTATATCACTTCTTTCCACCCATTCTTACATAGCTTCACCCTAACCCACTCATCCGTACTGGCATTACCCATACCCGCCTATTCATACCTACCTTAACCCTAACTCAAACCCACCCATTCTTTCCTAACTCCACTCTAACTCACTCATCCATATCAACATTACCCATACCCACCTATTCATACCTACCTTAATCCTAACTCAAACCCACCCATTCTTACCTAACTTCACCCTAAGCCACTCCTCCCTAACCTAACACTAAACCATCCCTCACTTATCTTTCCACCTTCCAAAACCCCATTTTTTCATCCTTCCTCACTTTTAACAATGACCAACATCGGTCTCCCTTTGACCCCACCAATGTTGGCTCACTTACCGACGTCGACCAATACCCAACCAACGTCGGTCACTGGTTCGACCTTAGGGATGAACCCTTGCATCCACACATTTTAAAATTTAACTAAAACCCTCAAAACTCTACCGACACCACCCCTAATCCATTCTAAATTCATTTTCCCACCTAATTAAACTAGTTTTGGCCCTCCCCATACCCAATTTCACCTGATTTTAACCACTTTTCAAATCACATTTCAAAAACCAAATTCTACAATTTTATACCTTTGTTTTAACCAAAACCAATAATGGATCTTGAATCCTACCTCTACTCGGCTCCATCGTCATGGTGGGATGTCTGGTCTCTACACTTGAGGACCTCTTGCGCCCTGTCCTACCTCTACCATGTCAAAATCAGTCCATTGGCTATCAACGAATCAAATCACTTGTGTAGTGAACTTCCTAGCGTGTGCTAGATTCTGGAAGTGTGATACTTCCTAGATGGCTATCAGTCCACTTTTTAAAATAATTTAATGTTGGTAATGAAGTAAATCCTATTGTAATTGAAATGATTTAGTTATATTATTAAAAACACAGTAAGAAAGATCTAATCTAACAAGCTAGGTTAAAATAAGATCCCAAGGTCAAGTAGTTGGTTCTGGTTCTCTGTAGGTCTAACAAAGGTCTCAGGAAGGTCATAGGTGATTAAGGGTGATGTGAGAATAGGTGGGGTAGGTTACTGTTCTAGGATATATTGGTAAATATAGAGTTTGATGCCGTTTAAGGCTGACCAATGTTGATTGGGGAGAACCAGTGCCGGTTACTGTGGAAAACTAGGAATGCCATAAAATAAGCTTTGGATCTCCCTTATGATTACAAAAGGGGCTACGCTGGTCGGAGTGAGGTATTAGGCTGTTTGGATGGGGTTTAGTGAGGTTTTAATGGGGATATGGAGGGGTGAGTATTAAAGGAGGTCAATGGGTGGCTAGGAGAACAAAGGATGAAGATACAATGATTAAATGAATGAACCAGAGGAGTAAATTGTTCTACTTGAAATCTGGTTTTGGGTGCCTGTGAGTGATGGATGAATGTTGGATGTTTGTGTAAGAGAAAATTCTTGATCTCCTTCCTTGCATGCATGTTCTTGCTGAAACTTGCTCTCAAAAGATGTGTAAGAGACAATGGTTCCAGCTTAACCAGCGACGGTTAGGGGTAACCGATGTCGGTCAAGGTGGGATTTTCTAGGTTTACTAAACTAGGAATATCCCCTTGATTTTTTGGGATCTCATGTCGCTAACCCGCGGATTAGGATGGACGCTTCTTGTAAGCATTCGGGAATGCGGTTAGAGGGAATGTAGGCATTGATTTTTAGGGTTTGGGTAAGTCTTAGTTAGTTATGGCAACTTACTAAGAATAAGTCTTAGGGTGAGTTGGCTTGATGAGTTGTCTAGGTGAGGTGTAAGTGTGGACATTATCTAAATTAAGATATTTAAATAATAAATATGGTGAGGATAATGAATTAATTTTATTAAATTAATATTAGTGGGGTGAAGGGGGCCATGACTAGGTGAATGTGATGAAGGTATTTATTTGTCAAGGGACCAAAGGGGAGTGTGACCTAATTTTTGTGTCTACATTTTACCCCTTTTTGTTACGTAGCTTGTATTGGTAAGTGACGCTAACAAAAATAAGATGTGGTTGCCCCATGTGTGGGTGAAGGTGATCCCCCTTAAACTAGGAACTGATGAGGCAGAAGGTAGAATTGGTGAGTGGTTTGATAAAAGGTAAATGTGATGAAAAGGAAGGTGGGTAACATGGGAAAAAGGAGCAAGTTCTAATTAGGTAATCTAGGTAATGGGTCAAGGTCAAAGGTAGTAACAATAAAATGCACGCACATGTATAAACTGCAGCACCAGTACCAGTTTGAAGAGAAAGAAAACTCTACATTATCTACGGTCGATAGGTTTATCCAAAAAAGGTCAAAGTGATTCCGGTATGCAAGGTATAGGATATGTCGGGACGCACAACGTAGGTTAGGTGCAGGAATGTTTAGGTATATTCCGATACACCCAAGGTAGGGTCAGGATAAATGGTCATGGCAAGAGGCAAGGTAAGGTCATTAGGTCAATCAATATCGGTAATAGTACCACAAGGTATAGTGAATACATGAGGTCAAGGATCACTAGCAATGGTCCAGGTCTAAATATCTAGGTCACGATGCGGGTAAGGCTGAGGTATGGATAAAATAATGAGTCCTCAAAGGAGGAAAAAGGTAGGTAGTAAATGATGAGGTCAGGAGGGTGAGGTAAATAGTTAGGGTAAAGGTTAGGTGAGGTAAATGGTCAGAGTAAAGGGTAGGTTTGGAAAAAAAAGGAGGGATAGGTGGGGTAATAGGGTAAAAGGTTGGGTTTTCTTCAAGAGAGGATGACCGATGGCGGTCAAGGGTTACCGAGGTGAGTATAGTGACTGATTCTAGTGAAGGTTAAACTGGCATTAGTTAGGTCGGGTTTGTTATAAAAACAAAAAATCTATGTTTTTTGTTATTCATTTGTCATATAGCAAATAGAGAAAATGACAAAAGAGAGAGAAAATAGGGAAAAGTGTCTAGATAGAACAGAGTGTTGAGTTGGTGGTCTGAATGACGGGTGATTGGTTGGTGAGAGGAGGGTCCATAGGATCGGTGTGTGTGATTCAATTGGTTGGAGATGTGGGTAGAGATTTGGTGATGGTAGAGGCTAGAGAGGGATCGAGTGAGCCACTGGTGCAACGGCTAGACGTGCCACCATGACGATGGAAGCACGATGAGGTAAGCATCCAACTCTAGTTGTATTTGGTTAGATAGATTAGGTGATTTGCAAATTGGTTTTTTGGTTTTTGTTTTTGGGTGGGGGAAAAAATAAAATTTGGAAATGGGAGGGTAAAGTGGGTAAAATAGGAATGGGGAGAGAGATAAGTGGGAGAGGAGGGGAGAGGATGAGGTGTAAGGGGATGTGTAGGTGAGTTTAGGTGGATAAAAGGGTTAGGGTGGGAATTTTTTAAGAAATGGGGGTTAGGGGGTCGCGGGTTTTCACCATGATAGTGACCGGCATTAGTTAGGCTGAGCTGGCGTTAGTAGGGTTAAACTGGTATCGGTCACGAAATAGGTGACCAATGCCAATTTAGGGGTGTCCGGGTTCGGTTAGAGAGAACCAGCATCGGTTAGGTTTTGGAGAGCAAGGGGTCAAAAGTGCCACAGGTTGGGTGATTGAGATGGGTAGGGGTAAAATAGGGTGTTGGAAAATGATCGGGGGAAAGTATGGGTGTGATAAATGTAGATTAATGTGTTGTTTGTATTGGATGTAGGGGAGAGATAAGTTACGCATGTGAGACAGGGTTCCACCCCTACTCATGATAGTTCATGACGTAGCAACCCCTGAGGATCTGCAGCATGTGGAGGTGGTGGGCCTGAGTGGGGTTTGACGCTATTAGCATGTGATCTGGTAGCCTAGTCTGATGGTCATGCTCATCAATAGATGGTATTTTGTGACCAACATGTTCCACCTACCAACGGGTGAGATGACAGTCACCCTGGAGGACGTGTTCAAGATTCTGTGGCTACCCATATTGGGTACACTGGTCTACTCCATCTCCTCCAAGGAATCAAAGGAGTTGATGTTGATGGTGTTTGGAGAGGGGATGGCCAAGCTGACATTCCATAGTGTCAACATTCACTATGGAGAGATGTACCTAGCCCATCTGGAGGAGACAAGGCTAGTAGTTTTTATTAATGGAGGAAGTGTGCTGCTTTGCACTACCATATGTAGAGGGTGGACGATTTCCCTTATCATTGATGGGGGTACTCCATGACATGATGATAGATTAGATGCACTTTTCCTGGGTGCCAACATTCCTGGCGTAGTTTTACAGGGAGTTATGGGCATATGGACGGTTGTGTAGGTTCAACTTGTGTTTTACCTTTATACTTCATTATTGGGCTTATGAGCACATAGTTTGTGTGCAGCTAGTAGGGATGCCCCGAGTAGATGCATTTCCATTGAGATTAGTGTGGGTGGGGTACAGGTGGTGGGTACCTGCTATTGGAGAACAGATATTAGACAGGCCCACACATGATGTGACCTATTTCTGGCATTTATTTGAGGGGTTATATGGAGTGGACATCATATGGAGGTTGTATGTGGGATTCCCATCATATAGGAATATGCATGAGGAGCTAGTTGAGCTCCAACTATTGAGATGGATACAGGTTCATCATGCCAGGGAGCACGAGATGATCCTGGTTGACAGAGTGAGGTGGAAGTTTGGGATGCTACAAGACATACCTCCACCCTTCCCGCAGTACATGAGAGATGACGTGGAGAGGCCCTTACCTCTACCATAGCTGACAATGCCCACAGGGTAGGAGGATCAGATTATTGACCAGTGGATTGATGATGCTGGGGTCAGAGACAGATATAGACAATGGTGGGAAGCTCATTTACGAGCCATACCACCTACACTGAGGCAGCCAAATATAGCTACCATCACGGTGCAGAGAGATGCCCTATAGGGGCAGGTGGCTATGTTGATTACCTAGCTGGGTATGGTCCATACATAGCTTACAAGCTCAGAGGCAGAGGTGGTGGAGCTACATGTACAAGTGGCCAATCTATAGGCCTAGATGGCTGGGGGTGGGGGTGGAGATGGAGATGGAGATGATGGTCGAGTGGCAGCCTTATAGGCACATGTAACAGGGTTGTAGGGCTAGTTGGCCACAACTCAGGCATAGATTGGTGCCTTACAGGCCCAGATATAGGCACAGGGGCAGAGGGCACCACCACAGGCACCAGGATAGGGTCCTATTTCATAGGCAGGAGTGGTACAAGGTCCCGTAGGATAGGTACAGGGGCCAAGGCCTATGGGACCACCACAGACTGTGCCTATATCCAAGTTATGGGATGCCTTAGGTGAGGCTAGATACTATCAGGACCAGTTGATGGCAGCTGGGATAGATTTTCTATCCTTTAGAGAGTATTGGCCATAGTAGGCCTTGAGTGAGAGGACTAGATCCCGCACTCATAGTGTAGATAGCACATGGGGCCATAGAGCTTCAAGGACAGATCATGGAGAGGCCACTAGCTCATGAAGACCAGCTCTAGGTGAGGTGCTAGCAATGACCCGGCCACCACCTATGATTGGTGGGGATACATTAGCAGGTTGCCAAATAGGGTTCACGGAGGTATAGGGTACAAGTGATACAGATATGGAGGATATTTTCTGAGATTCCTGATATATGGCTCATGATTATTGATGTATTGTAGTCATTTTTTCTACATATACTAGCCTGTGTGCCAAAGAGATTTTATATTGTTTATTATTTTATTGTATATGAGATCGACCTGCATGTCGATGACATTTTGTATCGAGTACCAGCCTGCGTGTCGATGATTTTGAGATGACGGAAATGATTAGATATCTATGTACATTATATTGAGACAAATATTTATTTATATGATGAGATGCATGAGATTCTTATTTTTTTGGTGTTTTACTGAGACTTTTGATTTGTTATTGTGATATGGATGGAAATTAGGTGAGTTAGGCATGGATCGAGTCAGGTCACAGGCATGGTTGAGTCAGGTCATAGGCACAGTGGAGTCAGTTTGGTTTAGGCATGGATCGAGTCAGGTCGGTTTAGGTATGGTGGAGTCAGGTTTGTTATCTAGGTGTGATTGATCTTTAAAGTGGTTAGGGTTGTGATTCATTAATTTGTATAATGAATGATAATATGGGCTATTTTAAAGATGCTTTATAATATATGTATGATGATGGTAGAGAAATAGTAGTCATAAGAAATGTATGTTGTGATGATGATAAAAATGTTAAGCAACTTGTTGTCTATTTGGTTTGATTTTCAATTGTTGATATAAAAAAGAAACTAAGTGGGGGTACAATGTATTTTAGGAAGATGAAAGATGGACTGGTTAAGGTAGAGAGTGGCCGAGCTAACCTCTAAGGGCCCCATGCCCTCAAAGTGCTGCCTACATAATCCTAGTGAAAAGGGACCTCAGACCGATATAGTTCTCCCATAAGCTAGGGAAGAATATGAGGGGGTATGAAAATGTGTTGGTAGGTTTTAGGAATGTTGTGGGTTTAGGTCTATTAGGTGTGTGTGGGTTATAGGAAAATTGGTATAGGTGATGTTGATTGTGGAAAAAGAAGAATATTACCTCAAAAGTAAGCGTCGAGGACTAAGTCCTGTATAAGGTAATCAAAACGTAAATAACGACATTTAAAAGATAAGAGGAGGAAATAAAGCCACTTGATTAGTTAGGATCATACCGAGTAGATCATACCTTGAAGGAGGTGATGAATGTAAGACCCTAAAGACATTGCATGATTGATTGTTCTAAGGTGAAAAGTAGTCACATGATCACCAAATGTCTTGGTTTCCAAGAGGTCCCTTGAGGTGGTAGGAAATGGGAGTGGGAATGGTGAGAAAGGTGAAAGGTGGTTAAATTTATATGGTATGAGGTAGTATGATTTTCGAGCAAGAGATCCAAGGTCACAATGGCCAAGTCCATGACTTACAAAGTTTTTTTTTACTTGTATTTGAGATAGACTGATTGATGTGGGAAGTCTATTTTCGATGAGGAATTTAACTCCTTGAGGTCTTATTGAAGCTGATCAATGTGGGAAGCTTCCACTTTTTTTTTAGATTTACATAGTTGTTCTTCAAGGGATCAGTCTATTTATAGCAGTGATTGCTAAGAGGAAGATATCCTTTTGAGGGAGTCATCTTTTTGTTAGAAGTTTGACTCAAGGAGTTAAGTCCCATGTGGGGATTTGAAGTCATGGATAATACCAAGGTGAAGAATAGGATTCTTGTTTAGAAAGTAGGGTGAAACGACCATGGGATCTCATCTAAAGGTAGACGAAAAGTATCCATGAGAATCATGCTATGTGCAGCGCCGTGGTACACATATTCAAGAGAAGACAATAAGTGATGGGTACTCACATGAATCTTGTTTAATCATTGGTGAGGTGTATGAAGTGGATAGTACTCGAGGGATGAGCATGGAAAGAAGTAAAAGGTGAGGTAGGACTAAAAGTCAACAATAGAATGGTCAAAGATGCAAGGCATTAAGGGGCTCAGGTTTGGGTTTACCATTGAGTGAAGATAAATGATAAGCACCTGATCCATAAGTATGAGTCACGGTGTATGGTCCAAGCCAATTAGGAGAAAATTTACCCCGTTTACTTTTTTCTGCTTTGGTTACATGTTTATTTTATTTCAAGACAAGGTCACTGACTTGGAAGGTTCATTCATGGACACATTTTTTGTAGGCACGTTTGATACGTTTTTGGTAAACTTGAAGGTGGTCAAGAGCATTAAGACGACATTCGTCTAATAACTCTAGTTGTGCTAAACGGTCTTGACGAAAGTCATCATCATTTAGCATGTCATGGAGAGAAATGTAGAGTGAGGGAATCTAGATTTTGAGAGGTAGAAGAGCCTTTGTACCGTATACCAGAGAAAAAGGTGTGGCGGCAGTGGAAGTGTGAATACTAGTGCGGTATGCCCACATGGAAAAAGGAATGTGCATATGCCAATCCTTCTTGGTATCGTTAACCACTTTCATGAGATTTTTGTTTAGGGTTTTGTTAGTGGATTTGGCTTGGCCATTGGTTTGTGGGTAATAAGGTGATGAGAAACTTAGCTCAATGCTGAAGGCATCGCAAAGCTTCCGCAATGTTTTGTTTTTGAATTTTTTTCCGTTGTCAATGATGAGGTGATGAGGAACACCAAAGTAACAAATGATGTGATGATTGATGACCTCACATATTTTCTCAGATTTCATGGAGATGAGTGGTATGCCTTCCACCCATTTTGTGTAGTATTCAGTAGCAGTGATGATCCATTGATGGCACTTGGAAGAATGGGGGTTGATCTCTCTGACAAGCTCCAAACCCCATTGAGAGAAGGGCCAAAGGTCACGGATGACATATAAGGCATGAATGGGTGTGTGATGAAGGTTGGCAAGTTGTTAGAATTTTACACAATGCTTGACATAGTCACAACAATCATGGTTAAGGGTCAACCAGTAATATCCCAGAAAAAGAATACACTTAGCCACAACAAGGCCACTGAAGTGACCTCCACATATGCCATAATGAACTTCCTTAATGGTATAAGGAATTTTAGAACTTGTGAGGCATTGTAAGAGAATACCATCAAATCCATTCTTATAGAGGAGGCCCCCCATGATGACATAGCAAGAGACTTTTTTAAGGAAGGCGCGTTGTCCGTTACGAGTGAGATCAGGGGGTAAGATGGAGAGAGAAAGATAGTTAGAGTATTGTTTGTACCAAAGGTCACTTAGGTCAGGGGTGATGGCTCTAATGGAGGAAACATTGTGAGGTAAGTAAGAGGGTGATTGGAGTCATTGTACGGTGATAAATATTTTCGAATTGGTGGGTGAAGTGGGTATTTGAGAAGCCAAGCAGGCCATGGTGTCTACAATGTTTTTGGTTAAACAGGGGACGATTTAAAGGGTGTAACGGTCAAAGGTGGTCAAAAGTATGTCTACATCATGTTTATACTTTTGAAGTATCTCGTTACGACATTGGTATATACCATCTCGACTTGGTTTACGTACCAATTGAGAATCACCAAGATGTTGATTAATTTGAACATCTAGGGCATAGGGGGTTGGGAAAGACCTAATACGAGTGCTTTCTGTATTCAAGATGATATTTTTGACAATCAAAAATCTAGTTTTTGAAAAGACAAAGGCATGGGCTCACCATCAAGTGGAATGAGGATGATACCGGCCCCACCCCCACGCTGACACTTAGAACCATCTAAGAAGAGTGTCATTTGATAAGTGGGTTCATCTAAGGAAAGGGTAGCAATTGACTCATCTGGAAAGTCAAAATTAAAGGGTTGATCCCCGATAATAGGTGCATCAGCCAATTGGTCGGTGATAGCTTGGCCCTTGATGGAATTTTGATGAATGAATTCAAGGTTGAAGTCAGCTAAAAGCATAATCTAGCATGTGGCACGTTGATTTTGATAAGGCTTGGCATACATGAAGTGTAATGGGTTGGTATTGGTCACAACATAGGTTTTGTGGTTGAGTAGGTAATGGCAGATTTTGGTGGTAACGAAAACTAAGGCTAATAAATGTTTTTCAGGATGGGTGTAATGGGTTTCATAGTCCAAAATAGTATGGCTTACATAATAAACCACCTTCTCCCTGTGTTTTTCATCACGATGAGCAAGCATGGCTCCCATGTAGTGATCGATAGCTGATATGTATAGGTAGAAAGGTTGATCGTATTTAGGTGGGATGAATACGGGTGGTAGGAGAAGGTATTGTTTTAGGGCCTCAAAATCTTTGTGGTAGTCATCATCCCATTTAAAGGTGACATCCTTCTTGAGCAGATGATGAAATGGTTAACACTGATCGGATAATTGTGAAATGAAATGGTGAATAGACTACAAATTTCCTTGTAGGCTACATAGTTGTCTAAGGTTAGTAGGTAGAGGCATTTCAAGAATGGCCTTGACTTTAGTAGGGTCAACTTCTATACCACATAGGGAAATGATAAAGCCCAGGATTTTTCTTGAGAGGACTGTGAAGATGCACTTCTTAGGCTGAAGGCGAACGTAATATTTAATGAGATGGTCAAAATTGGTTTTTAGGATGGTAATTTTCTTAGAGCAACCTTTAGATTTGGCCAAGAGATCATCCATGTAATCTTCCAATATACGATGCATGATATCATGGAAGATGTAAGTCATAGCCCACTTATATGTGGCACCAACATTTTTAAGGCCAAAAGGCATGAATCGGTAGTATAAGGTCCCCCAAGGGGTGATGAACATGGTTTTTTGTTGATCCTCTGAGGCAAGAAAGATTTGGTTATAACCCGAGAATCCATCCATGAGTTATAGCATCTCGTGACTAGCGGTAAGGTAAACTATAGTAAATATTGGGTAAGGGGAAGTCATCTTTTAGGAATCCTAGGTCGAGGTCATGGAAATCCATGCAAATGTGAAGTCCCTCTATCACTTTAGTGATAGGGACAATGTTAGAAATCCAACGAGGATAATCAATGGGCAATATGAAGGAAACGGAAAGAAGGCGCTGAAGTTCTTCTTTGACAAGAAGGGAAATGCAAGGGTGCATTTTCCTCAGCTTTTGTTTGATGGGTTTCGCATCAGAAATGGTTATGATATTGTGGACCACGATGGTGGGGTCAATACTGGACATGTCTACATAAGACCAAGCAAAAGCGTGGTTATGATCTTTGAGAAAAGAAGAGATGGCTTCCTGTTCAGTAGCTTCTAAAGATTGACTGATCTTTAGTATGTGCGGGTCATCTTGAGTATGAATGTTGATTTCAATACTCAATTCATTCAACATGGTTTGCATCTCAAATGGTAACAACTGATGAATATATGTGTCTTCTGCACCAAGGTAGGTGAGTATAGATTCATCATCCTGACATTGAATGACATTAATTGAAGGTGTATCATCATCGATCATTTCAGGATACAGGAAGGGAAGAGAGGAAGGAGCCTCGCCCTCATGTTGATAAGTCAAAGGCCCCAAGGAAATGGTGTTTATGAATTTTTTTTAGGAGGGATGGATTCAGGATCCATCGACTCTGTCGGTAAAGGGGGTGATGAAGGTGGAGCGGGTGAAGAAGGTGGAGAAGGGCTAATGTCCTTGATGAGTTCAATGTGGGCCTATTTGGTAGGTGGTTCAGGAAAGTTGATACTAATACGGTCATTATATTTGTGGGTGGTACATGGAATAACTATATGGAGGCCTTTCTCATAAAAGCCAAAGCTAAAACCCTTCCATGCACATCGGTGTATAAAGGTGTGGGAAAAACGATGATTGGTGAGAGACTGGAAGTCAGTGGAAAATGGGTGGGTTTGTGACGGTGGTTCGGGTGTGTAAGTGGTAGTATCAAGTCCCCCATAGGTGATTCTGGTACAAAGATGAGGAGGACCATAAAGGAGGTATTCTCCTATGTGGTTATCATAGTGAGGGTGTTGGTGAAGACTTCCATACTCTTGTGGAGTAAGGAATGTGTTGACACTATATAGGCGGTATTCCCCTAAAGTGAGGCATTGAAAAACACCTTCCAAGGGATTGGTGGTTGGTATGTGGGTAGCGGGAATATATTATGTGTCAGAGGTCGATGCGGAGGTGGAGTTAATAGATTAGGAGACTAATGGGTTGGCCGTGGAGGTTGTGGTGGCGGTAGGAGTGGAAGAGGCATGTGCGGTGGAGGTGGCGACTGTACTGGTAAGTGGAGGCATAGGTGAAACGGTAGGGGTCATTGAATGAATGCAACATGATAGGATTTTTATGCATGCAATTGTCAGGTATGTGCATTAGAGCGAATGTGTGGTATGAAATGATATTAATACTAGCACTCCCATCAATCAGTACACGTCATACACATATATCATCGATGTGGACAGAGATAAGAGTGTTTGGGTCTGGGTTCATCTTATTTTGGTAGGTGTGATCTCTTCCTTTGAGAGCTAAGGGAAGTCTTATTGGTGAGTCGGGTGCGTGTGGATAAAGGTGGCAATTTGGTGAGATCGGCTACATGATGGGGGGTGATAATGGAGGCTACAGGTTGTAGGTTCTTAGGTAAAACCCTGAATAGATTGAGAACCTCTACGAGAGCTAGACGATGGGAATTCTGTAGTTTTGGTGAGGTCATACGGGACATTTTCAATGAGCTAGGGGATATTAGTGGTAATTGTTTGATCATGGTGCGATGTTGTGCCCCATTAAAATAGGGTATGTGGGTCCACAGCTAGTAATCTTAGGTGTGGGTGTAGATGGTATGTTGGGTATAGGATTGGTCAATGAGCCAGTTGCCTTTTCTTTACCTTTATCCTTCTAAGCATGGGTAGTAACATGGATCAGGTTGATTTGAGGGGAGTTGACAAATAGAGAAGGTGTAGGGTGAGTGGTATAATGACATGACGGGAAAAAACCTACCAAGGGAGAAAAGCCTTATGAAGTGATCTGGGTGCAATGAAATTTGGGTGATGGTGTGGAAAGTTTTATGATGCGAACCATGTTAATTTCAAGTCTTGGTGGTGGCTGTAGGAGCTGTGGGGATGGAGGTCATGGTTTTTGAGTGGAAAGTGAGGGAAGGACTATGGGAATGGGTGTCATGAAGCAGGGTCCTCATCGAAAGGTGTTCGTAAAAAGTTGGCTTCTAGAGAACACAATGTCATAATTAGCCATGACTATTTATACAACCTAACTGGGACTTAGTATTTGCCTCCTAATTAATACTAACTACTTCCTCAATCTAAATCTGACCACTACAAGTACAAATCAAGCATTCTTACCCACAACCATAATCAAGTCTTGTGAGAAAAAAGTAAGGAATCAACTGTTTCTAGTAAAAAAACAATTAACTTTCCTTAACTGATGCCAATTTTCCCTCGACCAGCACCGATTACAGAACCATTGTTGGTTCTGTTAACTAGCTAATTCTAACTCATTCACCAGGTTTTGATTTTTTTTTCCTAGCTCTAACAACCTTGCATATGGACTCTCAAGTTTTCCAGCAATATTGTGACATACCAGAGGCCCTTACAACATTCAGACATCACACAGTTCATCAACATATTGATCCAGAGCTCCAGGCACTCACAAGGAAGCACCGTGCCCTCTTGTTGTTGCTGCATTTGTTTAGGACCATCTTCTTCTACATCCATCACCACCTCATGTTATTCCTCTCCATTTCACAATTAAATACATTCCTCCTTTGTCATTGGTTTTAGTAGAGTAGTTATTTATTAGATATATATTTCATTTCACCCATTACAATACCTAGATATTTCCCACAACACCTCCATCCAACCATCTTCCCAAAGAACCTTCTTACCTTGCCCAAACACCCATCTTATTACCTTTATCCCACGACCCTGCCTAAACCTCCTCAATACTCTGTGATTGCATAAAGAGCCTTAAACTACCCAATTTTAATAATTCCATGTAATTTCCCCTACCAACACCAGTCACCCAACTGACATCGGTTCATTGTCAAGTACCAACATCATTCACCCAACTGATACTGGTCTCTATGTATGGTAATATATCTCAAACCAAAAAGCCAACACTATTACTTAAAACCTCTCAAAACCTCTTACAACTTATCCTAGACCTTCATAACACCCTCAGTCATACCTGTAAGCCTTAAATCACCAACAACCTTCCTTAGATTTAGTCTTGTATGCATTTATTAGACTATATTAGATTTACTATTCTTGTGTAGGATATCTAAAATATATAACTACTTTAGGTCTCTTTATTTCATGTTCTTATCAACACTTAATTTGTTTTAAAATGTGGATTGACAACCTTTTAGAAAGCACCCTGATTTTCGGATCTAGCTTCCACTAGGTAATCCACCAACCGATATTTTTAATCCTATGGTGTGTTCTTGTGCTCTATTTCAGGTCATTCCTCCTAGCCAAAGGGAAGCTCTTCATAATTATCTTAGTCAACATTCAACAAGCACAACCTTATTTGACTATCTACAAGTATTCATCCTCTCCTTATCCTCTTATCTATTTTATCTCTACTTTGCGGTGAAATGTAAGGTGCTTGACTACCTGCAAAGCTTCATTCACTGATGGTTTAGAAGATTTATACTCAAAAGTATGAATAATACCTACCGTTAACTCCTGTCAATTTCTTGTCTAATGATATAACTCTAAATAGACATACCATGCATGTGCACAACCTTACAAGGTGGAATAGAACTTATGCACCCAGAGTGAGGGGGGTAAAGATTCCAGGCCTTTTATCTAGGCTTTCTCACATTCCTTAATGTGGTACGAGGTGGATTCCTTCCCATGATAGTCACATATCTTTTAAGGTGCATTCCTCTAGAGAAATATAATAGAGAACACAATTCTTACCTCGCGGAACTCTATAATATTATCTTGATGAGTTGTCTACCAATGCCAGGTTATCCCACACAAGGTATAAACAAGCATATTCTTCCATTTTACTTCACAGGTTCACTGGATCTTCATAATGCACAAAAATACATCAGGGTTACCCTCTCTAATGTAACTTTGTAATTGTATTCCTCTTAGACATATAACTGAATGCGCCTTGACAACCTTAGTCATAGTGCACTTAAATTCTCTCCCAACCAACTCATAAGTAATCACTCATGGACTGATCATCATCCCACTGAATGATTCCTTACCTTAATGTTTTAATAACCTATGGATCTTTAGTTGTGCGCACATAAATTTTATCCATGTCCTCTTCACCCAAAGGCTCTATATAGGGTGTAGAACTCCCATCTATTACTGGAATAATTACATGCTTCTTCTTGTTCTCAAAACTGATATATCCCTTATTGAATAAAAAATAAACAGTACTTGCATAAGACCAAAGGCATCAAAGTAATGTTGGAAGACTATCTACCTTGGGAAGTGCCAAGACTTCAAAATTCCTAGTGAACTTGGCCCCTTGAATGGTTATGGAACCATTCTTCAAAACTCTAATGGGTGTATCTTTAGTTCTATTCACCATGTACAAGACATTCAAAGATGGTTGAAATGGTGGTCTCCCCATCTGATTCCATGAATCCAAAGTAAGAACATTAACCTCTGCACCTGTGTCAATTAGTATGTTGCTCAAGTTCTATCCATCAACTACCACATTCAATGTGATTTCCTTGTCATAATCAAGACTATGAGGGAAAACATTAGCATGCAAGATGTGCCTCTCACGCTCACTTCTAACGCATGGTATTTTTTCCCTCAACCACTCTCCTAATAGGGGAATGATATTTTACTAGTGTAACATCTTACATACCTCTTTGAAATCATCAACATCCTTCTAAGGGATCTCAACATTCTTTTCCTATTCTAACTTTTGTGACTGCTATTTCAAGCACTGAATCTCTCCTTACAAACTCCTAATAACCTCCATAATCTCCTAGTAAAAATTCTTCTGATAGGTCGTATCAGGGTAATTTCCATGTAATACTTCTTCCCTTTTTATGAGAGGCATCTACTTTGGTAGTTATTTGGCACACACATCTTCAGCTTGTGTAGTTACTAATATAGGTTCCAACTCATGATTAGGTGCTACCTTAGGCATGAACATAGGCTCAGTGCACTTCATGCATACCATTCATGAACCATTGTCCTTTTTCTAATTCTAGCTCATGTGATGATACAAATCAAGGTGCTCCTCATACTTATGTTTCTTTCCAAACCACGAGCATTCCAGAAAATATGAGCATTCATGCTTATAGTGATCCATAGATCCATAATTAAAACAAATCCCACCGGGGAAGCCACTCCTTCCTCTACCATGACCACTATAGCCTCTGAATCCTCCATGAAAACTTCTTCCCCTTCCTCTACCATCTTCATGCCCTTCATGCTGACACCCCTCATTTTTAGAACTTTTTGCAATGCTTGTCTGGCGTACACCAATATCAATTGCATCATGAATTTGGTCTATCAACTGGAAATATTTAGTATCATGAGTAGTAGATGTAAAAATATTACAATAGAAAGACACATTATTATGGATCGCGTGTTATAAAAATGTGCATCTACTTTGATCATAATCCCTATGACAGATTTCACAATCTAATGACATGGTGCACACTAACTTTCGAGGGAAACTATCCTTGTCGTGTCCTTATAATTCACAATCTGTACACCAAATCCTGCTACGAGTCTCATGTGCTAAATTCGTAGATAATTTTTCAAGTTTATTTTCTATGGAAGTAATATGTACCTCAAAAAGGGGCTTACCCCAGTATCAATGCTTCCAAAGGCCTTAGCATGTAGAGTATCTTCCAAGGCCTCAGGCATATCTGTGAAAGTATTATGTGAAAGTTCTTGTATGAAAGGCATTATTAAGCCTCCAATGTACCACTGAGTATGTTGATAGGGATGGATATCATAAGATAACTTTGACAAGAGAGTCTTAAATCACCTTTCATACTCCTGCACACTATCTATCATACCCTGTTGAATCTCCTTGAGTGACTTAATGCTCTTTTTCTCAAATTTAGGAATATTAAATTCCACCAAGAAGGCATCATGCAACACGTTATAATCCATTGCCATCTTATGTGGGTCATACTTTTGGTACCAGTTATGTAAGCACCCCTGAAACTTAGTTACAATCTAGCTCACCTTACTCTCTGGGGTAGTTATCCCCTTAGGGCACCATAACAATTCACACTTGTGTACATACTCTGTAGCATCCTCAACACCTTTATAATCAGGGAAATGAAGAGACATCTCATAAAATACATGCTGACAGGGTTGTGGTCCTTTCCCACCATATCCAAAAAAATGATTCTCTCATGTGTTTCCTCCACCACTAGATCCACTGGTTCCACTAACTCTTGATCCTCAAGATCCACCAAATCCTCCATATCCTCCTCCTATAGCAGGTACAGGGCCTGAAGTAGTGCTAATTTGTGTTCCCACCGTTTTGGTGAACCGATCTCCAATATTTTACAAAGTTGAACTACTTCTAGACTTGGTACCCATGTTTTGTGTGCCCACACCCTGTCCAAATGACGTGCCTAACAGAATACTACCAAACACATGAAATGTTTGTGCGTCTATAGATAAATTTAACAAAAAATGATATCTACCTAATGTTACTTTCTTACCAATACCAACACCAACCAAACTAGTAATCCTCATGTCAAGATTTGGAAAACTAAGCATAAGGTTTAGGTCGCCAAGTGGGTTTCAAATGTGTGCCTACAGTCTATCTCCTTTCTTCATAAAATGATCTCTCATCAAAAGCTAAAGGGGTTCTCCTTGTGCACTTTCCAAGATGGGGTAGTATAGACTCCTTAGGTTCCACATCCTCCACATGAAGCTCAAATCCTTCCTACAACATTTGCCTCCATACATCCATCACTCCTATAATCTTGTGTTGTTTCACCAATTCCCTCTCTTGTGCTTCATTATACTTGATTTTCCTTTCCTCTCTCTCTGCTTCTATCGTAGGATCCTCCATTTATTTCCACACCTTATTTTGCTCCCTGTGCCTAGTGGGAGTTTAGCTAGCCATAGGAAATGCTTCTAAACTCAGAGTGATGATCAATATCTTAATGGCTAATGGTAAAGCATGTAAGAAATATCTATTATCCAAAATAAGCCCCCTACTTATTTTGGCTAACTTGCCTTCATTCTTGCCTTCCTTGTGCTTAAATATCAAATTTTACACATTTTAGGCACTCAAAGGTTTCTAGAAATAGCTTCATTAGATAGGATTTTTCTTCCCCTTTCCAAAAAGGTAAAATTTTCCTCCTAAATCCTTGTAATCTTCAAGTTATGACTCGATGGAGTTTTTTGGGGAAAATTTCCCTAGACAGGCCCGCGGCTAATGAGAAACCGACATGTGGTAAGGCGGAGTAGCGGGCATCAGGGGGATGTTGGATTTTTTGGCACTTTGACCAAAATGCGTAGAGGAATAAATTTTCCCACAAGCCCGCGGAAGGAGGAAAATATGTTGGCTAAGGCCTGCCGAGCAATGAGATGGTGCCATGTTTCCTGTCAGCAGCGAGAGTTGGGGCAGTGGAAGGATTTGGTGAAATTTTCCAAAGTTACAAAAGGTACAAAGGCATGCATTAAACCCATGGCACCATCGATTAATCAAATGGTGCCACATGGCCACATCAATGGTGGAGGTCAGGCCCGTAGAGGTAAATTGACAAAGTTTCCTAATAAAAATTTAAAAGGTGCAAAGGGTAGAAAATGATCCTGAGGCCCGCAGATCAACCAAATGGTGACATGTGGCAATAGAGTGGTGGGGCACAGATAATTTTTTGGAATTTTTCCCAAATTCAAAAAAGGGGAAAATTTTCAAGTTTCAGCCCGCCAACCCAAATTTTTCCCTAAACTTGCCATTTTTGCCCTAAATCTTCAGAGGGGCATAACTTTTGATCCCGAGCTTGGATTTTCATGTTCTTTATATCATTGGAAATTTGTTGAAATCCTCAACATGATGTAATCTTAAATTTTGATTTTTGATGGATATTTATGAGAGAAAAATGGAAAAACATCTCTACCATGTAAAAACACAGAAAATAACTCTAACCACCAAAATTAATGAAGTATGGGCCTCTGTTTTGCTCTATAAAGCAATGTACTTCAAAGTATCAGATTTTTTATGGAAACACATCATTTTCCAGGACCATTAGATGAATCTTGTCAGTGGTCAAAGTCCCAAATCAATTTTCTCGTGTTTTCTCCTTTCTTCCATTCTTCTCGATGGTTAAAAGCTAGTTTTGGCTCATTTGTAACAAGTTATTCATCATTCTTCTCTGCCCTCCCTTATTTTCTTCCCCAGGGTTAAAAATGGAGTTAGAACCTCCTCCCCTACTCTTTAATGGTTTTTTTTGTCTCTTACCAGTAAAATGATGTTTTATGCAAACTTTTGGAGCAATAAAAATGTGTTTTGTGATACATTTGTCCATCCTTGCTTGTTTTTGCTTGTTTTCTTCTTGCCTCTCTTCATTACAGGTATTTGTGCATGTTTGAATGTTCATCGCAGGTTTTGGATTTGTGTTCATGGAGTTTTGGAACATTTTTTTTGTGAAATCCATCCTTGGTTTTGTGATGCACTTGTCCATCCTTTCCATTGCTCACCTCTTCTTGTTCCATGGTAGTTTTGATAGATGTTCAACATTTTCCTTCTCTGGTGTATCACCGTTTTAGTGTAGGCTATGTTTTTCCCTCTTTTCTCTCTCTCTCTCTCTCTCTCTCTCTATCTCCTTAGCATAGTTAGATTAGGATTAGATTAGCTTGCCTACACTGGAATAGCTTATGGCAGGTAGTTTAGGAAGAGGAAGCAGCCTTCTCTGGAGAGCTTTCCCCATTTGCAAAGGTCCCACACTTTGGGAAAGATCAATGTTGTGCATTCACACCAAATGACATTGCCTTAGAAAAGAAAATCCATAGGTCATTTTGGGGTTGTTGTGAATTTACACTAACAATATCCTCTCAGTTCTTGCAAGAACTAGAACTCAATAATATCTGGGAAAGAATAAGTAAAAACCATATACTCCAATGTGTAGCTAGTCAACACGCCACTCCACCAATGATCAACAGCACGAGTCTAGATCAAATCAACATCATAAATTCACTGATAATCTTCTTAGGTCTAAACATAAGGTCGATAATACTAACTCTTCCTCAATGCATACGCTTACAACCATTCATACAAATCTACTGGAAAACAACAAAATAATGTCTCATAGAGCTCATGATATAAATGCTCGTCTACCCATGTGTGTGAATCAAACTCAGGTATAATGTTGAATCTATATGAAAACTCATCCTCCATGTTCTTAAGCCAAGTATCCATGCTAGCCAAGGTCAAGCGTTCCACCATTCTTGCAACAACTTTAAAAGAGGTCCCGAAAATGGAACCAAGATGTAGTCACTTTTCCTAACCCTTTAATTCCTAGGAGCACCAGCATATCACCCAGCCTAGAATGGGCACTCACCTGAGGCACATGAAGGCACTGAGCCCCTCTTCTATGGGAGCTTTGTCAAAAACATTACCATGAGTGGCAGAGTAATGCATGATAGGAAATGCATACATCCTATAACAAGAATAATGAACTATATCCAAGCATAGATGGCCATTATTATATATATGAACATCAAGAACATCAAGTAGTAATCATATGTAAACCAAGAACACAATTAAGAACACATATATTCAGATCCATAAGTATTTATATTTAGAGAAAACACCATTATATTAATCCACCATTGTTATAGTAGCCAAAATACATCACAAGATCCATAAACAAACCAGATACTTCAAAAAAATAGAATTCTAACCCTACAATCACTCTGCTCAAGAATCATTCTCATGCATATCTCTCTCTGAGCTCTCTTTTTTCTCTCTTCCCTCTCTCTTTTCTTTTCGTGAAAATCAATACATATCAAGAGAACTGTGGGGATCTTCCCCTCACTACCTATTCATCACATAAGAGCAAGATGCATGCCAAATGTCATCATGCCCCACCATACTTGAGTACCCTAAACATGAAAATGTTAGCTAAACCATAACTAAATCCACTTTGCAGCTCTTAATCCTATTCTGATAATCATATCCTAAAGTATTTTTTTCGTGGGATGCAAGTTTTAATGCTTTAACCTTATCCATAATCAATGCTTTAAAGTGTTCCTCATGTCAACTTTGACTGTGGTCCAAAATGTGGTTAAGTCCCAAACTAATTCTTCCTAGGCGCAAACCTTTGCACTCTTCCTGAAGTTATGTAGGTGCAAGCCTTTGCACCTTGTTGGTATGTGATAAAACCCTTCGCACCTCATGTACTTAAGTATTTTTAAGGGTTAAACAAACTACATAAGGCTTGATCCCTCTAGAAGGTGTGTAGTGCAGCACTTGGCTCTACCAACGATAGTCCAGCCAATATGATACAATTATAAACAATTATGAATTATAAATGCATAAAATGAATTTTAAGGGATGTCTATTATTTTTTCCATATATGGTGTTCATAATTCAACTGCTATAGAGGTGGAAGATGTGACAGTGGATCGGGATTGGTAACACTCTGAGCCCTTGGATATTATCAAACTGAATGAAATTGGAGTTGTGTGAGTTAATCTTGTGTTACTCATCTATGTATGTATCTGTCATTCGTGAAAATTCTTTCAAATGATCAAGATCAGTGCATATTTTGGAGCACATGATCAAGATATGCAACTCATATGTGTCCCCTATATGCATATTTGGGAGCTCATGAATAGTTATTAAGTATTTTTTAAAATTTAATATTCTTTTTTACTTGTCAATATTAGCTTGAATCGATTTGATAAATATATATTAATTTCAATTTTTATGTCCAAATACAGCTCGAGAATATCCAAAAAATATATGTAAAGAAATAGGTAGAAATATTAAACCTTTTCATTTGTCAATATTATTTGGAATCAATTCGATAAATATATTCTACTTTTCATTTTTATGTGGAGATGCAGCTGGAGAAAATCTAGAAAATCTACAACTAACAAATATGTGTAAAGAAATAGGTAAAAGTATTTTTGTGAAATATTATTATAGTATTTGAAATACATACAAGTTAATAATGAAGTTTAATAATGAATGTCTATTTCCCAATTTCTAACTTATGTATCTAAAGATTATATTGAATTAGATTCTCATGGTCTACATTGGATAAAGATGCCAATGTAGAAAAACTAAAGTGGATGTACATCATTTGTTTTGTTGTGGTATGGAGCATTGTGAAAAAGAGGGAGACAAATTTATTAAATATTTGGAAACAATTTGGAAAACACCCAAATTTCCATACAAATGTGAAACTACGGTTGTAGTTAATGTAATCAACAAAGGAGTTCCTAAAGAAAATTTTTTGGTGTCTCCAAAGTTTTCTTAAATTTTTTTTAAAAATAATAAGTGTCTAATGTCATCGTTGTTTACAAAACTATTCTTGGTAGGGGTTGTGGATGATGTAAGAGACATCTTACAGGGATGTTCTCTATTTCAAACCACAGTGGAACAAATCAATATATAAAATTGTGTTTATTACATTTATCTAGTTATTTTTCCCATCTTCCATTTGAAGTGATGTTATTGATGGTTATTATTATGTAGTGCTCAAAATGTGTTTATTACAATTTTTTAGTTCTTCACATTTCATCCAAATGATATGATTAGTATATAATGCTCAAATCTAGCTTTGACAAGTTTATACAAAGATCTTGTTTTCCATGAAAATAAGTTATTGGTTTTGGGGGGTGGAAATTTGAATGCATTATAGAAAAAATTTCACACTTAATATGTACATGGGTTATTGAAGTTATTACCATCATTTTATGCAATAAAAAACAATTACGACTTGTATTATCTCATAACAACACATTTCCATGATTACTGAGCTTGATTGAGTTTACTTGTTACTATTATGTTGATTAATAGATATATTAAAATTGGTCTTTTGTTATAGACTATCTCTTAACAATTCATTTATTACCATCATTTTATGTTGTAAAAAATTCATAACACATTTCCTACCTTCATTCTATGCAAATAAACCCACGTTCTAATTAAACATTTATTACACAAATATATATGATAAAAGTATGTAAAATATACAACATTCAAATGCACACTACCCCATAGTTAAGATAAATCACATCTAAATTTTTGTTTCTTTCTATATTGAGTTTATTTTCCTTTTATGATACTTATATAAGAATGGGTATATGCCCACTCAATACAATATAAAAATGTTTTTTTATATGAGAATGGACATATGCCCATTTAATACAAGATAAAAATGTTTGTTTATATGAGAATGGACAATATAAGTATTTGTTATGCATTGCAATGTTATAAATGTATTAATCATTCCAATAAGAATTTCTTAATCTTACTATAAAATTGTAAACTCCTAAAATGGAAATCCCTCATACATGATATATAATTCTAAAAAATCCCTTTTTGATTCCAATAATAGCCAAATAAAATTTCAAAAAGGCTCTTTTTGGGATTCCAATAATAGTAAAATCAAATTCCAATATTTGGTATAAGAAAAACCAATATAACTAATTTTGGTATTTAATCTAGATTGTAAAATATCCAAATTTAATGAAATTATGGTTCATATATTGGAATCTAAAATCACCTATATTGGAATTAATTGTACTCCAAAATCACATATATTGGAATCTGAAAATGAAAATATTGGAATCCGTTAATTCTCCTTTTGAACTCTAATATATCTAGTCATGATTTAAATTTATGAATCTGTGAAAAAACGTTTAATGATTTCAGGGAATCAAACATTGATATGAGAAATATTTCCAAGCATCCGCTAGCCCGTATAGAATAGAAACATGTTCTATTTACAAGGGCTAGTGGTTGTTAGGCTTAATGATTGCTTTGGAATAATTCTCTTATTGGTTTTAAGATTTTTTAAAGAATAAACTATGTAAATTTGAATATTTCAAATACCATTGAGAAAGTGAATGCTATGCTAATGACATTCATGAGATGTGAGACACTTCCAGATTCAATTAATATGGTTCAATTGAACCTTAGGGAAACTAGAGAATTATCGAAGATGTTATGAAGAAACATAAAGAGGGATACGATTCAATTTAGGAGAATGTAATTAACTATAAAACCATTCCAGATATATTTTCATATATAAAGTTAGATCTCATATTTACTTCATTTATTATGGTGTGATTGAACATTGACACAACCAGAGAATTTCTGAAGATGTTATGAAGAAATTAGCAGAGTGCGATGATCCAGTATAGGAGAATATAATTAATTATAAAACCATACCAGATATATTTTTATATTTAAATTTAGATATGAAATCCACTGTAAGAGACATGACATGAAAAATTTCATATTCAAATATGGATATGAACTTATTTAAAATTAACTGTAAAACTATCCCATATATATTTTAGTATTTAAATATAGCTATTAAATAAATTAAAATTCCTTTACTAAAGGTAGGTATAATTATAGTAAAACATTTGATGAATAATTTGAATTTATAATGTAACATTATTCCCGAATATGGGCTTCTAAATAAACAATAGAAAACATAGTAAAGCTCTAATAAAAAATCTCTCTATAATTGTTTTTCTGATCTAATATAATCCCAAACATATTTGATGTCATTCAATGGTTGCAATAAAGGCCACAACACATCTAACAAGTATGTGTCTTTTGACTTAGAATTTATGTTAAATGTTTCATAAATTATGTATTTCACAACATTATTGAACTTGTTTTTCTCTAAAGATTCATCTACAAGCACTCTATTTTTAAAAGTGTATGATACATTAAACCGTGATCAAACAAAGTTAAGATTCTTCAGATATAATTTGGTATTCCCAGAACCTTCATAATCAAAGCATTTGGTCTTGACATAATATTCATGTGTAAATATGAACTTGAAGCTTGACACCTCCAAGCCAATGTTTTGAAAAAATGAAGGCATCATGTCATCAACATTTGACTTTCTCACTGATGTTCATATTGCTATGTTGAATTTTTTTTTACACCGTTGCAAGAACTCTTTCACATTAGGTCTGAGAAAATATTATCTTTTTCGAGCTCGATGTCCCCAAATTGTTTTAATTTTTTAAATGCCAAAGATTCCTTGTGGAGGGTGTTTTCTAAAACACCATTTATATCAAATATGATTAGTTTCATATTGCCCCTCTTGACAAACCACTTGACATCTTTAAACAACCTTTTCCCAATCATTCACCAACTATCCAAGAGGCTCCTTCTACATATCAAACACTTGATGCTCACATAATTAGTATCATAATTGATGCCCCTAGATCATCATCCATACCCACCCCATCCATCACATCTGCATCTATCCCTATGTCAATCATATATACATTTATTATCCCTATATCTACCGTACTTGAGCCTACTTCTCTCGCATCCATCGTACATCCTTCTCTTTTTCCTATACCTACTCCCATGCCAGATTCCTCATCCACATATTCCCCTAAACCTCCTACCACACCTAATACACCTACCCCCTATAATCCCAGTGGCATCCATTCTTGTATCTACATCTGATAATGCACCATCTTCTATCTCCACACCTTCTATAGATACTCCTCCAAGTAATTTCCCTATTTCATCCCCCTCCTCCACAGATGAATCCTCTTCTATCAAATCGATAGCCCCATCATATTCTCATGAACCCACTTCACCTCTAAACTCCACATCATCCCCCCTCTATCAAAATACCCCCCTATCAAGATTATTATCATTCCCACCAAGATTAAACCTCCAAAACATAAATCTAGAAACCTTGGCACACCTATCCATAAATCACTTACCCATCCACATAAGAAAATGGAGTTTCCCCTTTCTAATACTCCTTAATATTAACCATATCATATCCAAACATCCATCTTGGGGCTCCCTCCTTCACTTTTGGTACTAGGACCTTCATCCAAATCACCCATTTTCACTCAATCAAAAACCAAATCCATCACCCATCCCTCTAAAACTATGTCCAAATCATCTACCCCTCCTTCATCCAAATCACTCATTCCTTCTTTTACTAAGCCATCACCCAAACCATCATCCACCCCTTCATCCCAATCTCAATCAACACCTGCCCTTCCTTCTACATCAAAATATAATTCCAAGGATGATACTAAGCCTCATAAGATAAAGAACTCTCTTCTACCTTCATCCACTTCCTCTAAATCAAACATATCCCAAGTCCCCAAAAATTATTCCTCTAATACACCCATTAGATCTTATACTAAGGTATTTCAAAGTCTCCTCCATGTACACATAGTCATCCTTCCACCTATTAAACCCTTTGACCCACGTAGACCAAAACCCACATGGTTTGATCCTAAGGTTATTTTTTCCTACCAACGTGTTCATGGCCATACTACCGAAAAATGTAAATCCCTTTGCGCCCTTATCGATAGTATTATGGAAGAGGGTGATCTTCTCATTGAATAATAAGACACCCTTCCATCCCCTAGCCCATCTTCATCTAAATAAAATCCTCTAACCAAGCCTTCCAAATCCACCTTCATCGTTATCCCACCTTTATCTTCTCTTGCTTCAAGAGATAACCCTCCTCTTTACATAGATGTCATCAGTATTGCCACCTAGTATCACCTTTATGAGGCCCAACCTTACACTTCATCCAAATATAAATTCACCATCACTTCTCCTCCTAGTGGTCCTTCTCCACACCCTTCTTCCTCTAGGGATAAGGTGTCTATCATATCCACTCCTAATACTACCTCCATTGAACAGACCATCGTAAAGTAGTTGCATCCAAATCCTATCAATATGTCCCTTTATGAGCTTATCCAAAGTTCCCCTAACCACAAACATTATCTTATTGAATCTTTATAGTGTATTCATGTATTATCTGATGAGTCTCAACCCCTTTTGGTCCTTATTGAAGCTCTTTTAGCTTCCTCTGTCATATCCTTCTAAGATTATGAAATCCCCGACATTCTTCTTGAAGGCCATGGTCTTCATTTTTTTGTTAGGGTTCGTATCAATGACACCTTCATCTGCCGATCCATGATTGACAATGGTGTTAATATCAACATCATTTATTCTCATACCTTCAATCATCATAAACTCTCTGAAACCATTATCATCGAGCCACTTATCATCCTTCATGATTTTAATGATGTTGTTGCCCCCGATTTAGGCACAATTATCCTTCCCATCCATGTTGGCCATAAACTCCTTCATGATATATTCTACATTGTAGAAGGGGAGTATCAATATAATGTCTTATTTGGACACCCTTGGATTTGTTTCATGCATTGTGTCTCATATACCCTCCACTATTGTATTAAATATGAACATGAAGGGAATATACATACTCTCCATTTTGACCTTCCTCCCTTTAAAACATGTCACATGACTTATTGACCAAATGACATATGTGTACCTAAGCGAGGCTCTTCTTTTAAATAAACCACTCATTCTTCTATGCCTACATCTAAATTAACCCATAACTGATCTTTTGATGATGTGATATAACACATTTCTCTAGGGGAGTATCAACTCCTCACTCTTAATTCCCTTCCTTCTCTTAATTGCATTGGTTTCCCTAACAAGGCCCCTATGTATCAATCCAATGTTGGGGATATCATCTCTCTCAGTCCCCCTTCCTCAAAACTAATCTCCTCTGTGTGTTTGCTCCTCAAACTTGTGCCCATATCTTGGATCTGGAAGAACCCGAGTAGCTGAGTCAATAATGGGATTGTCTCCAATTTGTGGGACCTTGTGTATTTGAGACAAACCTACAGAGAAGGGTGGTTCCTCTAAATATTTCTATTGCTACTATTACTTCTAATGTTGAAAGGGAAAATTAAGCTAATAATGCCAAGGGACCAAGGATAGAAGGACAACATGAAAATGAAAAACTAAACTAAAGGATATAATAACACTAGAAAAAGTGGGATGAATACTATCTGTTCTGGGGAAAAATAAAGGAAACTCCATTATGGTAAGCTAGGCACATTTAGCATGGACCAGAATGCATCTACACAATCAGTTTCATAAAACACAACCAAAAAATAGAGCTGCAAGGGACCTAAAATGACACAACAAACACACAATGCAAAACAAAGGAAATAAAGAAGAATAAAAATATGTTAAAGAAGAGAATAGCCACAAAACAATGCTTTTATTACTTCTAGAATGCACAGTCGACTATAATGGCATATAAGGTTGATATCCACATGAAAGAACCAGATTCAGAGGTCTGTAACTCAAAATGCAAAGATATTAAGTCCTTAGTAAATTCTAGAGGATCTAAAATCTCCAACCCTTTATAATGAGCCAAGCTCTTACATTTATAGATGAAAGAAGTAGAGGAGAGGAGGGAAAATCAAATTTGAAACACAACCACCAATAGTAAGCATTCAATTCCTCCAAATCTTCCTAATGATTTGCAAAATACACTTCCTCATGTCTTTTTGGCATGTAGGATAAGTAATGAAGTGATATCCATATCAAGTCAGGTGGTTGGAGCAATCAGATCTTCTCATTCGTGGCCAGAAAGACATTTTACCATTTCACACCTATCAAATCTTGCTAAAATTTTAATTTGAATATCCTTCATTGTAGGCCACGTTAGTAGCTTTTGAATGAGACATGGAGCACATGTGTTAGAGCTCAGGATCATAAGTTATGACTATCATAATTCTACAGCTTTCTCTGACATGCAATGACACGTGGTACACGTTGATTGATTGAATGGACCGAACAACTGTGCAACCACCTTTTTGTTTATTGCCACGTGTCAATCAATAATTTTTCTTTGGGATTTAGAAACCAGCCTATGCATTTTGGTTGGTTATGTGTAGTAGACTCAAATTATGACACATAACATGTGACATAGGAAGGATGCAGAAGAAGGCACAAAATTCACATGGGAGAAGAGCACACAGAAGAAAACATAGGAAGGGGTGTGCGCGAAAGTGATGCATACGGGAGGAAAGGAAGAAATACCTAAGGAAGAAATGTATGGTCAAGGTGTAATTATTACAAAGATAATGTGTGGCGGAAAGGAATAAATATCTAAGTCTAGGGCGTGCGCGTAGGGTGCATGAAATGCAGGGAAGAAGGTGAATACACAAAGAGTGTGTGCGAGAAGAGAATGGAATAAAGAGTAAAAGGAAAAGGAGGATGGGAAGAAAATAAGAGAAACAGAGCATGTACAAGCGCATGAGGAATTTCCACCAAGGAAATGTACCAAGGATAATTTGAAGTACGTACAACCTATAATGTAAAACCTTCAGAGCCAAAATGGGGATGTAAGTTGTCCAAAAAACTAGGAGAGTTATTTTGGATAGTAGTTTGGTGACTTTCGAGGCCATCTACCTAATAGACGAAGGATATCAATAGCCTGGAGCATCCATTGGGCATGAAGTTTCCTTGGGAATATGAAATTCCTATCTGTACATTTGAATAACTACCCTATGAATTCACTTGATGAAATGCTTCTGAAATCTATTTTGAATCCTACCAAACTACTGAAGACTGCTGGAAGATGATGAACATCCTGAAAGAAAAAAATTATTGCGTACAAGAATCACATGAGAAGAAACAACTATATACAAATAGAAAAATGTATGCGTAGTGCACTTAGAGTAATTAAAAGTATTCTAATATATACAAGATGATGTAGCAAGCTTAATGGAAGGTTTTGAGATAGATCTCGTTGACTAGGATTAAAAGTGCACCTCCATTAAGATGAGTAAGCTCAAAAGAGTTATCCTTCTTGCATGAACTAATGATGTATCTGCCACTCCAAAGTACATCAAACTTTGAATGGTGCCCTTGTTTGGATTTTTCATCATCTCATTTTAAGCCTAAGTCCCTAGTTTTTAAATCTTGAGGCCTATCCTTTTTGTCAAACCACTTATTTTTTTATTGTTGATGTTTTTCTAGCTTGATCATAGTAGATTTACATGATTCTTCAAGCTCAACTAGCTCTGTCATTCTGATTTTTCTCTGGTACACGCCCTCAAACTCTAAGTGTTGGGAAAGCTCCAATGAAATAAGTTTAAGGGATAAGGGGATTATAGCTTCCTTACCATAAACCAACTTGTATGGAAAAATACCTATTTCCTTATTCACCATGATTCTATCTACCCAGAGTTCACGCAATACCTTTGTATGCCACTTCTTTTGGGTGATATTCATTGTCTGCTTCATGATTTTTATTAGGTTCTTGTTTTTTTATTCTATTAGACCATTTCCCTAAGGGTAATAGTTGGAAGAAGTCTTCAGATAGATACCCAAGATAAGCTCCCAAATAGATATTTTAGTACCATGGAAGGCCTTTACATTATCAGAGATAATGGTTTGAGGAATGCCAAACATTATAAAAATTCCTTCGAGAAATTCAAAGATCACTGACTCAATTGATTTGTCGAGCATGACAACCTCTATCCATCTGGTGTAGTCCATAGCTTTCAACACCAACTTGTGGACAGTGCTCGAAGGAGGATTGATAATACTTATGAAGTCGAGACCCCATTATGCAAAAGGTTTATATGCTTGGATTGTTCAAAGGGGAAGCACTACTAATTTCTTATTTCCTATGAAGAAATTACATGCTTTGCATTTTTGACCCACTTGTGTGCATATGTGAACAGAGCAGGCCAAAAGTAGCCTGCCATTATTATATTTATTGATGTAGTCTTAGCAAAGAAGTTTCCACCAAAGAATCCATCGTGAAATTATACTAACACTTTTTAAGTTTGCACACCATCAATACACATTAAAAATGCACCATCAAGATTCCTTTTAAAGATAAGGCCATCAATTAGAACATATGAAATAGATTACAACCTTAGATGTCTTCTCTTTTCTTTATTTAAACCAAGAGGGTATGTGCCCTCAGAAAGGAATGTGATCATGTCCTTCATCTAATAACATGTGCTAGGGGTTTGATTATCTTCATGATCTATGTGTAGGAGATATTCATCCAAAAACAATAAAGTTTCAGGTGCACTCTTTGCATCCTCATTAATTTGTTTACAGAGCGCTCTGCCTCTAGCCAATTTTTTGGCTTTGATACTCACATCATACTCCATGATTTTGGTCACCCAACTTTCCCTCTTTTCATTGATTTCTTCTCCCATGATGAAGTATCTAACACCAGAGTGTGAGAATAACACCTTGATGTGGTTTGCAGTAAGAATTCTCTTAAATGTCTTGATTACACACATGATGGCATAGACCTATTTTTCTATGTGACTGTATCTCAATTCATAATCCTTCATTTTTTTACTAAATAAATCCACCGGCTACTCCAATCCTTGTTTATTTTATTTTTTTGGGAGAAAAACCACACTTGCATCTACACCATAAGCATAAAGGATGAAATCCTATAAGTAATCTAGGTTGATGAGTGTTGGCATGCAAGAAATTTCTTGCTTGATCTTGTCGAAACTCTCTCTTCCTTCTACTTTCCACCTGAAAACTATGTTCTTCTTGAGCATGAGGGTGATAGGCCTTACCAGTCCTGCAAAGTTAGTAATGAAGCACCTAACAAATTTGATTTTTCCTAGGAAGGACTACAAGGCTTTCTTGTGTGCCAGTAAGGAAAGAGCTAGGATGGCTGAAATGCTCTCATGATAAATTGTGATACCATCCTTTGAAATGACATGACCTAGAAGCTTTCCCTACATCATATCCAAATTACATGTCTTGGGATTAAGAGATACCCCAAACTTTTTACATCTATTAAAGACTTTCTCTAGATGTGTCATGTGATCTGTGCCCTACATTGAAATGAATGTAATGTTATATAGGTAAACCAAGATGAACTCATTGATGTAACCTTTGAAGGCAATATTCATGGTGCATTGGAACATCGTGCCTATGTTTGATAGACCAAATGGAATCTTATGGTATGCATATGTTCTCCACTTGGTCGTAAAATTATTTTTGAATTTATCCTCTTCCTTGACCAGAATCTTATTAAACCCATAATACCCATCCAACATAGAAAACCTTTGTGCGCTAGCCATATTCTGCAAAATATTCTCCATAGAAGGAAAAGGATAATGGTCCTTCAAGCATGCCTTATTCAGATCTCTGAAATCAATGTAAATTCTGATTGATGTAACCTAGAATTTATAAGATAACACCCTAGTCACGTTGGCACATCACTCAACCTAGACTGAGTGCTCACCCGAAGCATGCAAAGGTACCAGGTCCCTCTTTAGGGTTGCTGTAATAGGATGTTAACATGATGAAGATAGAAACATATAGATTCATAACTAATCCATCATTCTATAGTGCATGCTACCCACATATCTATGAAAGAACAAGCTTAAACAATAATCATCATTGAATTAATAACATGAACTACTCAATTACATAGAATGACACTTAGATTCAGCCAATATCTTCCATCTATTAATAAATATAGAATCTCCTTATAGTACTGCCAATTTATATCAAGGTGTGTATCGATCTGATACACACATTTATACATCTAGAATTATACATACATCACTCTTTGTGATCTCTCTCTACTATGCACCTAACATCATATATATAGGGTGGGGACTTTCCCTTCACCGCTTATCTATTCCAGAAATAGGTCGCATGATATTGATAGCCACATGTCATTTACAATTATAGCCACACATGTAAGTGCACTATATATAGTTCTCTTATAGTTTAACTGAAGTGTTAATTCTATTCTTATCTTTTCTCCATGCATAGATGCTTCAAACCACTTCTCCAAGTATAGACAATACATGGCGTGCACATCTTTGCATCGTTGATGTGTTCCACATGCCATCTTCTAAAAATAGATCTTCATTCTCAAAATTGGCTAAGTCCTAAAATTTGAACTTGCCTTTCGTGTGTGGGTCCTTCCTATCCTTCCACACATTTGATCCTGGCCTTCTATCCCGCATGGAATCCTTATGTGATCTTTACCAAGTATTCTTTGATCAACATTACCCCACACTAATCTCATTGTTGTCCCAACAATGGGTATCTCCAAAAATTTAAAGAAATAATAATAATGAAGAAGTAAGAATGAAAGAATGTGGATAAATAAAGAATTTATACGAGGTTATTTAAGTAACCTCCTCTATATCAATTTATAGCATCAACTCTAGATACTCCTCTTTTATTATGACCTCTAAAATCTGCCATTCAGTGAGTTCATGTTCCACTTTCTCTGGGATGTCCACAACAATGGATTCTAACTCATCCCGTGTAATTTCCCCTTTCTCATTTTGCAAAACTAACACAACACTGGACATGGATGTCATTCTCCCTTCCAAAATGTCCATCTTCTGCGTAATCAGATTTCCAAGCTCTTCCAACCGAGTCTTGTGTGGCTCTTGTGCTACTTCCAGGGCCTCGTGCTTCTATTTAACCATTGTTCTCACATCCCAATTCTCATCTTTCATGGCTTTCTGGACCTCATTGTTCTCTTCCAAGGTATTAACATTGATGAGCACCTTTGGAGTTGTTCATATATTTAAAGCTTGATCCACTTTCTTCAATACTTCTTGTAATGCCTACAACAACCCTTCATAAGATGTGATTTTTCTCATCACAGATGCTTTATCCCATTCAGAATCTTGTTATGATATTTCCAATGTTTGCATATGCAGAGTTTCATCTTCAAGCACCAATTCCACCAACTTTCCCACATAGTGTATCGCTAAAGGAAATGTTTATGGTACCTTGGGTTCCAAGTGTGGCCTTACTTTAATTACATTGTCCCCAATCTCCTTTGTGATGCTTATGAATAATTCATTCTTCTTCTACGTGAAGTCCATTTCCTATGTTATTCACATTATCTCAGCATCCTTTGTCTTCAACTCTTCATGCAACACTTTTATTTTGGTAGATTTGTCCATGTTTCTTCTAATCACCTCCGCATAAACTTTCACCAGTGCATTGCTGACCTGCTTGTCTAACATGACAGTAGGATTTACTGTCATGTTTCTAGCCTAAGGTGCCTTCTTCAATCACCTTGAAATGTATGAATCTTCGTACACATCAAAGTCAGTCTCATCCATGTGGGTGTGCATCGACCATGATAGTTGTTTTCTACTTCACACGGTTGTCATATCCTTGTCCATCAACTCCCAGTAAAATAGATCCTTCTACGCTATTATACTCTGGAAGTGGGTGCGGATAATATTTCCTGTATACCCCATGGTTGGTGAAATATTCTCTCCACTTATCCTCCTAGACCTTTGTTGTTTAAGAACACTAGCCTCCAAATTTGGGACTTGTGTCTCCATGTCCTGAGTATCTTCTACAGTTGTTTCCTCTGGTCTTTCCTATTCTTCTTCCTTCTCCTTTGATGCTTCATCCTTTTCTTCAATGTGCTCTAGAAGTGTAGGAGATGTAGGCATGCTCTCCTTAGAATCTTCCACCTCCTCATTCAACTTCAGATTCCTCCTTCTCTGCGTGGTCGCTTCCTTTTATGGGGAGAGTTGGGGTGATTTTCACACAGTGGTTAGGGTAGCACCTTGGGTCTTTGTTCTTCTGAATACTCTTTTAAACCTATGATCCCCTTGGGTCGCATTCAAGTCCTCTTCATCCCCTTCTTGTGGCTAAGGTGGTGTAACAATGCACTCAAATTCACTCTGACTTGTAGGATGTCTCCTACCCCTATGCTCTAAACCTCCACTATCTTCATGCTCCTCCTCCTAATCCTGCTCTTTGATTTGCTCTGTGGTCTTAGGTGCTTGGATATTCTCCATTATATGCTTCCCTTTTGGTGGTGCTGGAAGTGCAAACTCACCTTCCACATATTTTGTATTCTCCATCTTTAGCTTGAACTGGAGATACACCAATGCTGCCCCCAAATCTGCCATAGCCAAACTTATTGGCTTGATATTCAACATCTCAGAAATGATATTATTTGTATAAGCACTTCTATCAGGATATACATACTTCTTCCTCAATGTATGGTAGTCATAGTCTACCTTATCTACATTAAAGATTAGTCTGCGTGTGTCAGTAAATCTATGAACAGATTCCTAAAAATACCTTGCAGTGAATGCATAAGGTAACTTGCACCAAGGGCTCCAGACTCCATCCTTAATTGGAAAACGAGTGATGTAGAAATGTTGGTACACAACAAACTAAAATTGATTTCCTACCACTAATTGTAGGTCCTTTGGGATGCGCCATTCTTCCCCAAAGGTCGTGTGGATCCTGTCATATCACTTCTCTGTCCTTTTCTTGACTTCATCTGTCATAGCCCCCTTACATAGGTATTTATTGAATCTTTTAGCTAGGGATTTGTTCTCCATGGGGTATTCCCATATTTTCACCTTTGGTTCGTCTGGTACTTCGATTTCCATGAAGAATAGTGATAGTAGAACAGCCCCAAATCTGATCTTCCCTCTTGTGTGCAATTCTTTGACTATTTTCTCTGTAATATAGCCTGTAATGTTGTAGATCGTCCCTTCCAACATTTTTTGTGCCACATGCAACCACATAGTGTTTACCTGCAACCACTGCTCTTGATCATTTAACTTGGCAACCAAGTGTGTTGCAACTTGTACCATTGGACAGTTCTTAAATTTGTCTATGTCCATTCCACGCAGACCCTTCAGGTATCCCAACTCCTATCTGGTCTTTAAAATCATGACTTTATCTGCAAGGTCACCTTTTATATCTTCTCTTGTGGCCTTCAGACCTATCATTAATGAAACAAGTGTAGGTGAAATTCTAACTCTACATCTTGCAAAGTAGAAGAAGTCTTTGTGTACCCTGTTCATGAGCCACTGGTACAAGGGTTCATACTTCCCAAAATATGGAAGCTCATACAACTAATATACCATAATTCTCTTCAAAAAAAATTCACTCGCATTATCATATACTAGCATGTCACCTGTTGTGTGTTTGTTTGTTCTAGCAGTGAGCAAGGAATCGATATCCTTTTTTTCTCTGAGGTCATGTGATTATATTCACTTACTTTGCCTTTTCTAATGGGTGAATCCCACTCTTGGCCGACAATGACTCCTGGGTATTACATCTCTGAAAAATGGCTTTCGGGTGCCATCTCTTCTTCCTCAACGACCACCTTTTCTTTTGCTGCTACTGTAGATGCCTTCTTTGGTGTCATTTCTACCTTGCAAATGTCTCTTCTTTAACCCTATAACTCCATGAATCAAACCCTAGATCGATTCAATTATGCCCTAGGTGGAAACTTCATAACCTAACTCTTTCCAATCTTTCTGCTTTACTCAAACCCTTCACCACTAGGGATGCAAGCTTCTTGTCACACAGATTTGGTTGTCACTCTTGGTTTCACACCCTTTACACATTAACTCAATCACTTAGCTCTTCACACTTGGCTCTTCTCGTGAATACTCTTAGTTGCAATGGTAAAAATGAATTTGCATCCCTTCCTTATATAAATTTTTCAAATTTTGATGCATTTATTGCTCCTCACCTACCAAATATCCCTTCATTTATAGACCAAATTCATTCATTCCATGCAGTACATCTTCACGCCCAACTATAACCTTATAGCACGCCTTCCTACCCTCTGGTCACAGGCTTCTCTTCAGCATGCACTCCTGCACCCAAGTACCTTATCACTGCACCTTCTCCTAGTAGCTAACATGGCCTCCACTTACCTCATGTTATACTGATCCTTCATCCATCTCCATCCTTGGTCACTTTTTGAAAAACAATCTTCTTTTGACTTAAAGTATCGTAGCAGCTTATTCTTTTCATCTTTCAATTCCCACAGTCTTTTTCTTAGATAACAACAACCACCCCAAACTAAAAGTATGTGCAGTAATTAGCTTAAGGTGCAAAAATGCACTTATTACACAAATAACAACTAAATTGACAAAGCATAGCAACAATGAAGGAAATAAATTAAGGAAATACTGAATTGAAAACCTAAACTAAATGGAAACACTGCCTTATTACAAACACCAAGAAGACTTATTTATAGTAGGGCTTTAGCCTACTCCCGTTAAAGTAATTGGGTAGCCGTGTTTCATCAAGTGCTTCTAACTAGAAAGCACTTGATTCAAGTATAGAAGTGATAACATACGACCCCAACCAATGTACTTTGAGCTTTCCTGGATGGCACAAGAACTTTGAGTCATAAAGAAGTACCATTTTTCCAATCTCAAATTTCTTATATCTTATGTTTCTGTCATGCCATGCCTTCTACCTAGCCTTTTCCTACTTCTGACTCCATCATGTTATGGCTCGATGCTCATCTAGTTGAATCATCTTGTTGATACATTCTTCTAAATCCTGTTCATCAGGTAGACCTCCAGCGCACGTAATGTGCAAAGAAGGTAACATAAATTGTATAGGGAGAAAAGCTTCCGCACCAAACACCAATTGAAATAGTGTGGATTTATTCAATCTCTTGTAAGTTTTTCTATATGCCCAAAGCATAGATGACACTTTGTCATCCCAATCCTTTCTTCCGACATCACGTATTTTTGTCAAGGTCTGGCATAAAATTTTGTTGAAAGCCTCAGTAGTTCCATTTTCCCGAGGATGGTAAGGTGTAGTTTTATGGTGTGCAACCATAAACTCATCTAATAGGATCCTGATTGTCTCATTCAAAAATTGTGTACCTCTATCACTTGTCAAGCTTAAAGGACATCCATATCATGTAAGAACATTCTCCCATAGAAACCTAGCTGTTGTAGTTGTCATACAGTCTTTCATAGGTGTTGTTTTTTCCCATTGGTAAGATAATCTATACAAGTAATGATATAGTGCAATCCAATCCTATGAATGGTTGGTGAAATAGGCCCTACAAAGTCAATGGCCCATTCCTCAAATGGTTTGGCACTATTAATTGGTCTCAAAGGCATCTCATCTCTTTGCCCTAGTTTTCCTAGGTGCTGACAATGATCACATACCTTACAATAATATTTACAGTCCTTATACAATGTCTCCCACCATAATCTAGTAATTAAGATCTTCCAGGAAGTCGCATCACCTGCATAATGGCCTCCTGCAATACCACCACAATCCTCTTCCATGATATCCTTACACTCATGCTCTAACACATAGCGGTGTAATACTTCATCTCTGCCTAGATTGTAAAGGTCACCGCTGATTAACATAAATGGTGCCGCGTGTACAACAAGATTCTTCTTTTCTAATGATTGCATTCCTTCTGGTGCCATACTTATTCGTAGAAAGACAACAATGTATTATAATTCCATGGGCACACATTGTAACCTATATAAATGTGCATTTGACGTTGTTTCTTCAATTTTCTATGCATCCTCTCCTGAATTGATTCTAGATAAATGGTCTAGTCCAGAATTACTTTTCCCTGGCTTCACCACAACTATGAAGTCAAACTCTTGGAATAGGAGCACCCATCTACATATGCGCCCCTATAAGATGGGCTTGTTTACCAAGTACTTCAATGCCATATGATCTGTATAAAACACAAATGGCATTGCTAACAAGTACTGTCGAAACTTTTATAATGCATAGATCATTGAAAAAGCTTTGCACTTTGTAGTTGTATAATTCCTTTCAGCAGGAGTCAGGTTCCTACTAGTAAAACAGATTGCATGATCTATAATACCTTCACCAGTTCAAGCTAACATAACACCAATGGCCATACCTGAAGCATCCACATGCACATGAAATGGTTTATCCCATGATGGAAAGTGTAGGATGGGTGCGGTAGTAAGTTTCACTTTTAATATCTCAAACACACATTGTTGTGGTTATCCTAATAAAATTTACCTTTACCCTTCAGTAATTTTTCTAAGGGTGCAACAATTCTAGCATACCCTTTTATAAATTTTTTGTAATATCCTTATGACCTAAGAATCCGTACACCTCACTTTGACTAGTAGGTGTTTCTAGCCCTAAATTGACTATAACTTTGGCTGGATCAACTAGCAAACCTTCCTTGCAGATTATATGTCTTAACAGTATCCCAAATGGCATAATAAATATGCACTTCTTTGATTTTCAAATAGATACTCAATTGTTTTCATCATTCAAACATTAAACACATATTATCACAATGATCTTTCATGAGCCCACATACTATCCAATCATCTAGGTATACCTGTAAGAAGTTATGGATAAAATCTTTGAATTCCTAAACAACTATGTGTGAGAACACAACAGGAGCATTTTTAAATCCAAAGGGCATCGTAGTATAGGAAAAACTACCCCATTCTATAGTAAATTTTGTCTTTTCTTGATCCTCCTGAGTGATTCTAACCTGATGATACCCAGAAAATCCATTTGTGAAAGAATATATTTCATGCCTTGCAAATCCTTCTAGTATTTCCTCAATAAATGGAGTAGGGAAAGGATTTGTGACACATGCAACATTCAGATCCCTGATGATACCCAGAAAATCCATTTGTGAAAGAATATATTTCATGCCTTGCAAATCCTTCTAGTATTTCCTCAGTAAATGGAGTAGGGAAAGGATTTGTGACACATGCAACATTCAGATCCCTATAGTCTACACATATCCTAATCCATCCTTCCTTCTTAATACTGATCACCATTGGGTTAACCCATTCTGACTCATCAAGGGGCTTGATAATGTCAGATCTCAACATTTTATCAATTTCTTATTTTACCTTTTCATGTAAATTAGGATTCATTATATAAGGCCTCTTTCTAACTGGTCATGCACCATCCTTAAGTTTTATCTTCATTTCCCCAAGTGATTCATGCACGCCTTTAAGTTCATGATATCCTCAAGGGAATAATTCTTGATAATCCTTGAGTAACTCGATGATCTTTGCTACCTCTGAGTCTGACTAGTAATCTCCAATTATGGCCTCTTTAGGCTCAGCCTTCACACCTATATTTACCTTTTGTGTCTTCACGGGTTCATGGTAGGAACATGTATCCTTGTATACACTATCCAATACCTCGCACACTGTTGTCCACTCAAAATTCCCCTGCTCTTAAGGAAGTGAAAATTTTAAAATTTTTGAGTTTGAGTGTCTTCTTTGTTGTACTCGATGTTAAAAGTCGAGAAATTGAGAAAATCTACATTTTCTGGGTTATTTTGTGTGTTTTTCGGGCCTGTCAGACATTCTTTTTTTTAATTATTATTGGCAAATAGTTTTTTGAAAGGGACTATACCCTTGAGAACAAAAGAAGGCCTAAGAGCCAGAATAAGAGTGAGAAGCAGAGAGAATGGATCAAGATCCAAGTGTTTCAATGAAGCTCGAAGTAGCCCAGAAACAGCTACTCAAACGAGACAAAACAACAAAATAACTACAAAAAAGCAGTAAAGAGACCGCAAAAAAACAAATAGAAGCAGCAGAAGCAACCAAAACTACTTCTTGGTAGCTTTGTCGATGCTGGTCTTGACTCTCTTCCAGGTGCAAAACATACCCAAAGTTGTCATTTGGGCAGCATCAGTTTTATCAAGCTCCTCAATGGTTCTTTTGCTCTCTTTTTCGTTGCCCCAAAGTGTAGCTGGGACACCGCTGAGGTTGGAAACACTCTTGGCATGACCCTCAATGAACTCCTCAATTGCCCTAAGAGCGGTAATGATGTAATCATGTCTAGTTTTGGCCATCCCTAAGCGGGAGTCAAAGGAGGTCAGCTTCTTATAAATGTCCTCAATCTGACTGTTATCAATGTTCTCCTCCCCCTCCATACTTTTCTTGCCTTTCTGTTTAGCCAGCTTCTTGACCTCATCCTTCAACAGTTTCATCTTAGCCTCTAAGGCCTCTAACCTCTTAGAAGAGCTATCCAACTGCACTTCCTGGGGACTGGCACTGCTCATATTCAGAAGATCATGTGCAATCTCAAGTTCGAAAGGCTCCTTCTCCACAGCAAGAGACTCAAGGTTGAGCTTCCTGGAGGCCCTGGTGACCGGCTTTTTAGAGGTAGAGGCGAGGTGGGTGGCTAGAGCAGCAGCGGGGGGAATGGATGGAGAAGCTAGAACAGCCGGCTGGGGGGTGACAGCAGCGGTGACAGGGGCAGCAGTAGAAACAGGGCTGACAGCAGCAGAGCCCATCAAAGGTGTAGCCCGGCTAGGAGAGGAAGGAAAGGCCCTGGTGGCCTGTCAGACATTCTTGTCCCGCATGTCCCAAGTTCAAACGGGCACTCTGTTCCCCGATCGGCCGGTTTCCCTGAAGTTGTTCCATTTTTGGACCCGTCGTGCTTTCACGTCCCAAATGTCCCAAGTTCAATTGGGCAAGTTGTTCTATTTTCGGCCGAATCGCCCAAACCACGTACTTCACGCTTTCATGGCCCAAACGTCCCAAGTTCAATTTGACAAGTTGTTCCATTTTCACCCGATCCGGCTGAGTTGCGTGTTTCGCGCACTTTTGTCCCGCATGTACCAAAAGGCATTTGTTCGTCTTTTCCCCGCTTCGCTCGAATTGCCTGAACCACGTGTTTCATAAATTCGCATATCACTTATCCCACATGTCCTAATTTCAAATGGGCAAGTTGTTCCATTTTCACCCGAATCACTCGAGTCGCGTACTTCGCACACTTTCGTTCCGCATGTCCCAAAAGGCATTTGTGCGTCTTTTCCCCACTTCGCCCGAATCGGATGAGCCGTGTGTTTCACACATTCACGTCTCACATGTCCCAAATGAACCAAGTGCCATTTGTGCTTATTTTTCCCGCTCTACCCGAATATCTTGCTTATTCAAATTGGTAAATGCACATTCATTATCTTTCTCTCTCCTAAGCAACTATATTATGAGCGAACCCCCTATGCATTTTTCACGCTGCTTCCATGCTATCCTTTGCTCAAGCCCTTGTAATCTAAAATCCTGCGTGTGTATCCCTTCCCTCTGTAATTCCTTCCCAAGTTTAGTGTGTGGCTCTACCCTCTGAATTACTATCAATATGAAGATCAAATTTTAGGGACAGTGTAGCTCATCATCTTGACTTTGGCGATTTTTTTTTGGTCAGGGATGGCTGATGCAAACCCTACACCAATGACGCAGATGATTCTACCATACTCATGTCGAGTTTGATAAGGAAATGGAGAAGTGCCTCAGATTCTTGGTCTCAGTCTACAGCCAACATGTCAGTCCCTCGTGGCAGAGACATAGTTAAGGCATTGAAGAGATTCAGGCAGTGAATTCTGAAGTCAGTGGGTCCCTCCCATTCATAACCACCTTTCTTCTTCTCCTTATTCTTCTCTTCTTTTCTAATTCTTTTTATCGGATTCATTGTAATTAGTTCGGGTATTACGATTGGCAATCCTTAACTAATCTTTAGTTAAAAGAAGTAGTTACAAAGAGTAACTGATTTGTAAGCTATATAATGGCCTCTTCACACCATTTTGAAGCGAGGAAGAACTTGGCTTATTTTCTGAAAGTGTAAATAGATCATAAAGAAATCAATACAGAAGGGATTTCCATTCTTTGTCTATATGATCTCTTTTATCCCCAAGCTTTCATTTAATTTTTGTGAAGATCATTTGTCTATGTTATGTTAAGAAACTTTTTGTTCTGGCAGATGTTATTTATAGAAATTTGTGTCTTTAAATTCCATCTTATTTATATGATACAAGTGATCTTGTTTCGATTCACTGTAACTTCGCATACATAAAGAATTACTCTGTTATCTATAATTCTACATGTTGCCTTTCTGCTCATTCTCGTTTTCTAATTCCTCAGTCCTTTTGTAATTGATGTTCTTTATAGAAAACACTTTTGTTATATCCAAGTTCAACCAGAAAATCATGTTTTGTATATTTGTAAATAAGTTCGTTTCTGAATAAGGGAACCTCTCCCATTAAAGAGGAGGGACTTCTTGTCCCCTGACTGTTGCTCTTCGTAAAGTCCTATTTGACGACCAACAGTTTTTGGCGACTCCGCTGGGGAAAATCATATTCCAGTTCTATAATTTTTGATCATCCTTTGATCTGGCAACTCCGCATTTTACTCGAGGGAGAAGGGCCCTTGGTATTGAAGATTCTCAGTTTTAGCTTTTGGAGCAGCAGGGTTTTCCTTTCCCTTCAACAAGAAATAGAAAGACTCGTTTGACAAGCACTCCACCTGTTTAAGATAGAATTCCTACGGGTGGTATTCCTTCAGAGCCAGCTAGTCCTAATATTTTGTGCTTTGATTCTTGCTGGTGTTGCAGTTCCTCTCCAAGCCGTTTTTCCAAGAATGGCGATACCATTACCCTGGGGTCATTGTGTCTGGCCCCTTGCTCTTCCTCAGCCTTTGCATGAGTTACCTAGAGGTAACCGAAAGAACTTCCCTAAATTCAAAGGTGATGGCAAATTGCATCCTGATGAACACATCGCAGCCTTCATAGTTGCATGTGGAGTTCTAGGAGTTGAACATGAAGACGTCTCCGTGAGACTGTTTGTTGAGACTTTACAAGATAATGCTGCTGATTGGTTCTATCACCTTCCGGCTGGTGCTATCACTAGCTGGGACACCATGAGAATTAGGTTTAAAAACCGTTTCAAACCAGCAGAAGATGTGCATGCCTTGCTAGCCCAAATATCTCAGATAAAGAAAGATTCACTAGAGCCCATGAGAGAATTTGTGGCCTGATTCAATAGGTTAATTAATAAAATTCCGGCAAATACTCAACCTGTTGATCAAATCCAAAAATGTTTCTTCCTAAATGCCCAATCGCCTGAAGTTAGTTATGCACTAAGAAGGGCTAATCTCGCAACATTAGCTGAAGATCAAACTCTTTCTGTTAGTGTTGAGGATGATTTAATCATGTTAGGGAAGTTGGGGAGAGACCCTTCCAAATCTAAGTCTGCTTCTTCCTCCTCTTCCACCCCTGGACCTAATACTGATCCACTGGTTCAAAAACTTGTGAATGATCTCATTGCCATAAAGAAACAATTGACTCAGCATGCTCCCTATGCAGACGTTCCAAGGAGGAATTTTCAGCCCAGAAATCGTTTGCCTGCTTCTCAAACAAGATTAGAGCTTGAAGGACCTCCTGTTAAAGTTCCTGTCAATGTAACCTGTGAAGTTGAGGAACCAGATGATGATGAGGATAATGAAGCTTGCGAGGAATTTGTGGAAGAAGTTGATGATGAAGCAGATGAACTTGAGGGATCTCAAGTTAATTTCTTCACCACTAAGGGCATTGATGATGGAGATGATTATGATGAAGTAGTAGTGGACATGAATAGCGAATCATTCACTGTCATGACTCGAGAGTAGACAAATCAGAGGGAGAAAGTGACGCAGCCCCCCAAGAAATCTAAGGAGTAGTCGACAACTATCCCTGTAATTGCAAAAAGAGGATCTCCTATCCCCGTTTCATCTACACCAAAGGTGAGTCCTGTCACTCCTGCTATTAAAGTTACTTCTTTTTCCCCTAAAGTTGATAAATCTAAAATCTCAAGTGATGATGGCCCATCCACTTCTAGGTCTTTTGATATTATTGATCACCTGAAAAAGACTAAGGTTCAAATCTCAGAGGCTGAGTATTATCAAACCCATCCCAAAGCTTTTGCTAAAATGATTCACTTTGTCAAATCCCATTCTAAGACCACCTCTAAAGGCCTTTTACCCACTCCTTCCTCTTCACCACAGCCTATTCTGGTAGCCACTGTCACCTCACCCAATGACAAAATTAAACCATTTTATGTAACACTTCTTATAGCTGGCCATAGGCTTAGTAATTGTGTCATAGACTCAGGAGCCTCAGACAATGTGATGCCTGCTAAAGTAGCTCATGCCTTAGGCTTGACCCTCACACGCACTTATGGATCTTGTTACTCTATGGAGAGTAAGGAAGTGCCCCTGGTCGGAAGAATTAAAGATGCACAATTGGCTTTTGCTGCTTTTCCTGAAAAGAGAGTTTTGGCTACCATCTTAGTAGCAGATATTCCTCCTTCATACGGGATGTTGCTAAGTAGGAACTTCTGTAAGGATGTGGGTGGAGAAATTCAAATGGATTGGTCACATGCACTCGTACCTATTAATGGACAAATGAAGAAGTTGCTGCTTGAGAAGCAATCTGAGTATATTGTACAAAAATTGGATGATCCTAAAGCAAAAATACTCTATGAGGATATGGTTCATGGCAACTACATGATTATGTCCCCTGATGAAATTCAACTCCCCAAAGTGTCACCTAAAGATCCTAATGGTGTTTGGATTTTAGAGTTTGATGGAAGTTGTTCCTCAGCTAGTTCTGGAGCTGGTGTTCTACTGGTGTCACCTGAAGGGAGCCTTCATCCTTTTTCATTCAAGTTGTAGTTCGAAAATACTAATAATACAACAGAGTATGAGGCTCTCATTCTTGGACTGCAAGTGGCCAAAGAACAAGGTGTAAAGAATCTTTTGGCTCGTGGTAATGCGGAATTGATTGTAAAGCAAGTTAGAAGCCTTTTCCAGGTAAAAAATGGAAGGTTAAAGCATTACCGGAATCAGGTTTGGGATTCCATTGAATTTCTTAATGCTTTCTCCATCGAGGCAATACCTAGGGAGAAGAACATCAGGGCTGATTCACTAGCAGTCTCAGGGTCACTACTGATTCCTCATCCTGACTTCTCTCAGGATAAGTTCACCATTGAAATGGTCCATCGACCTAGTGTACCTGATAATACCAATAACTGGAAAGTTTTCAATGATGATCAACACTTGCTTTCTTTCTTAGAACTCAAGGGTAATTTTGAACAACTGTATTTTGAAGGAAGTGACAACCTACCTCATGAAAGTGTGCCCTTTGACAAAGCAGTCACTCAAGGAGAAGAAACGGATCAGGATGGATGCATCAATCTCAAAGGAAACAAGATTCCTAAAGGATTGGTGAGTTTAGAGGAACTATTTGATAAACATGACAAGTATGTGAAGTCTAGATCTTCTACTGAACCTCAACAATTAGCTGAGTATGACAAGATTAATATTGGGAGTTCTACTTATCCTAAGCTTGTGAACATTGGAAAATGTTGCACAGCAGATGAGAGGAAAAAAGCAATTGATCTTTTAAAGAGGTATAAGGATGTTCTTGCTTACTCTTATGAAGATTTAAAAGCTTTCAAACCAAAAGATATGCAGCATTTTATTCCTCTCAAGCCTGGAATTAATCCTTTTAAGCAGAAACAAAGGCAATACAACCCCAAAATAGCTAACACCATCTTTTAGGAAATACAGAAGTTGTTGAAGGCCAAAATCATTTTTCCCATTCACCATTCAACATGGATTGCCAATATTGTGCCTGTTAGGAAGAAAAATGGTGAGATCTGCATCTGTGTTGATTTCAGGAATTTGAATCAGGCTTCCTTGAAAGATAATTATCCTTTGCCTATGATTGATCAGGTATTGCAAGCAGTAACAGGATCTGAAATGTTATCTATGCTTGATGGATTCTTGGGATATAATCAGGTAGAGGTTGATACTGTAGATCAACACTAAACAGCTTTCACTACTCCTTGGGGTACCTTTGCTTACAAGAGAATGCCTTTTGGGCTCATTAATGCTGGTGCCACTTTTCAGAGAGCTATGGATCTGGCCTTTGGAAGTTTGAAAGGGAAGTGTATTGTCATAAACCTTGATGACTTGACAGTGTTTTCTAAAACAAGGGCAGATCATTTTGACCACCTGGAGACAGTTCTGCTAAGATGCAGAGAACATGAGATTTCTTTGAATCCTAAAAAATATGTCTTTTGTGTCACAGAGGGGAAATTATTAGGGCACATTGTCTCCAAAGATGGTATTAAGATTTATCCTGAGCGAGTTCAAGCTATCCAGCAAATTCCTCTCCCAACCAGCAAAAAGGGTGTGCACTCTTTCTTTGGTAAGATCAATTTTTTAAGAAGTTTCATTCCTGATTTTGCAGAGTTAACTTTGAGTATTTCTCAAATGATGAAAGGGAAACAAACGTTTGGTTGGTCTTCTGAAGGAAAGGAATCCTTTGAAGGTATTAAAAGAGCTATCACTAAAACTCCTGTTTTAGCCTGTCCTGATTTCAGCAAATATTTTATTATATATTGCTATGCCACAGATAATACCTTGGCTACTATTTTGACTCAAGAAGACTCTAATGAGCATGAACTCCCAATTGCGTTCATGAGCTATATTATGAAATATCATGAGTTAAAATACACCATGATGGAAAAACATGCTTTTGCAATGGTCAAAGCTATTAAGCAGTTTCATTTTTACATCCTCAATTCTCATTCCATGGTGTTGGTTCCAAATACAACTGTTAAGTCAATTCTCACACAGCAAGAATTTGGATCCAAGAGAGGGAACTGGGTTGCTAAGGTCCAAGAATATGACATTGACATCAAACCGACCAAGCTGGTTCGTGGAAAAGGTCTTTGTGAGCTCATTGCTGAAGGAGCTAAGCATGAGTTGTTGGAGAACAAAGTTGGCCTTCCTACCGTTCTGTTTCTTAGCTCAGTTGATGAATGGTATTCTGATATTGCTCATTTTCTCACCTATGGAGAATGCCCCTCTCATTTAACTGCCAAAGAAAAGAGGACTGTTAAACTTAGGTCAGTGCAGTATGTGTTGTGGGAAAACGCCTTGTTCAAACGTGGGTTAGATGGAAGGTTTTTGAAATGTGTGGACAAGGAACAACAGAAAAAGTTACTCTCAGCTTTTCATGATCAAGCATGTGGAGGATACTATTCATCAATGGTCACTGCTCATAAGATACTTCGTGGAGGATATTACTGGCCTTCCTTGTTCAGAGATGCATCCAAGTGGGTTGATAAATGTGAGGCTTGTCAGACCTTTGTGGGAAGACCCAAATTGGCCTCTTTGCCTCTTAAGCCAGTTGTAATTGAAGAACCTTTTCAACAGTGGGGTTTGGACTTCATTGGAACACTTAATCCCACTTCTAGTGCTGGTCATACTCATGTATTAACTACCATGGATTATTTCACCAAATAGGTAGAAGCTATTCCAGTTAAGAGTACTACTTCTAAAGTGGTGTGCAGCTTCATCAAAGAGAACATCTTAGTAAGGTATGGTGTACCTAACAAGATTGTAACAGATAATGCTTCAAATTTCTCTTCAACTGAGATAATGGATTTTTGCTATGGGTATGGCATCTCTTTGGTTCACTCCTCAGATTACTACCCTCAGGGAAATGGGCAAGCAGAATCCACTAATAAAAATTTGGTGACTATTATAAGGAAATTAGTCAATGAGTCTCAACAAAACTGGCACAAGAAGCTCTATGATGCTCTTTGGGCAGACAGGATTACACCAAAGAGAGCTATTGGAATGTCTCCTTTTCAAGTGGTATATGGAGTAGAAGCTCAATTGCCAGTAACAGTGGAGCTGCCAGCCTTGCATCTAATGAAGGCCATTGAAGATACTAGTTTCAGTGATGCTTTGGATAAGAGAATTATGTACCTTCACAAACTGAATGAGGATAGATTGGAGGTTGCTGATAGGATATCTATTCACCAGCAGAAGGTAAAGGTCATGTTTGATAAGAAAGCTAGGTTCAGAGATTTCCAAGTTGGAGACACTGTGTTGTTATGGGATAAAAGGCATGAACCTCGTGGCAGCCATGGCAAGTTTGATTCCCTTTGGCTCAGACCTTTCAAGATCAGACACTTTACTGGTAAGAATTCCTTTTATCTTGATTACATGGATGGTTCTCCTCTCCCACCTCCTTATAGTGGGTAGTACCTTAAGTTGTTCAAGTCATAGGTGATTAGGGAGTCCTTTGTATATTCTATACAGCGTTTTGTTTTTCTTTCCTTTTTTTTTTAGTGTGTTGTCCTCTGTATTGGTTTGTTTTTTTTGACTCCGTGGCCCAATGGATAAGGTACCGGTCTGCTTCCCTGAGTTTGTCTAAGTTCTTACCTTGCCTCATTCATTGAATTTATGCCAAGTCATCCTAGAAGGAGCCAGCTATTGTCCACTCAAAATTCCCCTGCTCTTAAGGAAGTGAAAATTTTAAAAATTTTGAGTTTGAGTGTCTTCTTTGTTGTACTCGATGTTAAAAGTTGAGAAATTGAGAAAATCTACGTTTTCTGGGTTATTTTGTGTGTTTTTCGATCCTGTCGGACATTCTTGTCCCGCGTGTCCCAAGTTCAAACGGGCAGTCTGTTCCCCGATCGGCCAGTTTTCCCAAAGTTGTTCCATTTTCGGACCCATCGCGCTTTCATGTCCCAAATGTCCCAAGTTCAATTGGGTAAGTTGTTCCATTTTCGGCCGAATCACCCGAACCGCACACTTCGCGCTTTCACGTCCCAAACGTCCCAAGTTCAATTTGACAAGTTGTTCCATTTTTTCCCGATCCGGCTGAGTCGCGTGTTTCGCGCACTTTTGTCCCGTATGTCCCAAAAGGCATTTGTGCGTCTTTTCCCCACTTCGCCCGAATCGGCCGAGCCACGTGTTTCGCGCATTCACGTCTCACATGTCCCAAATGAACCAAGTTCCATTCGTGCTTATTTTTCCCGCTCTACCTGAATATTTTACCTATTCAAATTGGTAAATGCACATTCATTATCTTTCTCTCTCCTAAGCGGCTATATTATGAGCGAACCCCCTATGCATTTTTCACGCTGCTTCCATGTTATCGTTTGCTCGATCCCTTGCAATCTAAAATCCTGCGCGTGTATCCCTTCCCTCTGTAATTCCTTCCCAAGTTTGGTGTGTGGCTCTACCCTCCGAATTACTATCAATATGAAGATCAAATTTCAGGGACAGTGTAGCTCATCATCTTGACTTTGGTGATTTTTTTTGGTCGGGGATGGCTGATGCAAACCCTACACCAATGGCGCAGATGATTCTACCATACTCATGTCAAGTTTGATAAGGAAATGGAGAAGTGCCTCGGATTCTTGGTCTTAGTCTACATCCAGCACGTCAGTCCCTCGTGGCAGAGACATAGCCGAGGCATTGAAGAGATTCAGGCAATGAATTTTGAAGTCAGTGGGTCCCTCCCATTCATAACCACATGTCTTCTTCTCCTTATTCTTCTCTTCTTTTCTAATTCTTTTTCTCGGATTCATTGTAATTAGTTGAGGTATTGCAATTGGAAATCCTTAACTAATCTTTAGTTAAAAGAAGTAGTTACAAAGAGTAACTGATTTGTAAGCTATAATGGCCTCTTCACACCATTTTGAAGCGAGGAAGAACTTGGCTTATTTTTTGAAAGTGTAAATAGATCATAAAGAAATCAATAAAGAAGGGCTTTCCATTCTTTGTCTATATGATCTCTTTTATCCCCAAGCTTTCATTTAATTTTTGTGAAGATCATTTGTCTATGTTATGTTAAGAAACTTTTTGTTCTGGCAGATGTTATTTATAGAACTTTGTGTCTTTAAATTCCATCTTATTTATATGATACAAGTGATCTTTTTTCGATTCACTGTAACTTCGCATACATAAAGAATTACTCTGTTATCTATAATTCTACATGTTGCCTTTCTGCTCATTCTCGTTTTCTAATTCCTCAGTCCTTTTGTAATTGATGTTCTTTATAGAAAACACTTTTGTTATATCTAAGTTCAACCAGAAAATCATGTTTTGTATATTTGTAAATAAGTTCATTTCTGAATAAGGGAACCTCTCCCATTAAAGAGGAGGAACTTCTTGTCCCTTGACTGTTGCTCTTCGTAAAGTCTTATTTGATGACCAACACACACCCCATGTGAATGTTCAATATCCAAGTTCTCAACTTCCTCATCATCCACGATGTATACCATCTTTCCTTTCCTTTATCTTTCTCAAGGCAAGCATGCTCAAGTAGTTTGGAGTCTATTTCCTCATCCTTTTTAAAAACATGCTCTGAACTCTATCTCACCGCATAGTTCCAAATATGCTCTTCTACTTTTGCACTATCTCCCATAGTTAAGTGCTTGACAAATTTTAATGCCTTTACTACAAGAGGTTGAGTCGAGAAGTATTCAAATGTTTGGATCATACCTGCAGCCAACTCTTACATGTTCCTAGTTTCTCTATGTAGTTCTGCATATACATACCAAGAATGTGTGCATCCTTGGAGAGTGGAATACAATCTATGCACCCATAGTGAAGGTGGTAATGCTTCATGTCCTGTTGTCCAGAGTCTCTCACACTACTAAATGTGATGTTGAATAGGTTGATCACCATAATAAGTGTAGATTTACGTAGGTGCATTATTTCTTATAAACTTGGTAGACAAAGTTATTCCAATCTCTTCCTAGTTTATAAGATTATCCCTGTGGACTACCCACCAACGTACTGTTGTCCTACGTAGTGTATATACTAGCATATCCCTCCTTATAACTAGATCTACCCACTACGTTTCCATGGCCTTCAGAAAGATAGAAATATCTTCTGTCCCTGTATACCAAGGTATTGTGCTTCCTATCCATTGAATTGAATGAAATCTATTCTTGCACGTAACCAAACTTTTCACCTCGTGCCCTACCAATTCATATGTACCATGAGCCCATTTGTCACAAGTAATACTCATAGTATCACTAATAGAATGAGAATCCTCCCACTATAGGATGCCTTCCTTCGATGGCTCATTGACTGTTGGGTCCTAAATAGTGCGTACATAGACTCTATTTAAATCCTCCTCACTTAGAGGCTTAACATATGGCGTAGACTTCCCATTTTTCAAGGGTATCACAACCCTTCCTCCTTGTTTTCAAAGCTGATACATCCCTTATTGAATCTCAAGTCAGCATTATTGGCATAACACCAAGGGCGTCCAAGCAAGGCTGGAAAATTAGCTGCTTCTACAAGTGCTAATACCTCAAAATCCCAAGTGAACTTGGCCCCTTGTATAGTTATATATGCATCTTTCAAAACTCCTATAGGAGTGGCCTTAGTCCGGTTTGCCATGAATAACACATTAGTTGATGGCTGAAATGGAGGCCTCCCCATTGGTACCCATGCATATAATGTCAGCACATTTACTTCCATGCATGTATCGATCAATATGTTGTTCAAAATCTAGCCATCCACAATAGCATTCAAAGTAATCTCTTTGTCATAGTCAATGCTATCAGGGGGAAGATTTGCATGCAGAATATGTCGTCCAGTCTCAATACTTAAGTGTGGAGTGTTCCCTTTTAACCAACTTCCCAATAGTGGAATAATGTTCTCTTGGCACAACATCTTGCACACCTCCCATAGATCATCGATATCAATTTGAACTATTTCCAAGGCTTCCTTCTACTCCTTTATGTATTGTATCTCACCCTAGAGATTCCTTAGAATTTCCATGGTATCCTAGTAAACTTCCTTCTGATGAGCAAGATCTAGGTACCTCACATGCAAAACCTCCTCCTTGGTAATCATAGGATTCTGGTGTAATGCCTCTCACGCACGTGCAACTTCAATGCATGTAGTAACCTTTACTATCAATGCCTCAGGTCCTTTTGTTATCTTGGGCATCCATTGGTCTTCTACCATGCGCTGGATTTTAACCATCCCAGCACCTTTGTTTTCTTGATTATGCTACTTACTCAGATTCTCATATAAGTCTAGGCACTCTTCATAGCTATGGTTATTTCCACAGAAAGAACATGCATTATTCTGAGGACATTCACACATGTAGTGGTCAAGAGATCAACACATATAACATGCTTCATGAGGAAACTCTCCTCTTCCTCCACCTCGGCCTCATCCTCCATATCCACCATGATATCCACGTCCCCTTTCATGACCTCCTTCAAAACACCCCTCATTCCTGTCATAGCACATTTGATTATGATCCCGATCTTGGTGCTCATTCCTACCCTTAGAATTATCTATTATACCTATCTGTCGTACTCCAATATCTATGGCATCCTGGATCTGACCAATCAACTGACAGTCCTCAGTATCATGGGTCGTGGACCTGTAAATATTGCAAAAGTAGGAAACATTCTTCCTTATCGCACGCTGTAACAAAGGACAATGACTTGCATCATGATTCAAATGAAAAATCTCATAGTCCAATAGTAACGAGTGTACAGATCTGCGAGGGCAACTATCCTTGGTGTGACCTTCCACTTCACAATCCGTACATCAAATCCCTGAGTGTGTTTCATGGCCTAAATTCACTGATAGCTTCTCTATCTATTTTTCCATAGCTGCAATCTATGCCTCCAGAAATGGGATAACACTAGTGTCAATGCTTCCAACTGCCTCAGCATGCAAAGCTACTTCCAGTTCTTCACATGGATCCATATATGTCTTATGTGACAGCGCCGTCCTAAAATGTGTAATCAATCCCCCAAAAAACCATTGTGCATGCTCGCTAGCGTGGATATCATAAAAAAACTTAGATAAAAGTGTTTTAAAACAAGAATCATACTCACATACACTCTTAGTAGTGCCTTGCTTGATATCTTTGAGAACACTTATACTCTTCTACTCAAACTCAGGGATATGGAACTCTTTCAAGAAAGCATCCCTCAGTACTACATAATCCACGCAAGTCTAATCAGGTTCAAACTTCCTATACCAGCTGTGCGCGTACCCATGTAATGTATTAACGAATTGACTTGCCTTTCACTCAGCAATTATGATCACTTTAGTGTGCCATAAGATTTCACACATATGTACATGTTTGGAAGCATCCTCTATATCTCTATACTCCAGGAGATGAAGAGACATCTCTATATAGATATTCTTTAGTTGTTGCGGGTCATGACCACCTTATCTAGAACCTCCTAGGTTCCCTTAGCCTTCAGAACCACCAAATCCACTGGAACTAGAACCACCTATACCTCCTGATCCACCACCTGTAGTTGGAATAGGGCCTATAGATGTACTCCCCTATGCTTTGATAGTAGTACTATACAAAACCCCTACAGTTTGTGAAGAAATTCCACTTCTAGAGGTGAGTTTAGTACTCTGTGTGATTACATTTTATGTTGATGATGCACCTAAGAATGATCCTTCAAATGACATTGAAGTTATTTTTCCTGTCATTGATGTACTTGATCCTTGACTTACTCCTACTTTCCTACTTCCCAAGTTATCTTGTTGGTTACTTGTCGTACTAGATACTGAAAAACCAAGTGCAAAGGCTAGGTCACCAGGTGGATTAAGATGCACATATGCGGTCCAAGTAGTCTCTACTGGCACATTTCCATGTGAAGCCGAGAAGGGATCTCTGTCATGTTTTCTAAGATGGGGGAGTTCTTGATGGTTTGGCTCCATGTCTTCTACGTGATCTGTATATCCTTCTCAAGCCAGCTCTCTCCTCAATGCCATACTTTCAGCAACAGAATGTTGCTTCTCTATTTCCCTCTCACATGTCTCATTATACTTAAGCCTCCCCTCCTCTCTCTAATTTTTTGCCACTAGGTCCGCCATCTTAATACCAAACCTGTTCCTGCCTTCATGCGTGATGAAGTTTAGTTAGTTATCAGTTTACTCTCCAGGTTCAAGCTTACCATTAAGATCTTGATCAATAGTGGAATACCTTACAAATACGTTCCTCTTGGATACCTAAAAGACTAGAATTCAGCTACCTCTAGGCAAGAGTATGTCAAAATTGAATATTCTAGAATATAATTGTTTAGAACATCAAAAAACCACGTATCCACCATGTGAGTGCAGATCAGATCAGCATCATAAAGGGCGTGAAATTCTTACTGTGTCCATACAAGTAAGTGATACCTCTAATTCTATTGAGAGGCATAAGCAGTAAGCCACTCGTATAGTTCTACTGGAAAGATAGCGAAAAAGCTCTCATATAAACTATCATACAGGTTCTGTTCTACTCAAGTGTGTGCGTTAAACTTAGATCCACTATTGAACCATCATGTATACTCTTCCTCCAGATCATGTATCCATTCCTCAATACTTTCTAGGGTTAACTGGTACGTCTTCATCGTGAACCATCCTGAAAACAACTGAAAAAGAGGTCCTAACAATAGAACCAATGATGCAGCCTAGAATTTACAAGATAACTCCCTAGTCATGCTGGCACATCACTCAACCTAGAGTGAGCACTCACCTGAAGTGCACAAAGGTACCAGGTACCTCTTTAGGGTTGTTGTAATAGGATGTTAACATGATGAAGATAGAAACATATAGATTCATAACTAATCCATCATTCTACAGTGCATGTTACCCATAGATCTATGAACGAACAAGCTTAAACAGTAATCATCATTGGATTAATAACATGCACTACTCAATTACACAAAATGACACCTAGATTCATCCAATATATTCCATCTATTAATAAATATAGACGCTCCTTACAGTAATGTTAATTTATATCAAGGCACGTGTGGATTTGATACACACATTCATACATCCAGAATCATACATACACCACTCTCTATGATCTCTCTCTATTATGCACCTAACATCATATATATATAGGGTGGGGACTTTCCCTTCACCACATATCTATTCCTAAAATAAGTCACATGCTATTGATAGCCACACACCATTTACAATTATATCCACACATGAAAGTGGCTATCTATAGTTCTCTTGCATTTTAACTAAAGTGTCAATTCTATTCTTAGCTTTTCTCCATGCATAGATGATTCGAACCACTTCTCCAAATATAGACAATGCATGGTGTGCACATCTCTACATCATTGATGTGTTCTACTCACCATCTTCTAAAAATAGATCTTCATGCTCAAAATCGGCTAAGTCCTGAAATCTGAACTTGCCTTCCACGCGCATGTCCTTTCTGTCCTTCCGTGACTTTTCTCCTAGCCTTCTATCCCACGTGGACTCCTTATGTGATCTTTGCCAAGTATTCTTTGATCAACATTGATTTCACCATTATTCTTACACACTGGAACAAGATTGGTGGCCCATGTAGATTATTTGATAGCAAAAAAAATCTTCATCTCAACGAGTTTAGACAATTCTTTCCTCATGAGGGGATATATATTTGGATTGATTGGTCGATGATTTTGTCTAATGGGATTGATACTAGGATCAAGGTCAATGGAGTGTTGAGAAACACTTAGATCAAATCCTTTGAGGTCTTCATACTCCCATGAAAATATGTCATTGTATTTTTGACAGAAAGACATGAAGGCATCTTTCTCATCATGTTCGCAAGCTTTACTGAGTAGAAACTCCATGTCACATGTAATAGTGACTAGACTACAATCTTCTTGTGTTATGTGCATATTATTCTCTTATCTATGGTGATGAACCCTTTAGCTAGCTTATTTGTCTTGATTTTTATTACTTGGTAACTATAGCCGTCATGCAAGTCAACTTGAATGCTTGATGAAAACTTAGTTTCATTTTGGATGAACTGGAAAAATTTTGCGTCGATGTCAAACACCTGCCATGTGGTATTGTTGTCTTAAATGGATGGTCTAATCACCATTTTTATATCCTGTGTGTTTCATTTAAAAAATCCCTCAAGAGGGGAGAGATGTGAATCGAGTTTGGCCATCTGATCAGCTTCTTTTTTCATCTTGTGTAACACCACCTACAAATTTAGACATCAAATCTCTCAAGGAGGACCTAAACTCTATGTTTATAAGATTTGAGAAGCTTATTCTTTGTAGTGCACTTGTTTGTAACCTAGTGGATGACCAAATATGTGTCCTCAAAAATTTGCAGCGTCTTAATTTTTTTCTGTTCAACAATAATCCAACCATGCACCAGCGCCTCATATTCTGCCACATTGTTAGAACATGCAAACTGCAACCTATGTGTGAAGAATAATTTCTCATCCTTGGGAGAGATGAGAACAACACCTACATCTGCTTTGTTCCTGCTTCGAGATCTATCAAATTATAACTTCCAAATACCCACATCTTCTTCATTCTATTTGAGCATTCGTGGTAGCATAGCTTCTTATTCAAGGATGCAGTAAGTGCCAAGCCTAGTTTCAAAAGCTTCTAGCTCCTTAGTATATGGATCAAACTTATGGTGCCTTTCTACCCATTCATTCAACACTAATTCAAGTATAGGGGGGAAGGGACTACTCTTCAGAAATTGAAACTTGTTCTTCTTAGATTAGGAAATTGATTTGGGGAGGGGAGGTATCATATGACTTAACATTTTAGAAAAATATTAGCTCAATCTATAATGTAAACTGGGTACTATATCTTGTCTTGAGTAACATATGGGACCAATCTAAAGAAAAATAACCACCCACTTTTGTAGTAAAATATCTTGACAAACAAAGGGAAAACAAAGGAGTTAGATCAACGATTCACACTTCTTGGGTTATGGTGAGGCTTGGACACACATGAATAGTCAACTCAAGATTCTTTATGATTCCTAGAGTGGTGACAGTTGAATGTTCACATTGCAGGACTCCTTTTTTCAAGGGGCTATACTTGATACGTAAGAAATCAACAATTTTCTTAGGTATGCCAGAAGTACTGGTACCTGAGTTAATAATACCTTTGTGGATGAGATGTTTTCATATGATAAAGTACATATAAATTGGTGGGGTTTTTACAATCTTACTTACTTGCTTATCCTATTTTTGGCATATATTAAAAGCAGTGCATTATTTTTAAACAACTAGATCAACACGCGAAAGTTGGGACAGAGCTTCATGCAATAGGTCACACTGAGATGGGATTGCCAGTGCATCCCACATTGTGACATTTACAATTGTCTTCTTAATCTAGTCCACAATGTTTAATGGAAATCCCACTAATTTGTGTATTTGAGGAAGAGGAGAAAATTTTCTTGATAGTTCAGGTGTAGAGGTAGGGGCCTTAGCTTACGTAGAGGCTTGAATCACTAAAAAAGGGGAGTGTGCCACTTCCGAAGGATATTTTTGAGGAACAACAAACATATGAGCTTGTGCACCTTTACTGTTGGATGCCTTAACTGCATCTTTTTTATTTTGAGGATCACCCTGTGTTGCGGGAATTAAGAATTACTTGCCAAACTCAAGAATTCTCTTCTTGTACCTTGTGTTATCTGCAACATGGGTGTATGACCTATTTACATCATCTGTAACTTGATTAATTGCACAAAATTTCTTAGTGCTAAAGAATATAAAGTTGGCCTCATGAAGGAGTTCCATCTTTTCTTGATTCTCATACTCACTTTCACTTGTTAAAGGCTCATGGATAGCAGCAACACGAATCATGTAAGCATGCATGTGCGTAGCATTAGTGAAATGATATTGGTTGTGACACATGTTACAAGGGAATCACCATTCTGATTCTTACGTCATGTTATTATGGATAGGGAAAAGTTCCTGAATTGTGTTAGGCACTATAAGAGGTTGTACAGGAGGAAGTACTGGTAAAGGCATATGTGTCCCAGCATGTCATCTATTGTTGTATTTGTTCTGCTCATATCTTTGGTTTCTATATTAATTCTGCCCAGGATGATTTTTTTGACTCTGCACCTAATTAGAATTATTTCTGAAGGATTGCACTTGTTGCTTTTCTAAGGAAATGACCTTGTTAAATAGGTTCCTAATCAATGCCTTCATCTTATCATCTTCCTTTTACTACGTGGGAGATTAGGATTTGGATGCAATGGGTTGCATGTTCTACACTAGAATAGGAGAAACAAACGGAAAGGGTGTTGGAGAAATTTCTGGGAATAAGGGCATGGGTGGTCTAGGAGAAAACTTTCACGCCATAATGAAACTATTCTTTGCCCTTATTTCAATGTTTTAATAAGCAGGTAAAGTTCTTCCTCCCATGGATTAAATCATGAATAAAATTTCACTACTCAAATCCCTTAGATAGTACAATAAAGAATATTGGGTTATAGGCCTTACCACTTGAGGAATTATGTCCTAAGTCTTCTAGAATATGATGTTGAAATCAGTCATCTACTTGTTGGGTGCCCTCCTTTTTGTAGTCAGTTGTTCCACTAGTGATAGGTGAACTAATTTATATTCAAAATAATCACATATATCTGCTCAAATATCATCCCAAGTGGTAATATATGTAGGTCTCAGGGCATGGTACCATTAAATTTATTTTCCTTTGAATGAACCCACAAGCAGTCTGACTGCTAAATCATCATGCATGATCAGGTAGACAGGACATACATTTGCTACATCATAGATGTGTTCAACATGGGTGAGTTGATTCTCTCTCGTGAAGTATGGAATTCTCTTGAGTGTGGCTACTTGCATATCATATTATGCATTAAGGTTGAGAGGGATTCCACCAGTGAAGATGGAAAAGTTCCTTGGAGGAGAAGGTGGTTGTAATTTTTATGGAAGGGTGTGTATGTCTATTATGAGGAGGATTGGAATGTGTACGATGTGCAAGAGATGGGGATATGTGCAGAGAAGCTTTTCTACATAAACTCCTTAGAGATAGATGGAGGTACTTGAAAGATGATTCAGTTGATGTGCTTTGTCTTGTATACACTCTTATCATGAAAGGCACTTAAGAATTATAAAAATAGAAGATCTAGAAATTTTGGTAGTCATCAGATGTGTTGAAATGAACCTCCAAAGGCTAGAAATCACTATGTCACACACCAGAACTTAGCAATGTTGAAATTTAATATTTCAATGATTTTCCCACTGAGCATGCCTATTGATCAGATAAAACACTTAGCAGAACTCACACACAGATTCCACGTGGAAAAACAGGATGGGATCGAAGGTGCGAAGGAATAGGAAGGTGTTGTATGTGGAAGTGCGGAGTCTTCAGGACTTATCTTATTTTGTAGATCAAGTTTATCTTCAGAGGCTGGCATGTGGAACACACAAAGTGATGCTGAGACTTATGCGCAACACTTTGTCTATATTTAGAGGATCATATCGAAGCACTCTTGCATGGAAGTAATCTAAGAATAGATTCATCACTCTAGTTAACTGTAAGTAATCTATAGATAGAATACTTACATGCATGGCTATAATTGTAAATGGTGCATGGTTATTATTAGCATGTGACCTATTTTTGGCAAAGTTAGTAGTGAAGGGAAAGTTCCCCACCCTATATATATTAGATGAATCACCTAGTTGATAGACCGTGTTGAAGGGTTAGAGATTCATGAGTCCATGAGACTAGATAATTGTAACAGATCCATGCACGCATGACTATTATTGTATCAAGCCTCTGTATTGTTGTCATGTTTAATATATGAATAATATTGGCTAAACCAAAGTGTCTTATATGTGTTATCATTGCATGCTATTGATTTCTTGATTATTTATAATTAAATGCATGCCTTTATAGATCTGGTTCGGTATAATTGTGTAATGATGGATTAGTTTCTAACTATATGTCCTTATCACTTCACCATGCTACCATCCTACTACAACAACCCTAAAGAGGTACTTGGTACCTTGGCATGCTTTGGGTGAGTGCTCAACCTATGTTGAGTGATGTTCCAGCACAACTAGGTGTTATCTGAGAGTTCTAGGTTGCATCATTGGTTCTGTTGCCGGGACCTCTTTTTCAGTTGTTTTCAGGATGGTTCGTGATGAAGACATACCGGCTAACTTTGGTGAGTGTTGAAGAGTGGATTCATGATCTGGAGGAAGAATACGCATGAAGGTTTAGCACTAGATCTAGATTTAATGCATGTACTTGGGTAGAGCAGAATTTGTATGATAGTTTGTATGAAATATTCTTTGTTATCTTTCCCATAGAATTATACGAGTGGTTGACTACATATGAATCTAAGTGGAATTGGAGGTATCACACACTTGTTTAAACATAGGAGGAATTTCAAACACTATATGATGCTAACTTGATCTAGACTCACACGGTAGATACCTGGTTTTGTGGTGTTCTAAACAGCTATATTCTGGAGTATTCAATTTTGAATTATTCATGCCTAGAGGTAGCTGAGTTCCAATTCCTATGGTATCCTAGAGGGATGTATTTGAAAGGTATTGTGCTAGAGATCAAGATAGCGATGGTTACGTTGAACTTGGAAGATAAGCCCATGGTAAGTTAAAAATCTCCATGCGTGGGGGTGGGAACAGGATTGGTGAAATATGGCAGACCTAGAAGTAACATGGAAGAGGGAAGAGAGGCAGCTGAAGTATGATGAGGTGCACAAGAGGGAATTATGGAAGAAGTAATAAGTTGCATAATGGATGGAATTGTGGAGAGAGAGGGCTCGTGAAGGATTTGAGGCTTATGAGGATGAAGAAGAGCTAGAGCATCAGGAACTCCCCCATCTAGGAAAGCATGATAGAGAACCCTCTTCAGCCTCACATGGAAGCATGCCAGCACATATGACCTAGGCCGCAGGCACGCATCTAAGCCAACTTGTTGACCTAGCCCTTGCACTTGGTTTTCCAGTATCTAGTACAATAGGTAAACAAAGTTTTCATTTAGGAAGTGAAAGAGCATAAACAAGTCAGATAGCAAGTACATTAATGGCAGCACAAACAACTTCATTATTCTTTGAGGGTATGTTTTCAAGCTCATCATTTGCATAGAATATGAGAGCACCGAATGTGGGATTCACCTCTAGAACTGGGACTACTTCACAGACTGTAGGGGTCTAGTATAGTACCATTGTTGGGACACAGGGGAGTGCATCTACGGGCCCTATTCTAACTTCAATAGGAGGATTGGGAGGTATGGATAGTTCTAGTTCCAGTGGTTCGGGTGGTTTTGGAGGTAGAGGAAACCAAGGAGGTTCTAGGTCGGGTGGTCAAGGCCCGCAGCAACCCCAGAACATTTATATAGAGCTGTCTCTTCATCTCCCAGAGTATAGAGGTATCGAGGATGCTGTTGAACATATTCATATGTGTGAAATATTGTGGCATGTGAAAGGTATCATGGCTTCTAAGTGCAAGGCAAGTCAATTTGCTACTACGTTACAGGTGCGCATGCATAGCTGGTATAGGAAGTTTGATCCCAATCAAACTTGTATTGATTATATAGCATTGAAATATGCTTTCTTAAAAGAGTTCCATATCCTAGAGTTTGAGCAGAAGAGTATAAGCGCACTTAAGGATATAAAGAAAGGCACTATTGAAAGTGTCCGTTAGTATGATGCCTATTTTAAAACACTTCTATCCAAACTCTCCTATGATATACATGTAAGTCAGCATGCACAATGGTTTGTTAGGGGATTGATTACTCCATTTCGAAGAGCACTATCACATAAGACTTATACCGACCCACGCAAAGCATTGGAAACAACTCTACATGCTGAGGTAGTTGGGAGTATTGATACTGGAGTTAGTCCATTCTTGGAGGCTCAGATAGCAGCTATGGCAAAAAAATTAGAGAAATTATCAACAAACTCAGTTCATGAGACGTGCTTAGGAATCTGGTGTACAGATTGTGAAGTGGAAGGCCACATGAAGGATATTTTCTCTCGTAAATCTGTATGTTCACTACTATTAGACTGTGAGATTTTCCATTTGAATCATGATGCTAGTCACTACCCCTTACTACAATGCACGATCAGGAAGAATGTATCCTCTTTTTGTAAAATTTGTAGGTCCACGACCCATGATACTGAATATTGTAGATTGATTGGCTAGATCCATGATGCCATTGATATTGGGGTACGACAGGTGAGTGTGGGTGATAGTTCTAAAGGAAAGAATGAGCATCAGGATGAGGATTATAATCAAGCATGCTATGATAGGAATGATGGAAGATTTAAAGGAGGTCAAGGAAGAGGATGAGGATATGGAGGACGAGGCTGAGGTGGGGGAAGAGGTGAATTCCCTCGAGGAACTTGTTATACATGTGGCTCACCTGACCGCTATAGGTGCGAATTCCTGTAAAATATTTCCTGTTCATTTTATGGAAAGGGGAATAGTTATAAAGAGTGTGTGGAATTGTATGAGCATCTCAGTAAGAAGCACAAGAAAGAAAAAAAAGGCACATGGATGGTTAGAATCTAGTGCATGGTAGAGAATCAGTGGATTCCCAAGTTAACACCAGAACTCAAGGTAGTAACAGTCAATATAACCACACGAGCTAAGGTGGCACCCGTGAAAGAGGTATTGCAATAGAAGCTGACAATTACTAGGGAGGAGGTTTTTCATGCTAGGTACCCAAATCCAACTCATTAGAAAGAAGTCTATCAGAAAACTATGGAGGTCCTTAGAAACCTTCAAGGTGAAATATAGTGTTTAAAAGAGAAGTCTCGGAAGTTGGAGCATAAGGATACAGAAAAGGCCCCATCTGATATTAATGACATCAGAGAGGTATGTAGAATGTCGTGCTAGGATAATATTATTCCTTTATTGGGAAATTGGTTAAAGGGGAATACTCTGTGTGTGGGAACTGAGACTAGAAGACAAATACTCCATGCAAATCCCCCCTAATAACATTGACTATGACAAGGAGATCACTTTGAATGCTATTGTGGACAGTTGGTTATTGAGAAATATTTTGATTGACATAGGTGTGGAAGTGAATGTACTTACATTGGATGCATGGGTAGAAATGGGGAGACGTCCATTGCAGCCATCATCTAATGTATTGTTCATGGAAAATAGAACAAAAGATACTCCCATAGGAGTTTTAAAGGATGCATCTATCACTATACAAGGGGCCAAGTTCACAGGAGACTTTGAAGTGTTAGCACTTGCGGAAGTAGATAGCTTCCCAGATTTGCTTGGGTGCCCTAGGTGTTATGCAAATAATGCTGATTTGAGGTTTAACAAGGGGTATATCAACTTTGAGAACAAGGAGGAAAGGGTCATAATACCATTGACGGATGGGAAATCCATACCATATGTGGAACCTTTGAGTGAAGAGGACTTGAACAGAATTTATATACGTGTTATTCGGGACCCAGAGGTCAATGAGCCATCTAAGGAAGGAATACTTCATTAGGAAGATTCTCAATCAATCAGTGATACTGCCAGTATTTCTTGTGATAATTGGGCTCATGGTACTCATGAACTGATGGGACGTGAAGTTAAGCACGTGGTTGCTTACAAAAAGGGTTTTCACTCTATCTGATGTATAGGTCACTCAGTACCCCGATATACTGGATCAAAAGATATGGATGGATTCTTGCAGGCCATGGAGGCAAACTGGGTTGAACAGATTAAAAGATGAGATATGCTGTCATATACTTTACATAGTACAGTAGTGCACTGGTGGGTGGTTCGCAGGGATAATATCTTGGAATGGGGAGAGATTGGGACCACCTTATCAACCAGGTTTTCAAGAAGTAATGCACCTACAAATATTTTCCCTTATAATGGTGATCAACTTGTTTAGCATCATATCCAGCACTGTGAGAGACTCTGGACAATAGGACAGGAAGACATACTACCCTCACTTTGGGTGAATCATTTTTATTCTACTCTATAAGGTTACATGTGTACTTGGTATGTATATGCTGAATTACATTGTGACACTGGCAATTGGTAGAATTTGATTGCATGGATGATCCAAACTTTTGACTTCTTCTCATCTACACCACCAGTGAACAAGGCTTTAAGCTTTATCAAGTGCTTAACCATGGGAGACAGTGGGAAAGCAGAAGAACTTATTAAGGAATTATTTGGTGATACAAAGACTAGGGCATGTTTTGAGGAAGAAGTAGATGATACCATACTACTTGACTGCGCTTCTCTAGAAAAAGACAAGGGGAAGTTGGTTTACATAATTGATGATGAGGAAGTTGAGAACTTGGAAGTTGATCATTCACATGGAGTACGTGAGGTGTTAGACAGTGTGGATGTAGATACACGTGTATATCATGAACCTATGAAGATAACAAAGGTAAATATTGACACAGAAGCTGAACCTAAGGAAGTGATAATTAGGGATTACTGGTCAAATTCAGAAGTGGAAAAGATCATAGAGTTACTTCGAGACTATGAGAACTTATTCCCAAGAGGATACCATGAACTTAAAGGTGTGCATAAATCATTTGGAGAAATGAAGATAAAGCTTAAGGAAGGTACGTGCCCTGTTAGGAAGAGACCTTATTGAATGAATCCCAATTTGTGTGAGAAAGTAAAGGAGGAGATTGACAAGATGTTGAAATCTGGGATCATTCAACCATTGGATGAGTCAAAATGGGTTAGTCCTATGGTTATAAGTATCAAAAAAGATGGTAGGATTCAAATTTGTGTTGATTATAGAGATTTGAATGCAGCATGTGTTACAAATCCTTTTCCTACACCATTCACATAGAAAATATTAGGAGTGGTTGGGCATGAGATATATTCATTTACAGATGGGTTCCTAGGGTATCATCAAGTTAGGATTGTCCTAGAAGATCAAGAAAAGACCACCTTCACTACTAAATGGGGAAGCTTTACCTATACTGTGATGCCCTTTGGATTGAATAATACACCTGATGTATTCTCAAGGATAGTGGTGCAAGCATTCAAGGATTTTATTCACAACTTCTTATAGGTCTATCTTGATGATTAGACCATTTATGGGCTAATTAAGGATCATTATGACAATCTGCGCTTAATGTTTGAAAGATGTAGATAGTTGATTATCTGATTGAATATCAAGAAGTGCATCTTTGTTACTCCCTTTGGCATACTTTTAGAACACATAATCTACAAGGAAGGTTGTTGGTTGATCTAGCTAAAGTTGAGGTCATTTTAGGCTTGAAAGAGCCTGCCAGTCAGAGTGAGGTGTGCATATTTTTGGGTCATATAGGGTATTACAAGAAGTTTATAAAAGGGTATGCCAAAGTTGCCGCAACCTTGGAAGAAATACTCAAGGGGAAAGGTACATTCTATTGGGGGAGTCACAGCAACTCGCATTTGAGATACTGAAGAAGAAACTTACTAACGTGCCTATCTTGTGCTTTCCTTCATGGGATAAACCTTCTCATGTTCATGTGGATGCCTCTAGCACAGCCATTGGTGTTGTCTTAGCTCAACCTGGAGAAGTTATGTTTGATCAGCCCATTTGTTTTGCTAGTATGAATTTGACCCCTGCATAATAGAATCATACCACTACAGAGCATGAGGCTTTGTCCATGATATATGCCTTACACAAATTTTGAGAGTATCTATTGGCCACACCTTTTTTTCGGTTTATATAGATCATATGGCATTGAAGTATTTGGTGAACAAGCCTATATTACAGGGGCACAAATGTAGATAGATACTCTTATTTCAAGAGTTTGAATTTACAGTTATGGTAAAACAAGGGAAAAAATTCTTGACGGGATCACTTGTCTAGAGTTCAATTAGGTGAAGAAGCACAAACAATAGAAGAGACCATGCCTGATGCATAGTTGTATAGGTTATAATGCACGCTAATTGAATTAGAGGACATTGTTGTCTTCCTAAGGATGGGGATGGCACCTAAAGGCATGAAGTCCTTAGATAAAAAATAACTTGCTATATGCGCAACACCATTCATGTTAATCAGTGGTGACATATACAAGTTAGGTAGAGATGAGGTGTTATGTCATTGTGTATTAGAGCATGAAGGAAAGGATATAATGGAGGAATCCCATGGTGGTATTGTAGGTGGCCACTATGCAGGTGATGCTACAGCACGAAAGATCCTACTTGTTGGTTTGTGGTGGGAAATGTTGTATAAGTATTGTAAGGAGTATTGTAAGGCATGTGACCATTGTCAGCATCTAGATTGACCAAGACAGAGGGATGAGATTCCTTTATGACCAATTACAAGTGTAGAACCCTTTGAGAAATGGGTGATAAACTTTGTAGGGCCTATTTCACCAGCTATGCGTAGGACTGGATTGTGCTATATCATTACTTGTAAATATTATCTTATGAGATGGTTAGAAGAAGCACCTATAAAGGACTATACAGCGGCTACAACAATAAGGTTATTATGGGAAAATGTTCTTACTAGGTATGGATGTCCTTTAAGTTTAACCAGTGATAGGGGCACCCATTTTTTAAATGAGAGAATCTGAATTCTATTAGATGAGTTTATGGTTTCCCACCACAAGACTACACCCTATCACCCTCAGGTAAATGGAACTGCTAAGGCTTTCAACAAGATTTTGAGCCACATATTGACTAAGATTTGTGATGAGGGATGAAAATATTGGGATGAAAAATTATCTGTTGTTCTTTAGGCCTACTGAACAACATATAAGAGATTGAACAAAGCCACACCTTTTCAATTGGTGTTTGGTGCGTAAGTTGTTCTTCCTATAGAATTTATGTTACCTTCTTTGTGTATTACGTGAGCTAGAGGCCTAGATGATGAGTAAGATTTGGAAGAACGGATTGAGAACATGGTTCAATTGGATGAGCGCCAGGCCATAGCACGATGGAGTTAGAAACAGGATAAAGCGCACTAGAAAGCATGGCATGATAGGCATATCAGGGATAAGAAACTTGCTATCAAACAAATGGTACTTCTATATGACTCTAAGTTTTTACGCCATCTAGGGAAGCTCAAGGTGCATTGTTTGGGGTCATATGTTATAACTCACATACTTGAGTCAGGTACTTATCAGTTAGAAGCCATTGATGGAACACGGCTGCTCGGTTACTTTAATGGGAGTAGGTTGAAGCCCTACCATAAATAATTCTTCTTGGTGTTTGTAATAAGGCAGTGTTACCAGATAGATTAGGTTTTCATTTCTACATTTCCTTAATGTGTTTCTTTCATCATCGTTATGCTTTGTCAATTTAGTTCTTGTTTTTGTGTAATAATCACGCTTGTGCACATGAAGCTAAATACAATATGAAGCATGTTGATGTGCAGAGGACTGCACATAATTTTAGTATGGGGTGGATTGTTGGTGACTCCCAGGTATAATGCTGTGGATGTTGAGGAAGTAAGCTACTAAAGGTGATTTACAAAGGATTTCTTATCAAAAGTAACTAAGAATGGAGATGAATGAAGGAAAAGTATAACACGAGGTAAGTGGCAGCCATGATAACTACCAGGAGAAGGTGCAGTGACGAGGTACTCAGGCGCTAGAGTGTGCGATGAAGAGAAGTCTATGACCAAAAGGTAGGAAGGTGTGCTAGAAGGTTATAGCTATGGCGCGAAGATGTACAGTGAGGAAATGAAAAAATTGAGCAATAAATGAGAAATATTTGGTAGGTGGAGGAGTAATTAATGCATCAAAAATTGAAAATCTATATAAGGATGGGATGCGAATTTATTTCTACCCTTGCTGTAGACACCAAATTTGTGTCTTATAACCCCCCGTGCCCCGCATCTCATTTCGCAAACCTAGCCTCATCACCTAAACCTTACACAATTATTTATTAATTACCTTATAATTAATAAATCCACATCTCCAAACCTGCCACCTCATTTTGCTACCTCATCATGACCTAGTCCTAACCCTAAACTAACCCTAATTAAGACCTATAACTTGGTCTACATCCACACCCATGACTAACTACTCCTCACCCACACCAAAATCAACCTAATAATGACTTGACCAAGCCCACAACTAATTCCTCGACGAGATAAAAGGAGGAAGTGGCTATTTTTACTAAAAATAGCTCACTTTGACTTAACTGATATTAGTTCCTACTCGACCACCGTCAGTTATGTAACTGCCATCGGTTCCCTGTAAATGACCTCCCCCAACCAAAAACAAAGGATCAGAACCTGGGAATTCATTGGAGGGATCGGGAATTCACTTGGCCAAGCAGAGACAAGTGAAGGAAAGAAAGGAGTTTGTAGAGAAGGACATCAAGCCCAAGACTGCAACTGAGTAACCAGAGCCTAGTGACACTCATCCAAGCATTGGGAGAGAAGATAGCTCATCTTTGATTGTTCGATCATCCTACCTGAATCCTGCCTTCATCATCACAGTCCTTGGACCTGTATCTTCATCAGGAACTAGTAAGTAGTGTCTTATACATTCTTTTAATAACATTTCTTGGATTTCTGAATCACAGTAATTATAAGTCTATTCCTAGATCTACTACCCGGTAACACCCTCCATCTAACTATCATTCCTCTACCCCTACACTACCCCAAGAACAACTCCCATACCCTCTGAGCCTTCTCCATCACCCCATTACCTATCCCCAATCATTTACTAGCCTTATAAACACCATAGCCACCTTATAGCCAACCTTCACTAAAAGCCCCTAAAACCACTACCCCTACTGATATCGGTTAGTAGAAACCGGTACCGGTGACAGTGACCGGCATCGGTCAGTGTGATTCAAAACCAAAAACTAGTCCTTTCCTCTATTGTTTTAACAAGGTAATTAAATTGTAATTTGTAATAATTTTTGTTAATTCATATTAGTAGGGAAACTAACCACCTTCGAAAGGAAGTTTAATACTTCCTGGGCCCAAGGCAGTTCCCTCATTTATTGTTTAATTAGAATCTGGTGGTCTTGTATTCTTACTTGCAGGTAGTCCTTCCCAAACAAAAAGGAGTTCTTTGCAATCGATCTGATCTCTCTCTACGGTACGTGAATGCCTTCTCAACATCCAACAGGTATTCCTCCTAGCCCTAACCCTTATCTATTTCTCAAAGGAATGAAAGGATAGAAGCAACTCTATTCTAGGAACGGAAGCATTCTGTGTGAAACACTTGCAACTACAAGAATTTGATGAAGAGCTAAGTGTGAAGAGTTGAGTAAGTGATTCAAGGTCCGAAGAGGGTGAAACTAGGTGTGAAAGGTAGATTTGTGTATTGGAGAAGCTTATATCCATGTAGGAGAAGGGTTTGAACAAAGCAGATTGACAGAGCAGAGCTAGGGCACGCAATTTCATGATTATAATTTAGGGCATGATTGAATCAGGTTAGGGTTTGAAGTAAAAAATTAAAGAGTTATAGAAGAAGGTGTAGAAACATAACACAAAGGGAAGAATGGCTCCAAAGAAGGAAGCACAAATAACAAAAGGAAAGAAGAAGGTAGTAGTGGAAGAGGAGGAAGAGATGACTCCTGAGAGCAATTTTGTCAAGAGATACAGTACCCTGAAGAAGTAATTGTGGGCCAAGAATGGGGATTCCCACATACGAAAGAGAAAAAATAAGCAAAGTACAACCACCGAAATAAGGACAATCGAAGAAGTTGGATGATTTACTTAACTCCCGAAATGGACAGGAGAAACTAGTGATGGGATGTCGATATGAATGATGCAAGGGAGAAGTTACTGAAAAGGATTGGTTTTTAACCATTATATGAAGCTCTTATACTTCAGGAAAGATGCACCATTATATAGGTGGCTTGATAGCTGAGTCCATATGGACTTCTTCTATTTTATAGGCTGAAGGGTAAGACTAACACCCATTTTAATTTCCATGGTAACAGGGTTAAAGGCATTAGGCGAGGACATCAAAAATTACCTAACTGAAAAGGTTGTCATATTGGAAACACACAGAGTGCTGGGATACTAGAAAGGACCATGCAGAAGGGGACATAGACAAATTAATGATTTTCTGGTAGGTAAAAG